>CANTUT010000033.1:9787500-10337500 GCA_947687605.1 Reutealis trisperma | reverse complement strand
CACTAAACCTTATAATATAAATATAATACTACACATATATATATACAAAATAATAATAATAATAATAATAATAATAATAATAATAATAATAATAATAATAATAATAATAATAATAATGATAATATTAACAACAACAATACTAATATAATAATAATAATATTATCACTAATAACACAATAATAATGATAATAATTTATAAATTATTATACTTTACAACATAAGCTTATATATATTTAATAATATTATGAACAGTAATAATAGTTCAATTAATAAATTTTATTCATAATAATAGTAATTATAATGGAAATCCAAACATCCGATAAAAATATTATAATCAAACTTATAATATTAATTAATACATTTATTAATACTCAAATATCAAAATACAATCCAAAATACAATTCTCCAAAAATCCACATTAACATTATTATAATAATATACATATATAATATTATACTAAAATTACCATTAATAATACATATTCAAATTATCTAAATATTTATAATTTAGTAAAATATAATTCCAATTCTTACTTTAATAAGGAAAATAATAAAATAATATGTTTCCATACAAAAATATAATTTTATAAAATAAATGAAAATTCAGGGTGTTTCAATCTTCCCCTCTTAAAAAAATTCGTCCTCGAATTTTCAAATACAACACCTTACAATGACTTCTCCATCACACTTCCACTGCGCACTCTGATACACAACTGAACCCATAGGTAAGGTAACATAACAAAACAACTTCAACAAGACATAAAATTATACACTTAAACCTCCAATAAAATCCTTCTAATACTAATATCCAATCTATTAAACCTTACAGCAAATAGCTAATCATTCCTTATTCCTATACCTTGGTTTAACCACGGCTAACACTAACACAACCCTTGATTTCACATTCAATCAATCATAACCTTAAACATATCTTATCTTTAAACCCTTATCAATACTAAAGCTAATATTAATGCCTAACTTCTCACTTCCATTTACTATTTGTTACAACAACCAGATAAGAATCCAACAGATAATTCTAAGTTAATAAGACTCTTAATATTTCATAATTCATTTCCAGACTAATAATGATGACTTAATCTCTAATAACCTCGATAAATATTCTTATGTCTAATATCTCATCAAACTTATAATTTCCATTATATTTAATCGTGAGAATAACTCCCATAGTAATTTCCTTAAGCACTTCATCAAATAAAATATATCAATACTTAATAGTTGCTTTTCATTCTTACTTGCTTTAACTAATTCCCTCAACATATCACTTTTGTCAAGGGTTTCCTCCCTCCAGGACAACCAAAAAATGGTACCTATTAGTATATATGCATACGTACTAATAAATATACAAAACCAATAATTTTAACATTCACTTCAACATCCCTTAAATTAACAGAGTCATAAAGAAATTCTATTAACTCTAAACATATTTTACACTATAAATAGTATACCAACCAGTAATTCACAATTTATTGAAGACTTATTCTCTTTCTATAAAATACTTTAACATCCTAGCTTAAACAGTTATTGTCTCCCAATCATATACATTTAACCCATAACATTTTCTTATTTCGAAATTTCCATCAACATCTTATGATCCTTCATATTCCTAATCTTTCTATTTATCCACATAAAACCAATAAATTCACTACTCTTACTGACACTTAATAAAATCTCCATGCAGGATTTATGTCTTTCTTAATCTATGCCATTCCATTATGATCTCAACTTAAACCTATATACCTCATGAGTATGCCCAAATAATAACTCTACTATATGGTATAATAAAATTCTTTTCCTTAATAAAAATCAATACTTAATCCTTAATCCTTTCCACAATATAATATAGAATCTAGTATCTCAAAATATTATCTCATTCCGAGAACTTCAATCCACTGCAGGTATATCCAAACTTGTTTAAATTTGCAAAACTATTTAAAATCATTCGTAGTAATTAAAACATTTTCACTTTTATTTTAGAACTCAAGGTACTGTATCCAGGGATGCTACACAATATGCAATTTTAATGCAATAATTAATGAAGGACATGATGTATGAATAATGACTACTAACTTTATGATGCGTGACTCAATAGATGTAGACAGACCGACACACTGGACACAAGTACAGAGTCCTAAAATAACAAATTCTCAGAACTGATGCTAAAATCATACTTTAAAATCAATTATCATCTTTAGATTCATTTAAAATATTTCATTTCTATATCATTTAAAATTTTTGAATAAAGTCATTTTATATCCTTCTGGATTAAGTTCTCAGAGATCTTCCAATTCACAATTCATACAGCCTTAATATCCTATCTCTTATAAAAGTTCAAATCATGCCCTCTAATCATATTCTACTCACCCAAGAACCTTTACCCCAACAAAATTCTACTAACATCACAAGGTTAAGAAAATTATAAAATTCATCATAACACCACGTTAACGCTGAATTGGAAGCAAAGGAAACTCAAGACAATAATTAGGAATTCTATACTCCGCATGTTACAGAAACAAGGACCCACAACACTGAAAACATAAAAGGTCACAAGATCTTTGCTCTGATACCACTTTTGTCTCACCTCAAATCCGAGGGCACGTGACCGGCACTAGGACACGGAAAATGCACGTGGCTACCAGTGTCTGTAGTAAGCCTGACTCAAAACACATAACATAAAGCCCAAAACTGAAAAGGGCTATGGGCCCAAATGAAGTAAGCAGAACCCAAATAATCTCAATCATAAAACAAAATTAAATTGGCCCAACAACTCATTTATTCCACATATCTCAAAATATTTATATTTTACAAAAAGGTTCTGCTTAACCCAAAGATTACAGCTTTTTAAAATACATTACTGAATGATAACAATGTACAAGTACAAAGTGTAACATTGCGGAGTTCTAGAGTTATAATTACAAATATACATATATCATATACATTTCTGATTACTCAACAATACAAACTACTGCCGAAGAGAGATTGACAGTTTACTCAGTTACAATTCCTTCACAAGCTCATTCCCTGACCTGAAAACAACAAGATGAACAGGAATGAGCATTCGACTCAGTGAATGATACTAGCTAATATATTAAACTGGTATCCTACAGATAGATTCTAATGCACATGCTATGCACCATGTCATATAAACAGACAAATCATCCAATCAAGCAAGGATGGGGTATGATCCACAGTACCACACTGATACTCAATACTCAATATGGGGAGCCGATCCCCCTACTCTGGCTCTCTGAATCCAATAATCTATCTCTTATATCCAACGGGTCCGGCCGTCACTGGTCTGTACCACGCAGCCCTGACCCGACTGACAGCGGCTCTGGCGATGAACAGGCCCGGCCAGAATCCATCAGTCATAGCTAATCTTCTAAATCCATCATAATCCAAATCATAACCATAACAAATCCATAATCCTAGGTGGTACTGTATCCTCCCGACCTCCATCCATCAATCACAATTACAATATGACACAAAATACAGAATATCAGTTCATCATTCACAGTCAAATGTTATATGCTTATATATGTAGTAGTAGTGCATAATATACATATATATACACACAGCAATGCATATGAAATGAAAATAGGATAATACACTAATGAGTATCACTCACCTAACTGTCGACGCTTCCGACTGATTTCCCTCGGAAATACAACCTTGGGGCTAAGAAGACGCCGGATGCCGCCACCTCGCAACAAGGGATATTATTAGGATAAGAAACACACTGAACTTAAAGACAGACTCGATAACCTAACAAATACTCTAAGGACTACCAAACATAAAATAACTTATTTAAACAACTGAAATACAAGGGTTTCGGGTTAACCTTCACAAATTCTGATCATACGGATGCCGAGAATCGTGCCGAAACATCAAAATAGAACCACTGGGCCGGCCACGCGTCACCGCTGCTAGTGGCGGATCTGGGAAAACTCCACATCAGCAGGTTCACCTCGACTCCAGGATCACAAAAAGGGTCACCACTCACCGTCACTCGCCCTCCAGCCGCCGGAAAACTCCTCCAAAGTTACGATTTTGCATTTTTCGATCTCCTCCTCCAGTGATCCTCAGGGGGCAAGGTAGGTACCAATTTGAAGCTCTCGTCCTCAATAGTAGAACGGCACCAAGATCACCAGATTCCGCTATCGAAATCGGCCGAAAAGTCAAGTTGAAGTTTTGGTGGCCGGCGGTCCTTCTCTCCTCGCGTACGCCGCTGTGTCGCTGCCGATCATCTTGCTGCCAGCTCCCACCCATTCGTCGGCAGGTGGGCTGCTGCTTGGAGGGGGTGGTGCAACCCACCATCGGCCAGAGAGCGGTCCACCGCCACCCCGAACTCTCTCTCTCTCTCTCTCTCTCTCTCTCTCCACTATCTCAACTCTCTCTCCCGTCTTCTGTTCTTTCTTTTCCCTTCTTGGCTGCCAGCTGGCAGCCAACAGCTTCCCTTCTCTTCTCTTTTAATTTTTACTTAAAACACTAAAACACAGTTACATATATATATATATATATATATATATATATATATATATATATATATATATATATATATATATATATATATATATATATATATATATATATATATATATATATATATATATATACACACTAAACCTTATAATATAAATATAATACTACACATATATATATACAAAATAATAATACTAATAATAATAATAATAATATTATCACTAATAACACAATAATAATGATAATAATTTATAAATTATTATACTTTACAACATAAGCTTATATATATTTAATAATATTATGAACGGTAATAATAGTTCAATTAATAAATTTTATTCATAATAATAGTAATTATAACGGAAACCCAAACATCCGATAAAAATATTATAATCAAACTTATAATATTAATTAATACCTTTATTAATACTCAAATATCAAAATACAATCCAAAATACAATTCTCCAAAAATCCACATTAACATTATCATAATAATATACATATATAATATTATACTAAAATTATCATTAATAATACATATTTAAATTATCTAAATATTTATAATTTAGTAAAATATAATTCTAATTCTTACTTTAATAAGAAAAATAATAAAATAATATGTTTCTGTACAAAAATATAATTTTATAAAATAAATGAAAATTCAGGGTATTTCATAGCTAGGAAAAAAAACCGATAGACAATTATATGAACTATATTATATGCAAAAATTACACAAGATCAATGCAAATACCTATCAAATTTATATTTATAAATTTTACAATTTTATTAATATGACATTAAAAATTATAAAACTAAAAAAAAGTATAACTCAATATCATGTGTATGTGTATATATATTTCACAAGACTATAAAATCAAAATATCAAAATGTAATAAAAAAAGGAAATTCAAAATACATTGACCAAACCCACAAAGCATATCACATCTCATAAATATAACTTCTTATAAATCTTGCAAGGCGAAGAGAAAATTAAATCTGAAATATCAATTATGTATCTAGATCCAATAATATAAATATTTAAATTAGAAAATAATTTTATCAAAAAATTATTAACAATCAAGTGTGGTATGGTTAATCTTCTTATCTCCTTTAAATAAAAACGTGAGAAGTGAAAAGTCCTATGTTCAAATCTTCTATATTACAAATAATTATCACCAATTTAGTAAAAAATATTGTGTAGCCTATGAAATTCATATTTATATATTCTACAACTTTATTAACATGACATTAAAAATTATAAAATTTAAAAAAATAATACAACTCAATATCATGTGTGTGTATATTTATTTCACAAAACTATAAAATCAAAATATCAAAATATAACTAAAAACAACTCAAAATATATTGACCAAAACTTTTACGCACAAAGCATGCAGTATCTCACAAATATAGGTCATTATAAAATGGGAGCTCAGTAAATGAAAGTGAAAAATGAAAATGAAAAAAAGGAAGATGAAGTTGAATTATATAGTCCAATGATATACTCTATAAATAAATTGAAATAAGTAAGACATTAAAGAATAAAAAATTGACAATTAAATATAGAAAATATGCTACCCAAAAATAAATAAGAAAACATTGAAATAAGAAAATTTAAATATGAAATATAAATATGTAAGATTATATATATATATATATATATATATATATATATATATATATATATATATATATATATAACAATTCACATTAAATTGTAATTATTCATAATCAAATTGTAACTTATGAATAATTATTATGATAATTGTGAGAATTAACTTTTTATTTTGCTAAAATCATTCATAAGTCATAAGTTATTTGCTATGTTATAAGAATTAATCATTTATAGTCATTTATAAATATTGCAACTTATAAATAGTTAATGCAGCTACACTTAGTAACAATAATTTTATAGTAGCAAATCAATATCTCTATACAATATATATATATATATATATATATATATATATATATATATATATATATATATATATATATATATATATATATATATATATATATATATATATATATATATATATATATATATATATATATTCAAGAGCTAGTACGAACTATGAAATTTCAGTTACATATTTATAATTTTTTAAAACTTAATACCCTGCGAATTTCAATCATTATAAGACTCATTTCAGTTATAGACCAATGATGACAATAACTAATGAATTTTTATTAAATTGATAGAAGAATCATACAGTTAATGACTTAAATACATATATAATAGCAAAATGGAATAATACAAATAGTATAAGGATTTTATGATTCTAATAAGTTATAACCACAATTTTATTATATTAAGAGATAATAATTGAATTGCATTATGCTAAATTAATTGTATTAATATCAATCATTTATTTATTATTATTCATTAGTAGTAAATAATATGTTAATAAAATTCATTTAAAAATATATGTAAAATAATTATCTTATAGTTAATTATATATATTTTATATGATAGATTTTTTGTGCCGTTTGTATGCCATGTAAGCAAACCAAACTCTTAAATATATGCCATGTGGCAAGCTCTAAGAAGTTATTGGATTGCTTTATATATATTAGACTAACTTTATGTTAGTGTGTTGCATGATTTATTTATATTTATATTTAGTTATTTATTTATTATAATATTATACTATATAATATAATTTTTTTATCAATTTCACAAATATATTTAAAAAATTAAGTATTGAAAAAAAAATTTACATAAATATAAAAATAAATAAATAAAACTAAACATCAAAATATTTAATTGAAAATTATTATTTTAATGATATTTTCTGTAATAATATTTTAATTTTCTTTTAATATAAGTGTACATTTTACTATTAATATTTTAACACTCGTAAAAGTATAAAATCATTATATATATATATATGTGTGTGTGTGTGTGTGTGTTAAAGAAAAATCAATAAAAAATAATTAGACAAAAAATATTTAAAAATTCACAAAAGAAAAACTAATCTCTTAATTATTAAGTTGAATATTTTATTTGAAAAATATAAAAATTATATCTATTCATTTGTCATGTCCCCCTTTTATATATAAAAACACACACATATATAGGTAAAATCATATATACATATACATAGACTTACATATATATACATATATATATATATACACACACACACACACACATATATATGTAAATAATACCTAATTTAGGTTACAAATCTTATTAATTAATAATAGTTGTATTAATTAAAAATAAAAATAAAAATTTTATATGTTACAATTCATAATTATATATGTTTTTAATATATTTAGTAGTCATAATAATCATTAAAATTATTTATGAGTTACAATTTTTTTATAATAATTACTCATAACTCAACTATATAATTATATATTGATTAATAAAAAATATCATTATATATATATATATATATATATATATATATGTTTTAAATTGATAATTTATGTAACACATTCTTTTTAATTATGATAAAATTAAAAATTTTTAATTTTATTTAAGTTACATATCATAATTATATTTATAATATATTTAATTGTCATAATGATTTAAATTACAAATTTCATTACATAATATTAATTATTTTTAAGACTTGTTTAATATATAAATAAAAGGAAAAAAATTATGTGTGAACTAATAAAATATATACAGAGAGTAAACATATGTCATGTGATTAAAGTTAAAAAATTCTAACCTTGCTTTATTCATATATATATTATATTAGATTACCATAATTAACTTAACATTAAACCAAAACGACGAACACAAACTGGTCGACACTGCTCGCTTACTTACACCTTTCCACAATCCTCACCGGAAAACCACCCTTCATCTTCGCTGTCAGATAAGCAATAAATTCCGGATCAACACCATCCTCCGCCGCAGGCACCACCTTGAACCTACTTAAAACACCGGCAACCACTCTTTTCATTTGCAAGAAAGCCATTTCTTTTCCCCCAACAAATCCTCGGCCCAGCCTGAAAAACCGGATAAATATATGCATATCTACTGACGAAATTCCATTTCTTGTTCACTTCATCTCTTTGAAGCCACCTCTCCAGCTTAAAATCAGCCCAATCCGAACCCCAAAGCATCTCTGACCTTCCCTTCGTGTACGGATGATACGTAACAGTACTCCCTTTCGTCGCCGGTGTCCCGTCTGGCAAAACGTCATCGCCCATAGCCAATTTCGAATCCGTCGAACTGGAGGGTACAATCTCATGCTTTCACATAAAGAAGTGTGTGTATAAATCATATCCTTCACTTCTTCGAAAATTGGATTCTCTGATTTCTCATGTATTTCTGCAAGAATTTTGGTTTCCACTTGTGGATTTTTAGAAAGCAACCAGAAAAACCATGTTAAAGCCGTCGACGTTGTATCACGGCCTGCTAATATGAAACTGATGACGATATCCGTAACAAAGGTCTCATCGGAATGGCCAGAGCTTAAGAATCTTGATAATAAATCATCAGATTCAAGAGATAAATTTTGTTTGAGTTCTTCCTTTTTTTCCTTAACGACATTCACTGCAAAATTACGGACTTGAGACATGACTTCTTTAAGAAGTTTTTCAGATCCAATTCCAAAAAATGTTTGAATTTTCCAGAACATATAATTGAATCTGTCGCTAATAATCATGACGCTTTCGTCAAAAGCGTCGGCGAATTTCGCTTGTGGTAATGAAGGTGACAAGGAAGCAGGATCATATCCGAAAGCGATTTTACATATATTATCGAAAGCAAACCTTTGAAGAATATCTTGAAAATCAAGAACCGTGCCATTTTTATCGGCGGAAGAAAGAGTTGGAATTAAGCGTTGCGAAAGTTCAGTATCAACAACAGTCTCAACAAATTTACGTAGAGATTTTGCATTAAATTCATGGCTTGCAACTTGTCTTTGGAATTTCCATGTGTCACCATCGGCATTAAAAATTCCATTGCCAAGAAAATCAAAGAGGGTGCTTCGAATCATATGGCCTTTCTGGTAGAGGTGAAAGTTAGTCTTGAGAATATGTTGGACATTGGCTGGGTTTCTGGTGATTATGGCCCGGCCACCGAAAGGATTGTGGAAGACCCATGTTGCAGAAGGTGAGTTTTGGACAACATCATATGTCCATTGAACTCATTTTCTTTATTTTTTCTAACATATTCTTGAATATAGAAATATCATTTAAAATTGCAAAAAATGATTTATTTAAATATATTTGACTCATTTTCTTTTAATATTATGTATGTATTACCTTCTAAAGTATATTCATATATTTATATATAGTCTATAATTATTGTATATCATCAGTCTAATTATATTATACATACACGATTATACAATTTAGATAATATTTATAGTATATAATTATATTTTTGTTGAATTTTTTGGTTTTCACATGAAAATTTAACTTAACTTGAATTCAACAATTAAAATAAATTTAATAATCAAATTATATAAATATTGCTCTATGATAATTTTAAAAATCGACCAATAAGATTTCAATTTTATGAAGTTTATTTCAGAAGTTTTATATCATTTTAATTGAAAACTTCACTTAGTATAAAAATATATAATTTTATACTTAGCTAAAAAAAATTAGTCATTAAATCTTTAATAAAAAAAAAGTGAAAGTCTAGAATAAGTATTTAAAACTCTAAATAGTTATAATTGATATCAACGTGCGAAACATGTTAGGAAAAATCTAATATATATATATAACTAGGATAATGCCCATATTTTGCATGGAACTATTTAATATTTTTATTAATATATTATTTTATTAAATTAATTACAAATTTTAAGTTTAAATATCTCAATTTTATGATTAAAAAATATAACTATAACTAAAATAATTAATAGTCTCATTTACAAAGTCAACAAAGTGGTACACTTAACAATATTCTAATTAATCCACCTAAAAAAATAATATTCTAATTGAAACATGAAATAATATAATGATATATGTTGTCCTCAATTTCACAAGTTATTTACTTAATTGAACGATGATCAAAATTATTGAAAAAAAATCAATAGGGATTTAGAAAAAAAAAAAAAAAAAAGATGACTTAAAAAGAGAAACAAAAATATAGAATTTAGAAATTGATTTGATAAGCAAATAAATTGATTATTAACATTGACTTAACTATTTTCTATGATGGATATCTATGATAAAGACTATTAAAAAATTAATAATTAAAATAAAATATATATTTTAAAAATATGATAAAAATTATATAGATAATGATAGCCAACAAAAATAAAATATATATGCCAAAATAAGATTAGTTAGAAAAGAAAAATTGATAGACAAATATATAGAATATATTATATGCAAAAATTACAAATGATCAATACAAAGACCTATGAAATTTATATTTATAAATTCTATAATTTTATTAATATGACATTAAAAATTATAAAATTAAAATTAAAAAATTAAAAAAAAAGTACAACTCAATATCGTGTGTATGTGTGTATATATATTTCACAAGATTATAAAATCAAAATATCAAAATGCAACTAAAAAGAAAATTTAAAAGAGGAAATTACACCATATATCCAATTTTTATTATGTTTAACTTTTATGTCCTCCCAATTTTTTGTTTTCATATATAGACTTTGGTAATTACTTTTTTATACTTTTTAGGTTTTTTTTTTATATTTTTATTTTGGTTTTAAAGAATGAGTTCATAACATTATTTTAAAATTTGGAGTAGGCAATATGTAAATTTATAATTAAACTTTTTATTAATTAAATTTATAATTTAATTTGATAGTTAATCATTTAAAATTTATTATCATGCTTATTTTTATAATTTTATATTTAAATATTAAATTTAATTTTATAATAATTTTAAACGATCACTTATCTAAATGATTTTTTAAAAATATTCTTATTTGAATGTCCAAAAATAATTGATATATCAATCATTTATCATTTTACTAAAAGCATTGATAAAACTTAAAAGATTGAAAAATAATTGATGACTTCACAAACAACCAACGAAAACTACTATACCATAAGTCAAATTAATCATTAATAAAATTATATTATTTTTTAGTTAGTATATACTATTTTCTGTGACTTTACAGTATTAGATACTATTTATTTGCTAAAAATATACTGTTTTTTAGTTAATATATACTTTTTGATGTGACTTTACAATATTAAATACTAATTATTTGCTATAAGTATATTATTTTTTGTTTAATATATATTGTTTGTTGTGACTTTTTATTTTTTTATTAAAATATAATTTTAAAAGTATTTGATTCTATAAATATAAATTTAATTTTTATATGAAACAAACAATATTACACAAATTTATGAAAATCTAATATATAAATTTAGATAAATTATATAATTTTCAATCTAAATATAGGTTAATAGTTAATTCACTTTGAATTTTCATAAATAAAATTTAATATAATTAAATTATTTTTTTAATTTTAAATGGAAGTGAAGTTATTATATGATAGCAAAGAGAAAAAACAAGATAAAATTGGACTTTGATAGACAAAAAGAAAAAGAGAGTCTAAATTTATAAATGAGGAGTTTAGGATATTTTTGCAAAATAAAAAATTAATAGACCAAAAAGTTATTTTTTTTTAATTTTTAGACTTTGTGTAAAAATCCCAACTTAAAATACATTGGCCAAGCCCACAAAACATATGACATCTCATAGATATAGGTCCTTATCATTTTTGCAAAGAGAAAATAAAATTAAATCTAAAATATCAACTATATATCTTGATCCAATAATATAAATATTTAAATTAGAAAATAGTTTTATCAAAAAATTATTATCAATATGGTATAGTCTGATTAGTCTTATTATTTCCTTTAAAAAAGTGAGAAATGGGAGGGCTCATATTTGAATTTCCTAAATCACAAATAATTATTACCAATTTGATAATAAATGTTATTATATAGCCTATGAAATTCATATTTATAGATTTTATAACTTTATTAATATGACATTAAAAATTATAAAATTTAAAAAGTAATACAACTCGATATCATGTGTGTGTATATATATTTCACAAAAATATCAAATCAAAATATCAAAATACAACTAAGAATATATTGACCAAAATTTTTGTGCACAAAGCATGCTGCTTCTCATAAATATAGGTTCTTATAAAATGGGAGCTTAGCAAATGAAAGTGAAAAATGAAAAGAGGAAGATGGATGTATAGTCTAATAATATACTATATAAATAAATTGAAATAAGTAAAACATTAAAGAATAAAAAAAATGACAATTACAGACAAAAAATATACTACAAAAAAATAAATAAGAATACATTTACATATATATATATATATATATATATATATATATATATATATATATATATATATATATACTATATAAATAAATTGAAAAAGTAAAACATTAAAGAATAAAAAAAATGACAATTACAGACAAAAAATATACTACAAAAAAATTAATAAGAATACATTTACATATATATATATATATATATATATATATATATAACAATTATGCATTAAATTGTAATTATTCACAATTAAATTGTAATTTATAAATAATTATTATGGTAATTATGAGAATTAACTTTTTATTTTGCTAAAATAATTCATAAGTTATTTATTATTTTATAAAAATTAATTATTCATAGTCATTCATAAATAATATAACTTATAAATAGTTAATGTAGCAGTATTTCGTAACAATAATTTTACAATAGCAAATCAATATCTCTATACATAAGAAAAAAGAAAAAAAATATATTCAAGAACTAGTATAAATTAAGAAATTTTAATTACATATTTATAATTTTTTAGAATTTAATAGCCCATGAATTTCAATTATTATAAGACTCATTTTTGTTACAAACAAATAATGACAGTAACTAATGAATTTTTACTAAATTAATAAAAGAATCCTATAGAATAACTAGAGAACAAATAGCCTAAGAATTTTATAATTCAAATAAGTTGTAACCACAATTTTATTATATTAAGATATAATAATTGAATTGTATTATGATAAGTTAATTGAATTAATATCAATTATTTATTTATTATTATTCTTCAACAGTAAATAATATATTATTACAACATATTTTTTTTGCTATTTATATGCCTTGTAAACAAACCAAACCTTAAATACATGATATGTGGCAAGTTCGAAGAAGTTATCGGGTTTCTTTATTTATATATATTAGATTACGGTAATGAACTTCACATTAAAGCAAAACGACAAACTGGTCGACACTACTCGCTTACTTACTCCTTTCCACAATCCTCACCGGAAAACCACCCTTCATCTTCGCTGTCAGATCAGCAATATATTCCGGTTCAACACCATCCTCCGCCGCAGGCACCACCTTAAACCTACTTAAAACACCAGCAACCACTCTTTTCATTTGCAAGAAAGCCATTTCTTTTCCCAAACAAATCCTCGGCCCAGCCTGAAAAACCGGATAAGTATATGCATCTCTCCCGACGAAATGCCACTTCTCGTTCACTTCATCTCTTTCAAGCCACCTCTCCGGCTTAAAATCAGCCCAATCCGAACCCCAAAGCATCTCTGACCTTCCCATCGCGTACGGATGATACGTAACAGTACTCCCTTTCGTCACTGGTGTTCCGTCTGGCAAAACGTCATCGCCCGTAGCCAATTTCGAATCCATCGGAACTGGAGGGTACAATCTCATGCTTTCACATAAAGAAGTGTGTGTATAAATCATATCCTTCACTTCTTCGAAAATTGGATTCTCTGATTTCTCATGTATTTCTGCAAGAATTTTGGTTTCCACTTGTGGATTTTTAGAAAGCAACCAGAAAAACCATGTTAAAGCCGCCGACGTTGTATCACGGCCTGCTAATATGAAACTGATGACGATATCCGTAACAAAGGTCTCATCGAAATGGCCAGAGCTTAAGAATCTTGATAATAAATCATCAGATTTAGGAGATGAATTTTGTTTGAGTTCTTCCTTTTTTTCCTTGATGACATTCACTGCAAAATTGCGGGCTTGAGACACGACTTCTTTAAGACGTTTTTCAGATCCAAATCGAAAAAATTTTTGAATTTTCCAGAACGAATTATTGAATCTGTCGCTAATAATCATGACGCCTTCTTCAAAAACTTGGGCGAATTTCGCTTGTGGTAATGAAGGTAACAAGTAAGCAGGATCATATCCGAAAGCGATTTTACATATATTATCGAAAGCAAACCTTTGAAGAATATCTTGAAAATCAAGAACCGTGCCATTTTTAGCGGCGGAAAAAAGAGTTGGAATTAAGCGTTGCGAAAGTTCAGTATCAACAACAATCTCAACAAATTTACGGAGAGATTTTGCGTTAAATTCATGGCTTGCAACTTGTCTTTGGAATTTCCATGTGTCACCATCGGCATTAAACATTCCATTGCCAAAAAAATCAAAGAGGATGCTTCGAATGATATGGCCTTTCTGGTAGAGGTGAAAGTTAGTCTTGAGAATATGTTGGACATTGGCTGGGTTTCCGGTAATTATGGCCCGTCCACCGAAAGGAGAGTGGAAGACCCATGTTGCAGAAGGTGAGTTTTGGACAACATCAGATGTCCATTGAACTCGACGATCCCAGTTTGCTTTTGCATAAAGATAGTGTCCGATTATTGGGTATGATTTTGGAATATGGGTAGAGATTGATTTTTTGGATTTGGGCTGCTTGGTAAGACAGAAAATAAAGAATAATGAGAGAATTAGAAAGAAAAATGAGAGTGAAAGCTCCACTAACATTTTTTTTTTTTGGGTTGATCGCTAAGAATCTGAGAGGAGGATTTTAATTGATGATAGAAAATCTATCTTATTTATAAGTTGTGCAGAGATTCAATTAATAAGGATATTTATTAAGGAGTTTGGCAGATGGACAAAGTCAAATTTGAGGAAATATCTGTCGTTTAATTTCCATGTTCACATGTAAATTTTTCTTAGTTGGCAAAAAAAAAAAAGTTAAATTTTCTTTTATTTTTCATTTTTTTTTAAAATTTCTGTATTATCCCCCATCCTCATCCTCATCTCAGCGGGGAATTCCCATCTTCGTCCTCGTCTTACATGCAGAGACTATTTAGTCCCCATCTCCATCCCTATGGGAATCCCCATTCCCACGGGGATCCCTGTTCTCTACCGGAAAATTTTATTTTATTTTAATTTTATATACATGTAGATAGTAGAATATAATGTATAGAAATTTAAAATTTAGATTTTAATTATGCTTAAACTAATTCCAATATATTTAAATTAAAACTTATATATATATATATATATATATATATATATATATATATATATATATATATATATATATATATATATATATATATATATATAAGCAATAGCTGAAAAATAAGAATAAATTAATAAAAAAATATTAATAAATTTAGACATACAAAGTATGAAGAGATAAATCAATCTAATGTAAAATTCTTCAAAATTATCATGATGTGAAAAAATTACAAATAATAAGTAACAAAATTAGAAACTCTAATATATATATAAAGTCAATCAAGTAATATATATTTTAATATTAAAAATAATTATGTAAACATAATATCAGATTCCTACGGGATGGAGACAGGGATTCCTGTGGGATAGGGAATACACTCCCTATTCCCATCCTATCCCCGCTAACAGAGAAGAAATATCCTCCATCCCTATCCCCGCTAACAGAGAAGAAATATCCTCCATCCCTATCCCCATGGGAATAAAAATCGGGGAATTCCTGTCTCATTCGGGGCAAATCCCCTTGGAGAATGGAGATGCCCACCTCATTGGCATCCCAGAGCCTTGGATTAATTAAAAAAATTAATTTATAAACTCTTATTCAACGTGAAACAATCAATGAC
Organism: Reutealis trisperma; assembly: GCA_947687605.1. Classification (NCBI taxonomy): domain Eukaryota; kingdom Viridiplantae; phylum Streptophyta; class Magnoliopsida; order Malpighiales; family Euphorbiaceae; genus Reutealis; species Reutealis trisperma. The sequence goes on along the minus strand of CANTUT010000033.1, from coordinate 10,321,160 downwards.
AAAATGCTCGACATCTTCTTTCAATTCTAAATCTCAATATCATCCACCAATGGCTCAAGATGAGCTTCTGATGCAATAATATGGCTATAGTCATCAATAATTCAACTAAATTGAAGTCATTAGAAGGATCATTCACAACAAATTTATCATCTTCACGGCCAAAAACACCATTGTCAGCTCCAACAAATTTACCCAAAGTCAAATCCTCATCATCTCCATTAGTTAACAACTCAGACTCATTAACACAAAGAATCTCTTTGCACTAATAACTCAACCTCCTTATCTTCATCCCACGATGATAGGTTCTAATCGTCGTGCATGAAGGTAGATGCTAGACTGTTGTTTGTGACTGGATCTGTGTAGACTGGAGTCAATTTCGGATTTATTAGTGTAGATTCATTAAAGCAAGGTGATGCGATGAATTAGATTCGATGCCGATTCATTGATGATGGCTGTTGATTGGATTTGTTGTTCAAAGTTGATAAGGAAAAAATCCACTTTAAAAGAACTTGGGCTCTGGGCTCTAAGAATACAGATTTCTAAAAAAATTTAATAGGTTTTACCTAAGGCCCAACAAGATAGTCAACCAGCGAAGTGGGAACACTATCACCCGAAGAGCACCTCTCCTTCGCTAGGATGTTCACCTCTTCACTATCTTTACCATCTCCAGGCCTTCGAAGGGCCCTTCCCTATAACATCTTCGCATTAAGAAGTTATGGGAAGACTCCACCTCTTTACCTCTTCGCTAAGCTCAACCATCCAAGTATGATTCAGTATCTTTCACTATAACAAAGCAGTTTTCTTCACCTACCTCATGATAAGGAAGGGTTCTCCAGGTGACACTTGTGAGGACAAGTCCTCCTCTTTGTCACCTTGGACGCATAACACGTGCTCCATCCTTATTCATTATAAAAGACCTCTAGATATAAATAGCAGTCATGTAGCCCATACAAGGCAACTACTTCTTCACTCTCTAATATCTTTTCTCTTCTTTACAAGTTTTCTCTCAATTTAACAATGGCTGACTTGAACTTCGAAACTTCCCCTTTAGGCCAAAACTTGAATTCTTTTATTGTTTTCTCTTTGTTTTGTAAATTGGTTTGAACATCTCACAACCCATCTCCATCAAAGATCTAGCTCATTTTCCCTTAAATATGTTATGAGCATATCAAGAGTAATTGTTCCCGGTGGTGAGGCAAATGTTGACGGATTTGTTGAAAATATTCAGGGTGAATTCCAAGTCTTGCCTTTCCAATTATGATACTAAGACTACTTATATTATTTCTTTTTGTTTCTAAGTGTGTACATAAGATAGAGAAAGAGAAAGTGCATATAAAGAAACAGATTGTAAGTCTAAGGAAGAAAAACAAATTTGTTAGTGAATATAAGAATCAGATTCGTTTGATTTTTAATAGGAAATATTGTTTTTTCTTTTTTAATTTCTTTCAGTTTTTGAGTTTTTTTTTTTGGTTCTATAATTTGTTTATGTTTTTGTCTGCTTTGTAAATCATAAGTAAAAAAGCAAAATAGAAAGAATTGAATAGAAATACAAAAATCATTCAAAGTTGTCCGTGTTCTTGTGTTTTATTTTGTTTTCTATTGAGTAGAAATATAATTTGTACAAGAATCTACAAATTAATTTTTTAATTAATTCAAGTGGAAATTAGTATAGCACGTCATCATTTGATTCTCCATGTCGATTAATAAATACATCGTGAAATTTATTAATCTACATGGCATTATTCATGTGGCATATCCAATCAGAAAAAAATATATTAAAAGTAAAACCCATATCTACCATCTAAGTACTTATTAATAGTGTTAGTAATAAAGACTTCTAATTACTAATGAAAAGAAACACATGCTTTTTTTTATCAAAAAAAAATTTACAAACTTATAAATAAAAATATGTCAAATCACAAAGTAATTAATTTTTTGTACTTGTTCCTTCTTTTTATTTGCAGACTGAGTTTTATGCTGAAAAAGAAGCAAGGATATATAAAATAACACATGATATTCTTTGTTTTTCTAAAATATATATTCCACAATGTGTTAAAAATTACCTTGAAAAAAACTGTTAGTATGCATGTGATATTTATTAATTTATAAATTTTAACTTTATTAAAAATTAATAAAATATATAAACAAAAAATATTAGTATCGAATTGACTTGAAATATCAAAATATGCATGTGATGTTGAAATCATTACTAATAACGAATAACAAAATATTGTTTTTATTTTTTCTTTAAATGTCATTTACTATATAAATCAATGGTTAATAATTATAATGAATTATAACCATTGACATTTTTAGTAAGAAAAACATTATAAATACTATACGTTGTAGTTTGCAAAAGCATTGAAAAGAGAATAAAAAAATTAATACGTAAAGAAGAAATTTTTATTTTTCTTAGTTCTTTTTTGAATTATTCATATGCTAATAATTATTTATTATTAATTTTAATATAATCCAATTCAACAAGTGGTATCAGAGCCTACTCAGTTAAGAGCCTGACTATCGATATTTTATGTACAAAGCAGTTGTATGGGGGAAGATTTTGCACGTGCACAGTTTGGAACTGTGAAGCTTATTGGTTCGGAACCACGCTTGCTTGGTGAAACGCGAGGCTGCTAAATCCAAGTCACTGTGGCAGAATCAGGTAATGTTGGTGTTATTAAAAAATTAAATAATAATAATTACAGCATGTGGAGGACTTGCATGAAGTCATACTTGCAAGGTCAAGACCTCTGGGAGGTTGTTGCTGGAACTGAGGTTACATCACCACCATCAGATGATGATGCTGGCAATATTAGAAAATGGAGAATTAAAGTTGGGAAAGTCATGTTCGCCATCAAAACGACTATTGAAGAGGAGTTGATGGAGCATATTAAAGATGCTATCACACCAAAGGAAGCTTGGGATTCTCTTGCTCTGCGGTTCTCAAAGAAAAATGATGCTAGACTTCAACTGTTGGAAAATGAACTAATGTCTATCTCACAAAAGGATATGACAATTAGTCAGTATTTTACCAAGGTGAAGTCCTTATGTTAAGAAATCGCTGAGTTAGATGAGGCATCCAAAATAGCTAGCAATAGGATGAGAAGAATTATCATTCATGGACTATGACCTCAGTACCATAGTTTCATGGCTGCAGTTCAAGGTTGGCCCACACAACCCTCTATTGAAGAGTTGGAGAATTTATTGGCAAGTCAAGAAACTCTAGCAAAATAAATGGCTGGAGTGTCTTTGAATACTGAAGAGGTGGCGCTCTTCATCAACAAAAAGAAAAATCAACTGTGTGGTAACAATGGAGGGCAAACGCAAGGTAATATCAAATCACAGGGGTTCCAACAAAAACAGCAGTACAACAATCAACAGTTTAAGAATTTTAGGCGTCAGAATAGCGAGTGTTTCAACTGTGGCAAGAAAGGACACTACGCCAGAGATTGTTGGTCTAAGAAGAAGACAGTTCAGAGTAATGCAGCAACAATAAGCAATCACCACCAAGATGAACCAGAGTGGGATGCTGAAGCATTGTTTGCAGAAACAGTGCAAATGGAAAAGTGTTCCAATTCAGAGATTGTGGAAGTCCCTAGTCTTATGGCTACCACAATAGAAGTAGAAGAGGAGCAGGCATTAGTGCTTCTACTTCTCATAGAATTGATTATGAGAAATGTTGGATCTTTGATTCCGGTTGTTCCAATCACATGACAGGAGATAGAAGCAAGCTCCATAATGATTCAGAGTATAAAGGCAAGTGAGTTGTGGTAACTGCAGATAACTCGCAGCTACCAATCACTCACATTAGTGACACAGTGATCACTTCTTGTTTGAATCGACAACAAGTGCAGTTGGAGGATGTGTATAGAGTATCAGGTATGAAAAAGAATCTTGTGTCAATTTCAGAGTTGACTGATTCTGGAAACTTTGTTGTGTTCGGCCCTAATGATGTCAAAGTTTGTCAACAAATCAAAATAGTTGACACACCAGTAATGGAGGGACAGAAGGTGGATTCTATGTATGTCTTGTTAGCAAAAGATGCTTATGTAGAGAAGACCAAAGGCGGTGATACAACTGACTTGTGACATGCACGGCTGGGACATGTCAATTATCATAAGCTGAAAATGATGATGAGCAAGTCCTCATTAAGAGGGCTACCTAATCTTGATGTTTGTACTGATGTGGTTTGTGCTGGATGTCAATATGGAAAAGCGCACCAACTTCCATATGAGGAGTCATCATTCAGAGCCAAACAGCCATTAGAGTTGATCCACTTAGATGTGTTTGGGAAAGTGAAGCAGTCATCAGTTAATGGTATGCATTATATGGTGACATTTATTGATGATTATTCAAGATATGTATGGGTCTATTTCATGAAAGAAAAATCTAAAACTCTTACAAAATTCAAAGAATTCAAGCAAATGGTTGAAAGTCCAGTTGGGAACAAAATCCAATGCCTTCGTACGGATAATGGGAGAGAATACATCTCTAATGAATTCTCAATTTATCTTGTCTGGTGCAAGATTAGGCGGCAACTGACTTGTCCAAATACACCACAACAAAATGGTGTTGCAGAAAGAAAAAACAAACATCTAGCAGAAATATGCAAAAGTATACTACATGCCAAGAATATCCCTGGGAGATTTTGGGCTGAATGCATGAGAACAGCAGCTCATATAATCAACAGACTTCCTCAGTCAAAGATGGACTTTATGTCTTCATTTGAGAAGTTATGGAATATGAAACCTACGGTGAGTCATTTTAAAGTATTTGGCTGTGTGTGCTATGTATTTGTACCTGATCATCTACGTAGCAAGTTCGATAAGAAGGCAATTAGATGTATCTTTGTGGGCTATGATGAGCACAGAAAAGGATGGAGATGCTATGATCCTACAACTGGCAAATGTTATATGTCACGAAATATTGTATTTGATGAGACATCATCATGGTGGACACCAGAATATCTTGCACTTCCTCACTCCAATGAAGTTGAACAATTGCATGAAAAGAGTGAGGAACAGTTGACAAAAATTCAGCAAAATTCAGAGTCTGTCACGCAGTCTCAACTTCGAGAGAGGCCATGATAGACTGGTGTATACCAAAAATTAAATGATGAAAATCAACTAGCAATGGAGGTTCCAGAGGATCAACCTACAGAGCAGACAACATCACCAATACAATTGAGAAGATCAACCAGGGTGAAAAAGAAAAATCCCAAATATGCCAATGTTGCAGTGGTGGAAGAAGAAAAAGAACCAACATCCTTTGAGGAGGCATCACAGAAAGTCGAATGGATAAAAGCCATGGAAGAGGAAATCAAAGCCCTTGTTGAAAATCAAACTTGGGACTTGGTGCCAAAACCCAGAGATGTGAAGCCCGTTTCTTGCAAATGGGTGTACAAGATCAAGACTCATCTAGATGGTTCAATTGAGAGATACAAGGCACGTTTGGTAGCACGAGGATTCTCACAGCAATATGGATTAGACTATGATGAAATATTTAGTCCAGTGGCCAAGATTGTAACTATTCGTGTTTTATTAGCACTCGCTGCAAGTAAATCTTGGAACTTGTGGCAGATGGATGTTAAAAATGCATTTCTAAATGGAGAATTAGATCGAGAAGTATATATGGAGCAACCTAAAGGATTTGAAAACAAGATTAATCCTGAGTATGTTTGCAAATTGAAGAATGCGCTATATGAGTTGAAGCAAGCCCCCAAAGCTTAGTATGGCAAGATTGCTGAGTTTCTCATCCATAGTGGCTATGGAGTTGCATCAACTGATTCGAGCTTATTTGTCAAAGCTTGAGAAGGGAAGCTAGCAATAATTCTTGTTTATGTCGATGATCTCATCGTTACTGGAGACGATGTTAATGAGATCTATCAAACCAAGAAAAATCTATCAATGCGATTTCAAATGAAAGAACTTGGGAAGCTAAATCACTTTCTTGGATTGGAAGTGGAGTGCACAAAGGAAGGATTATTCTTGTGTCAAGAGAAATATGCAAGAAATCTTCTCCAAAAGTATGGAATGCTTGACTGTAAGCCTCTTGCTCTTCCAATCGAGGTTAACTCCAAATTGAGCATTATAGAAGGTAAAGAACTAGAGGATTCAGTGATGTATCAGTAAATAGTTGGCAGTTTGATCTATCTGACATTGACAAGGCCAGATATTGCATTTGCAGTTGGAATAGTCAGTCGGTTTATGCAAACTCTGAAAAAAGCCTCACTTGGAAGCAGTTCGGAGAATTTTGAGGTACATTAAAGGAATACTTGATCTCGGATTATTTTATAAAAGTAAAATAGCTTGCAAGTTGGAAGGCTATTGCGATGCTGATTATGCTAGTGATTATGATACTAGGAGATCAACTACTGATTATGCATTTAGTTTGGGTTCTGGAGTTGTTACTTGGTGTAGCAAAAGACAACCAACAGTGTCACTCTCAACAACAGAGGCTGAGTATCATGCAGCAACGATGGCAGCTCAGAAAATCACGTGGTTAGTACAATTATTGGAGAATTTACATCAGCTAGTTGATTATCCGGTACCAATATCGTGTGATAATCAATCAGCTATTTGTTTAGTGGAGAACCCAGTGTTTCATGCTAGAACAAAGCATGTGGAGGTGCAATATCATTTTATTCGTGAAAAAGCCTTAACAGGGGAGATCAAGGTAATCCAGGTGAAGACAGAAGACCAACTGACAAATATTTTCACTAAAGGACTCAATAGTGAAAAATTAGAAAGTTTTCGTAAAGAACTCGGCATGACTCCAAGAAAAAGGATTAAGGATATTAGTAATGAGGGGGGAGTGTTGAAATCATTACTAATAACGAATAACAAAATATTGTTTTTGTTTTTTCTTTAAATGTCATTTACTATATAAATCAATGGTTAATAATTATAATGAATTATAACCATTGACATTTTTAGTGAGAAAAACATTATAAATACTATACGTTGTAGTTTGTAAAAGCATTGAAAAGAGAATAAAAAAATTAATACGTAAAGAAGAAACTTTCATTCTTCTTAGTTCTTTTTTGAATTATTCACATGCTAATAATTATTTATTATTAATTTTAATATAATCCAATTGAACATGTGATATTTATTAATTTATAAATTTTAACTTTATTAAAAAATAACAAAATATACAAACAAAAAAAATCAGTATCTAACTGAACCAAAATACCAAAAAGAATTATATTGAACTGACTTGAAAATACTGATATATATATATATATATATATATATATATATATATATATATATATATATATATATATATATATATATATATATATATATATATATATATATTAAAATCCAAACTTTAAGCCTATGAGCACAATACTTGGAAATATTGAACCAAATCAAAATATTAAACTATTTTACTATTGTACTATAAGAAATTTAAGATTTAGAGTGAGAAAAGTATCGAATTGCACCGAAAATTTTAATTTAGTACGATATTGATTCTTAGCCCAATGCCAACTTCAAACCAAACTATATTCGGTTCTAATTACATGAATATTAATATTCATATTCTTTTATTAATTATTACATTGTGATTGCATCACACTCAAAAAATAAATAATAAAATACATATACATTCTTTAAAGAAATATTAAAACGGACTTTTTTATAAATTTCAACAATTTAAATATGTCAAATTCCAAATATAAATTATATTTAATTACAATAAAAAATTATATATATATATATATATATATATATATATATATATATATATATATATATATATATATATATATATATATATATATATATATATATATATATATATATATATATATATTTATTGTAACAACCCACATCCACTTTAGGAGTTTTTATGACAACTTACTTAAATTTAGAGTTATTATGGTAAAATGTGTGCTTTTATAAAAGTTTATGTGTTATGCGATTGATGAGTATATGGAATGTTAGATTAGTTCTAATTATGCATAATATGAATTATTATGGTGAAATAAGTGATTTATGTGAAGTGCATAAGTATAAAATGATTTATTGCACATAAAGTAAATTTTCATGCATAAAATAATTTTTAAGCATAAAATAATTTTTATGAGTGTTTTAAAATATTTTTAAATAAATAAATTTGGGGAAATTTTAATGAAAATAATAAGAAAAATATTTTATTTTTAATTACATATAATCAGCCTATAAATTAAATAAAAGACCCAATTTTCTAAAAGTTCACTACACCAAAACGCTTATAACCTAACTCATTAAAGGTAAACTTAGAATTTGGCCAAAACCCTAAATATTTAAGCTAAAATTCAGTCAGCTTTAAGAAAGACAGCCACCATTTTGTTTTCTATCATATTTTCAGCAGAAAATTCTCTAAAAAAATATTATCTCAACCGAAATTCACAAGGTATTTTTAAACCTTAAGATTTTACAACCGTTTTCATAAGTTTTTCTCTTGTTCCAATTTATTATTTGATTTTTATGAAACTAATCATAAGAAAACTATTTTGAGCTGTCAATTTACTGTTTTTATTGTGATTAAATTCAGCCTAGGTAATTGTTTGGAAGGAGAAATCGATTTTCAAATGAAAATACAAACCTTTCTACGTGAATCTTGAATTATAGAACTCCAAATTTGAAATTTTATGCATATAAATATCCTTGGCTGTTGATTCATTGGTATTAATGCTCTAAAATGATTTTTGTTTTAATTACATGAAAAATCTTGGTTTAAACTATGTTTTTGCATATTACTGTAATGAATGGAAAGTGTGAAAAATGAGAAAAGTTCATATTTTCCATGAGTATTGGTATATTCAGCCAACATAGGGATTTTAAACCGAATGTTAATAATTTTTATGTGATATATTTTAATGATTATTGACATGTATATATGAATGATAAATGATTTAATTGTATGTTGGTTGAAGGAATAACTCTAGACAAGTTCAGAGACAATTAGGTAGTAATAGGGTTTCCAAACCCTATTACTATGCTATAATTAATATGTGTATATGATTAAGTGACAAGCGAAATAGGTCTTATGATATGTTAATAGTGGATTAATGATCCTAAATTGACTATGAAATGGATGGTATGATTTGTTCAAAAAAGATAAGCATGATTGTTCAAGGTTACTTATTAAGTTGATATATATGAAAAGTGTTAAGTGTACTAAATTGAATGTTAAATGGAATTGACATTAAGATCATAATATATTATGTTTGACTTTAGAAAAGTTATAGTATGAGTTATAATATGATTTTATGTGAGCCTATGAAAGCTAAGTGTGTAAGACTTTAAAAGTGAACAAATTATGTGTAAGTGATGAGTGCACTTTTAGGTTCAATTCTAAGTGTATGTGAATATTATATGTGTATAGAATAGTTATGGGATAGGATAACATGATGATTAAGCAAATACTAAGTATTGAATAAATATTATATTAGAGTTTCAAGAGTAGTAGAAGTTCAAGGGGCTACAAGTACTAGGAGTAAAAGAACCACAAGGTGAGTAAACATTCTGTTCATGTTACAAGTATAAGCTATCATGTCATGTGAACCTTTGAGATTCTTGAAACCCAAGTTCTTTTCTATTCTCTATTATAACTATATGATTTCTTTGTTAAGTTTGGGTTGCCAAACGACAATTGGTCCAAAACCATTCCGAATATCCAATGATAATAAAGATCCTTTGTGATTATTGCCCTAACTTATTTTTTTCATGAAATTACACTATTATTTATCTTTTGATTGATAAGGTAAACATCTATTGTTATTGTGCCACATGTGATTGTATTTCTTCAATGCTTTTTTTATAAGTGATTACCATTAGCTCTAGCTATGGCACCCATAATCCTTTTTATGCAGAAATCCTCATACCGATGCGGGTAATAGTCGGCACTTGTGCACATAGTCTTAATCTAATAAATAAGAGTTGTGTATCCACCTCAATTAGAAAGGATGGTTCTAGCTATAGAACCTTATCAATTTCACGCTTCTCTATGTGATAGGAGTTGAAATTTGGTTTGATGCCACCTCTTCTCTATGTGTTCGAGTGATCATGGTAACAGCCTTCACTCTGTGTGTTATGTGCTATAAGTATATTTCTGCAAACCTTTTTAAATTACAAACTATGAACCATGAACTATAAATTTTGAATAATGAATTATGAGTAATGAGCTATGAGCCATTTCTAAAGGATATGTGTTATTATATAAGCCTTATTATTTACTCATTGAGATCATCTATCTCATCCTTTTTTCCTTGTGTAGTTCCAGGTGAGTATTATGAGGAGGCAAGATAATAGTTCAAGTAATCTATTCTGCTTGGATGATTTCCTTGTCCAAGTTTATTTTCATGCCATGATGTGATGATTTTCTAGATGCTCCAGGAGTTATTATTACGGAAGTTTTATTTTTGAAACTTTAAGTTTTGATGACTTTATTTGGAGACTAAATATTTTTTTCGTATGGATTGTATTTAAAGTATATTTTAACTATTCTTCCGCAACTTAATATTTTTTTATAAATGATTTATTTAAGTTAGTGCATGAGATTTTGATAAGATTTTAAGCAGTGTTTATATGTATTTGAATGGGCTCTATGGGCGTGGATAACCTTATGTCTTTCCATGTTCTAGGATCGTCATATTTTAGAAATTAGGATGTGACTATATATATATATATATATATATATATATATATATATATATATATATATATATATATATATATATATATATATATATATATATATATATATATATATTAGTTCAATTAAATGCAAAAAACAATAACATTCTTGACTCCATATAAAGTAATTCATCGTCAAATGATAAAAGATCCATCTATTTTTTTTTCTAATTTAGCAGTTTGAATCTCCCATTTCATGAAATAAGTGTTTTTACTTTGACATACATAAAAAATAAAAAATAAAAAAAAATTATATATATATATATATATATATATATATATATATATATATATATATATATATATATATATATATATATATATATATATATATATATATATATATTGTTTACGACATGAAATTTTCTAAACATTCATAATTAGCATTTAGGTTGAATTTTGTTTAAAAGAATTATTTTTTAGAAATATGAATTTTACCTTTGAATTAAGATATAATTAGTCTAGAGAAATCCGAGCTGCTGCTTCTTTTTTTTTTTTTTTTTTTTGTCTCTCTCTCTGGTTCTCTCTTACAGTTTTTTTTTTTTTTTTTTTTTTTGGAGTTAGATTGATGGTAGTTCCTTTCTCCTTTTTTAATTATTTATTAAATAATTAATTAATTCTTTAGATATGTTAATTTATATCTTTTCTGAAATAGATTTATTATTAGTAGTATTTTTTTAGTTTTCTTTTTTGAGTTTTTTATTCTCTTGATTAGATTTATTAGTTCTTCTCGCATAGAAGAAATTTGTTCTTTTTATGTAAAAGATTTTGCTCTTTTAAACTATTTATGGTCTTTGAATTAGTTTTGGATTTGTTATTTATATTCAAATAATCATACTTATTTAAAGACATGAATATCGATTTATAGCTTAATAACTGATGAGGGATGAAAGTGACTCTCAAGAGAGGCTTGGACCCTCCTGTAGCCCAAGCCCATTGCAAAGCCTTCAGAGACTATGATAAACGGAAACAAGGCCCATTGGTCGGACCCTCGAACGATCCAAGTCCAAAGGCCTTCGGACTAGATGCTACTCCCCTCCTTCGCCAGTCGGATGACTTGCTGAGCAAGTAAGGGCCGAAGCCCTCTGATGACATGTCCAGTCATCCAGCAGGAGGATCAGTCCTTAGACAATCTGCACCATGCCCTGACATCCCCATTACCAAACATCCCTAGGGATGGGACAGGGGACATGCGCCTGCTACCAGCTTTCACCAACCAGCATGGTCGAATGACAGAGGATGTCCTTCCTTAAAAGAAAGGTGTCAGACGTACCTAACCCAGAAATCATACAAAAGGGAAAGAAAAAGCCTAAGCACAGGTAGTTGAAACTCTGTATTCTCTCATCCCTTTTCTTTCACTAAAATACTCTGAAAAAAGGACTAACTTGATCGTCGGAGGGTTAAAGCCAGGCAAAATGTCTGGCTCCTCTCTGATCCTTTCTCTTCTCCTTCGCAGGCATCAGGCTCAGGTCCAAGAAGAGAAGATCCAGCCCATTTCTTTTTCATATTGATCAAGCCTAATCAAATTGGCGCCGTCTGTGGGAAACGCGAGCTGATCTTTCTCTCAATTTTGCATTTTACTTTCATTTGCCTGTGAAAGAAGATTACCATAATGACGAACCATGATGATCCCGAATATTCAACTCCCTCAAATCCTAGAGATTCCCTTCCAACACCTACTGATCCTCCTCTAGCAACTCCCATTGACCTAAACACGTCCCTCCAGCTCCTTATCTCTCAACAAAACACAGTTGGGTCTAGCCAAACCCCTCTGAGCCTTCCAAATCTAGACTTAGCTCCTGCATTACAGTTTATTAATACTATAGTTGCTTTTGTAAGGAGCTCCCAGCAACAGACTCTCCAGGCATAGACCCTTGTCGCTGTTCCAGAAACTACCCCGAGAAGGAATGTTGCTCGAACCCTAGAGTATGAGAAGCAATCCCAGGGAGCGCCAGGGGTTCGGCCTTCCCCAGGGGTTAATGAAGAACAACTGGTCCACTTGGGTGGAAATGTGGAGGGGAGGACGGAAGAGCATCATGGAGGAGAGGAGAGTTCGACTGAAGAAGAAGGGAGTACGCAAGCTTCGCTCCCAGACAGTGAACGTAAGTTTTTGCATGGAAAAAATTTTCATGCAAATAATACGGAATGGGGCGAAGGAAGGAATAAGGGGAAGTGTGAGTACAAAGATCCAAAGTATGGAAAAAGAGAAAGCCCAAGAGGAAGAGAACAGGATAGATGGAAATATTCTGTTACTAGTCACCCCTCGAGGGTTCAAAGCAGAAGATCACCAGTTAGTGGCAACAGCCGCAGAAAGAAGGAAGAGGAGGTGAGAGATGCGGTGAATAAGTTTTTAGAAGAGATGAATCAAGGTTATGACAGGAAAACCATGGATACCACCCTAAAGATCACCCTGAAGTCTCCCTTTACCAAATCCATCAGGGAATACGTTATGCCTAGCAAGTTAAAACCGCCGGTGTTGAAAAAGTATAATGGGGAAATCAATCCCAGGGTCCATGTCATGGACTACAAGCATGCAGTAGAATTGCAGACGGCGGATGACGAGGCTCTATGTAGAGCGTTTAGGGGGTCCTTGGAAGGAGCTGCAACGAGATGGTTTGATAGCTTAGAAGAGGGAAGTATCCGTTCTTTCATAGAGCTGGCTAGATCCTTTATGCACAAATTCGCTTCTAGTATTCCGGTGGAGCGAAAAACTCAGTATTTGGAAATGGTGGTACAAAGGGAGAATGAGTCCTTAAGGGATTACATGGCTCGATTCAATCGAGAAGCGTTGAAAGTGACGCACTTGGACCAAGCTCGAGCAGTGGAAGCGTTGCAGAATGGAACCTCTCACACGGATTTTCTCAAAGCCCTTTGCCATCACGCTCCTCGTACCCTGGAGGATGCAATGGCATTGGCCCAAAAGTATGTACGGCAATATGACGCTCTAGCCTTCAACCAGATGGCAAAGCGGAGAGGAATGGAGATCATTCCTAGGGAAGAGCCGAAGGCAAAGCGAGAGAAGAAGGCGGAAGAAAAGCGAGATGAGAGGCCGACTGGCGGACGAAGGAGGGGAAGAAATAACCAATCACGATCTAGTTTTGACCCCAGCAAATTCACCCCCCTCAATGCCAGTCCAGCCGAAGTCTTCACAACTTTCAAAGAGCAAAATATATGGGCTCGCCCCAAACCAATGGTTGCTCCTCCAGAAAAAAGAGATCAGAAAAAATACTACCTCTTTCATGATACTCATGGTCATAATACCAATGATTGTAGGCAGTTGATGGAGGAGATCGAAAGGTTGATCAAACAGGGCTACTTGAGGAAATTCATAAGAAGAGAAGAATCAGGCAGAGCTGGCCCTAGCGAAGATAAAGAAAGACACTCGGGAAGAGTAAATGATTGTTCAGCAGGGACCATTCATTGTATTACAGGAGGGCCAGGCGAAGCTAGTGAAAGCAAAAATCGTGCGAAGGCCTTGGGAAGGCGGAGCGAAAGGCCTAAATACATTTATTGTGGAAGAGGGGGAAATTGACTAGAGAGGCCAGATGGAAGTACCCTTCGCACCCCTCACGCTGATCCATTGGTGATTCAAGCGATTATAGCCAATTATGTAGTTAAAAGGATCCTGGTTGATGAAGGAAGTTTGGTCAACCTGATGACGAGGGAAGCATATTTAAAGATGGGTCTCAAGGAGGGAGATCTGGAATAAGTGAGAAATCCAGTTCGCACTTTGGATGGAACGGAGGTCCCATCGATTGGAGTGGCAAAACTACCCTTCACAGTTGGCACCGCTCTCGAAAATGTTACTACCATGGCCACATTTGTTATCATCAGGACACATTTGGCATATAACGTCTTGATGGGCAGGCCATTGCTATATGACCTGGACGCTTCGACAAATATCAGACATTTGAGGATGACTATCCCAAAGCCCGATGGCGAAGTGTTTCACGTCTATGGCAGTCAGGATGAAGAAGCAGAAAGGAAGAGAAATAAAAAGATAAGAAAAGGCGAAGTCACTGCAGAGGAGGTAGCTGCAGTTGAAACTATTACTCTTGAGAAAAGAACCGAGCCTGTGGATAAGCTAGAAAAGGTAACGGTTGGAAGAAAGCCCGAAGAGTTCTTGATGGTCAACTCTTCGTTAGAAAGTGAGCAGAAGTCGTTCACTCACCAGTTCCTGAAGGAGCATGTCCACAGTTTTGCCTGGTCTTCGGCAGAAATGGGAGGGGTAAAACTCGAAGTGATAATGCACCAATTGAACGTAGATCCCACCTGCAGACCAGTCAAGCAGAAAAAGAGATGCTTCGGATCGAAGTGGCAAGCGGTCATTGATCGGGAAATAGACAAGCTCTTAGAGGCAAAATTTATTGGGGAAGTGCAATACCCAGAATGGCTGGCGAACGTGGTGTTAGTCAAGAAGGCGAATGGGACCTTTCGGATGTGTGTGGACTTCACGGATTTGAATAAAGCTTGCCCTAAAGACTCTTTTCCATTGCCCATGATTGATAAACTGGTGGATTCGATGGCTAGGTATGGATTTTTGTCATCCTTAGACGCTAAATAGGGATATCATCAGATTAGAATGCACCCGGAGGATGAGGAAAAGACTTCATTCATAATAGAGAAGGGTACATATTGCTATGTGTCTATGCCCTTCGGCTTGAAAAATGCCAGAGCCACGTATCAACGCCTAGTTAATAGAATGTTTAAAGATCAATTAGGCAAAAACTTGGAAGCATACGAGGACGACATGATCGTGAAAAGCAGAAACTTTGAGGACCATATCCGTGACTTGGCCGAAGTATTGGCAATAATGGAAGAGTATGGGATGAAGCTTAACCCGGAGAAGTCTGCATTCTTCATCCAAGGAGGCAAGTTCTTAGGCTGCATGGTGAGCGAAAGGGGAATTGAGCCCAATCTTGACAAGGTGAAGGCCATCTTGGACATGGAACCTCCGAAGAGCGTGAAGGACGTTCAGAGGCTGGTAGGGCGAATCGCCGCATTGAACAGGTTCATGTCTAAATATGCTGAAAGGTATCTCCCTTTCTTTAAGAAGTTGAAAAAGTCAGAGACGTTCGAATGGACAGAGGAGTGCTAGAGGGCATTTGAAGAGCTCAAGGCCTTCCTAAGCTCGGAGCACATTCTGAGTAGGCCTTTGCCGGGTGAAGAAGTACTAATCTACTTATCCGCTTCAGACCAAGCGATCAGTTCGGTGCTGATTAGAGAGGAAGGAAAGGTCCATAAGCCCATTTATTACTTCAGCAAAGTCCTACAGGGGGCAGAGTTGAATTACTCTCTGATAGAAAAGCTGGCCTATGCTTTAGTGCTCTATTGCCGAAAGTATAAAATATACTTGCAATCACACCAAGGAGTGGTTGTGACAGATCAACCCTTACAGAAGGTACTTCATAGACCGAAAATGTCGGGAAGAATGTTATATTGGTCTATGGAATTAGGTCAGCACGGTTTGCAGTACAGGGTCAGGTCAGCAATTAAAGCTCAAGCAGTGGCGAACTTTATTTTTGAATGCTCCTTTGGCACCAAAGAGGGGGGAGAAGACCGAACCCCTAGGGAAAGACACTCATCAATAACGCTACCGGACCTTCAGTGGGAACTCTTTCTAGATGGTGCTAGTAGTAAAGAAGGAAATGGTGTGGGCATCATACTTAGAAGTGCTCAAGGATTTTCACTAGAGTATGCTTTGGGACTGAATTTTGAAGCCACCAATAACACGGTAGAATATGAAGCAGTGATCCAGGGATTGCTCTTCGCTGATTGCCTTCGCGTAGAACAACTCACGGTGTATAGTGATTCGCAATTGGTGATCGGGCAAATAGAAGGAGAATTTGAGGCAAAGGAGCCGACCATGCCCAAGTATTTGCAAAAAAAGAAAGAGTTAGTTCAGAGAATGAAGGACAAAGGAGTCAGGCTGTTCTTTCAAAAGATCCCCAGAGAAAGGAATTGCAGAGCAGATAGTCTCAGCAAATTGGCCGCCTCTCGTCCAGTCGAACTCCCTCAAAAAATCTATTTGGGCACCTTGGCCTCTTCCAGCATTGCCAAAGGAGATGAAGTTATGGAGATCGAAGAAGAGCCGTGCTGGATAGACCCCATCAAGTCTTACTTGGAGAAGGGAGAACTGCCTGAAGATGCCCAAGAAGCCAAAAAGGTCAAGCGAAGAAGTGCTCATTTCTCCTTGAACAACGGAACCTTATATAAAAGTGCTTATTCATTGCCCTAGCTGAGATGCGTAAGGCCCAATGAAGTCGAGTACGTCCTTCGGGAGATACACGAAGGATCCTGTGGAATGCACATAGGCGAAAAAGCGGTGGCAGCTAAGGCGATTAGGCAAGGGTACTACTGGCCGAGGATGAAAGACGAAGCCATGGCATTTGTTAAAAAGTGCCCCTCCTGCCAAAAATTTGACAGTGGAAAACATGTTCCAACAGCAGAGCAGGTCCCTATTTCCAGTGCATGGCCCTTCGCTAAGTGGGGGGTAGACATAGTCGGACCCTTCCCCGCAGCATCAGGTCAGAAAAAGTTTCTCCTAGTAGTAGTGGAGTACTTCACCAAGTGGGTGGAAGCTGAACCTTTAGCCACTATCACTACAAAAAAGGCGATCAACTTCTTATGGCGGAACATAGTGTGCAGATTCGGCATTCCCTATCAGCTCATTAGCGACAATGGCAAACAGTTCAATAATGCTAAAGTCAGGTCCTTTTGTTCAGGGCTTCAGATCAAACAACATTTCTCATCAGTAGCCCATCCTCAAACAAATGGCCAGACGGAGGTAACAAATCGGACTATTCTACAAGGCCTGAAGCGGAGATTGGAAGGATATGGTCAAAGCTGGGCAGATGAACTACACCATGTCCTATGGGCATATAGAACTACTCCTAGGCAACCCACCGGAGAGACTCCATTCAGCCTGACCTATGGCACAGAAGTAGTAATTCCAGTGGATATAGGCCTCCCTAGTGTAAGGATCAATTATTGCGAAAACAGACACAATGATCAAGCCAGAAGAATCGATCTCGATCTCCTAGAGGAACTCAGGTAATCGGCCAGCATTTGAATGTCTAATTACAAGCAAAGAGCTGCTAATCATTTCAACAAGAAAGTAAAGCACAGAGTGTTCGGCGAAGGGGATCTAGTAATGAGATTCTTAGAGGCTACAGGCAAACGTGAAGGCACAGGCAAGCTTGCACCCACGTAGGAAGGACCTTTCCAAGTAAAAAGAGTCCTAAGTCCTAGCACTTACAAACTTGTAACCCTAAAGGGAGTGGAAATTCCTCATACATGGAACATCCAGCACCTCAAAATGTATTATCAATAACAATAACAGAAACGTTGTTTGCCTCAAATTGTCTCCATTCGCACTAACGAAGCCTCGCCAAGAGCGGGAAGAACTTTCCTAAGGGGAAGCCTAAGCCCTAGTAAATCTAGGCACGAAGCCTCGCCAAGAGCGGGAAGAACTTTCCTAAGGGGAAGCCTAAGCCCTAGTAAATCTAGGCACGAAGCCTCGCCAAGAGCGGGAAGAACTTTCCTAAGGGGAAGCCTAAGCCCTAGTAAATCTAGGCACGAAGCCTCGCCAAGAGCGAGAAGAACTTTCCTAAGGGGAAGCCTAAGCCCTAGTAAATCTAAGCACGAAGCCTCGCCAAAAGCTGGAAGAACTTTCCTAAGGGAAAGCCTAAGCCCTAGTAAATCTAGGCACGAAGCCTTGCCAAGAGCGGAAAGAACTTTCCTAAGGGAAAGCCTAAGACCTAGTAAATCTAGGCACGAAGCCTCACCAAGAGCCGGAAGAACTTTCCTAAGGAAGAGCCTAAGTCCTAGTAAATCTAGGCACGAAGCTAAGAAGGTCTAATGGGAGGAGAAGGTGAAAGTGCTTGAACTCCTATTGAAACGGAAACTTTGCTAAGGCATTGCACAAAGGCTTGTTGGATTACAAGTAAAGCATACGCAAAAGCAGAAGCATAATAACTGTATTATTCGTGGAAGTAAATGTATTACATTTATTTACAAAAGAATTACAAAAGAATACAAAAGAATTACAAAAGAATGAAATACAAAAGAATTACAAAAGAATGAAGTACAAAAGAATATAAAAAATGTCTAAGGCGGAGGATCGCCTAGAGGAACCACTGCTGCAGAAGATGGCAGAGGCTGGTCATTCGAAGGATCTGGCTGAATGACAGATAGAGGTTCGGTTGAGGCAAGACCCATCCCAGAAGGAGGTCCTTCGTCTGCATCCCCTTCGCCCCCGCTAGAAACTTTGGGAATGGGAGACGAAGCAGGTCCATCTTTATCCCAAGATGGGAAGTCTTCGGGTCATAAGAGGCCTTCATCCCCCTCAGGAATGGGATCTTGGAACACTGAAAGGTCTGGCGCCGGAGGTTCTTCAGCAACATCTAATTCAGATACCACTTGCAGCACATCAGGAAAATGCTCCGCTGCATCATGGAGAGCATTGTTATAATACTCGGCTGCTACCTTATAGGTGTGGTATGTGATGATGTCATCAAAGCTCTTAGACTGCATAAAATCCCTCACAGCCCTTCGCCGACCTTCTTCGGCCTTGTTAGCCTTCTCAAGTGCAACTTGAGCCCGAGTAGTGGCTTGTGTGTATCCAAATTCTGAGACTCGAAGTTCCTGTTGAGTCTTTTGAGGAGTTCTCAAAGACTAGGAACCTCTTCGGCCTCTCGGGCAAGCTCTTCATTAACACTCTTCAACTTGTCCAGTTGCACGTTGAGATCGGCAATGGCTTTGTCCTTTGATGCCACTGCCGCAATTAAGGCGCTAACCTCTCCTTCGGCCTTCGAACAAGCCTCTTCATGGGCCCTGGATTGTTCCATGGCCTCCTCAGCCTTCGCCTTCGTAGAAGTCAGTTCTTCCTCCAGACGGGAACATAATCCCAACCTGTCCTCTGTCGCCTGCCGGGCGTCTTCATAATGATCCCTCAGAAGACCAAAATTAGTCCTCAAAATTTTAGAATCCAGAAGCGCCTGCAACAAACAACAATGATTAGGCAATGTGCTAAACGGTCACAACTCAAGTGAGCAATGAATTTACCTTCTCTAGCAGAGTCTCTTGCCTGGCAAGAGTATCCTTCACAGACCCGAAAAGAGGCCTAGGGGCCGGACGCAGGAAGGGCACAGGGGCCAAGACTGTGGCGGTGGGAGCAATGGAAGAAGGAGGACCAACAGATGCCTCGACTCCTTCGAGCGGAGGTGAATCCACTACTACAATCTCCGCTGGCTCTCTGATTCGCGGCCTCTTGCTTGGCGGAGAAGCCTCCTTTATTATCTCCTGTGGAGGAGCTGACACTCCTACATCCATTCCAGGTAAAGGAGTCTCTGAAGCAGAGCGGGCCTCCGGAACGGGGGTGGTTGAAGTTACCGCCAGTGGACTCTTGCGACGAAGGAACTCCCCCACTGTTAATTTCCTCTTAGGGGGACGAAGAGAGGAGACACCTTCGACAGTAACAACAGCCCCTGGCATGACCCCAGACAAAGCAGCAACTGAAGGAAATGCTTCGGTGGGTGCAGTAACAGCAGTCCCCTGATCAGCCGCCAGCGGAACAGCAGCTGAAGGAAATGGTTCGCTGGCTCTGGAAGAAACCATGACAGGTGCAAACGAAGCCTCCAGGAAAGGCTCCTGAGCAGGGGCATCTGCTTCGCCCACAAAAACTGCAAAGTACAAGAGCAAAAGCATTCACACATTCAAATCAGCAGATAAAGACACAAGAAGAAGTAAATGATAATAAGAAGGCAAGAAGTTGCCTCTGTTTCTTGAAACGAAGGCCTCCCCTTCAGTCGTAGTATTAACTGGGGAAGGATAAAGCCTCATGAGGGTCGCAAAGTCAGGATATGAAATCCTTTGCTCCTCAATATACTTCTCCCAGGCTTCGACCTCCTCGGCACTAGGAGATCTCCCTGTTATGACCTCCTTCGACCATCTCAGATATGTCCCTCGGATAACGCGAGGGTCTTTATATGACGAAGGTGATGGGGCAGAAGAAAAGTTACCTGCCCCAGCTTTAGCCACAGGGGCACTCAAGTCATCCACCAGGTTTTTCAGACGGGCCTCAAATTCAGCATCAGCAACGTCTGTCAGAGCCTTCTCCAAGTTCGCCAGTTGCTCCGCCCCCCGAGAAGAGTAAGCAATTAGGTCAAGAACATTGGGGACCGGGGGCCCTTTTACTTTCAGCTTGGGCGGACGAGGTACGGACGCTCCCTTCCCCTTATCACCCGCTGGAAGAGGTGGAGGCGGAGGAATGAAAGCCTCAGAAAGCCCTAAGATTGAGATGCCCCTCTGAGGAGCAGGCCTTGCAGCAATGGGTGCAGCTCGAAGCGGAGGAGTACCTCTCTTCACAATAGGAACAGAGCGATCAGAAGCCTTAACAAGTCGCCTTCGAATTATTCAAATGGACTTCGCACTGGCCACACTCACCTAGGCCCCTTCTGATCCAACAGCTGAACCGAATCCAGCGGAGACAGGCTTCGTCGGCTTATCCTTACGAAGCTTTGTCGACGAAGACTGCAGGGCGGAGGAGGAGCACAAATGGAACTTCCCCATCTTAAGGTCAAGAATGGGAAGCTCAGCATCTTCGCTGAAGGGTCTTGGAGAAACCCCTTCTGTCTCCTTCATGATATCCTGATAATGTGCAGGATCCTTGGCCTCCACTGCAATCGAAACAACAAACACAGCAACAACAAGATCAATACACCACAGTCAATTAAACCTATAGTAAGTGAGGAGTGAGGAGCAGAGTTACCTCTTATATCTTTCAGCAAAAGTCTAGGAGTTGGAAGGCCATGCTCGTCCTCCGCATAGAAGGAGGCCATCATCTTTTCAGAGTTATAAGTATAACCCTGATGGACCAAGGTCCTGAGGTTTGATTTCTCCTCAGTGGACAGCCTCTCAGGCCACTCAGTAAGGCCTTCAGTGGGACGCAAGAAATGGCCGGGGAAACCAAATCTAGGGGATTTATCGCCAAGGCCATCGTGATCTCTATCAACCCGAACTTGCCTCTCCAGTCCTTCACTTTGTTCTCTTTACCAAAGAAAAGGCTTCGGCGAGGCCTGGCAGAAGTCATGTAAACCCCCGGTGACCTCTGCGTGCTCTGGATCCTGTAAACGCATTGAAACAGGCGAGCAGAAGGACGAATGCCGTGAGCTCAGCAGAGAACTTCGAAGACGTGCATGTCCCTTATAGAGTTTGGGGTCAGCATCATTGGATTTACTCCGAAGTAGTTGAAGCATTCAACTTTGAACTTCGTAGGAGGAAAAAGAAGACCAGCTTCTAGCTGGTGGTAAAAAATAATGTAGTGCTGGTTGTCTTTAGGCAGAGCAGCTTTGGGGTCGCTGGAGTAAACCCTCTCGTGATCCTCAGCCCAGCGGAATATGAACTGAGTGCTGCCTTCTAAGTTCTGGCCGAAGGCCAAAAATTCATATGTTTTTGCAATAGGGGCTATCTCCCCCCATTCCTCCTCCAGTATCTTTTGGTAATGGGAGGAGCTCACTTGGTCCCTACGGGGAATATTTTCTTTTCTGGGGGCCATTGGAACGAAAGAAGAAAGGGAAGCAAATGCCAAAGAACAGATATGGGAAAACTACGAAAATAGGAGATTCGATAGAATAAGCAAGAAGTTCTGGATATGGGAAGGCAAAGGAATATATATACTGAGAGCGTCCTCGGTAACCGCCACAACAATAAGTGGGGGCATTAAATGGACGTTCAAAATTTAAAATCCATGGAAAACTTAACTGTCTGCTGCGACACGTGGAAGAATGGGGAGAACGAGGAGACGTGCATTCAATGCGCGTTTTGGCATTCAATGCTTATCCTTGTCAGTTGTGCATGCATTCAATGGCTGTGTGACCTTCCATCTACCCTATGAAGACTGTCTAGAATGCTGATGGTTCCTAGCACCTCTAATCCCTTCGATCAGACGAAGGCTATCCTTCGAGAAGATGAAGTGAGTGCCTAGATCGGACGAAGCCCCCCACCAAAACGAAAGCCTTTCCTAAGACAAGGAAATGAAAGGACCTCTTCGCCATTCAAAGCGGAAGCAGTTCTCTTCGATCGAAAGACCTCAGAAGATAAGGACATAAGGGTACGAAGCTGTTTTACTAAGGTTCAACTCTTCGCTCTCTCCTTAATAAAGTAGGGGGGTCCCTGATGAGGGATGAAAGTGACTCTCAAGAGAGGCTTGGACCCTCCTGTAGCCCAAGCCCATTGCAAAGCCTTCAGAGACTATGATAAATGGAAACAAGGCCCATTGGCCAGACCCTCGAACGATCCAAGTCCAAAGGTCTTCGGACTAGATGCTACTCCCCTCCTTCGCCAGCCGGATGACTTGCTGAGCAAATAAGTGCCGAAGCCCTCTGATGACATGTCCAGTCATCCAGCAGGAGGATCAGTCCTTAGACAATCTGCACCATGCCCTGACACCCCCATTACCAGACATCCCTAGGGATGGGACAGGGGACATGCGCCTGCTACCAGCTTTCACCAACCAGCATGGTCGAATGACAGAGGATGTCCTTCCTCAAAAGAAAGGTGTCAGACATACCTAACCCAGAAATCATACAAAAGGGAAAGAAAAAGTCTAAGCACAGGTAGTTGAAACTCTGTATTCTCTCATCCCTTTTCTTTCACTAAAATACTCTGAAGAAAGGACTAACTTGATCGTCGGAGGGTTAAAGCCAAGCAAAAGGCCTGGCTCCTCTCTGATCCTTTCTCTTCTCCTTCGCAGGCATCAGGCTCAGGTCCAAGAAGAGAAGATCCAGCCCATTCCTTTTTCAATAACCATCAAACAGAGTATGTTTCTTGTTGAATTGCCAATTTAAATGCTCTATCAATACGATTAAAAAATATTGAAAAAAATTTAAATTATATTATTTTGGCACTTCTTGAATTATTTTTAATATATGAATTTTATGATACATATTTCCCAAGAAGCGATATAGTTACTCCCACTTAAGATACTATGACTGGCACGACATGCATGATTTAAGCCAATTGTTAAGCAAGTAAATATCATGTAACCTTTAAGAGGATAGCCACTGCTAGTAGAAATTTCGACAGTATCATATAACCCTAATAATATATAAGGTCACTCCTTTCCAAACGTGGATCTAATCCTTTAGTTTTGGACGCAATATAAATTTTTTTAAAAAAATTTTGGAAAATCGAAGTCATTTAAAAAAATAAATAAATTTTTAATTCAAAAAATACAATAAGACACTTTATGGTTTGACATTTATTTTAAATACGCACTGAAGTTATTTTCATGATATTTCACTATCCTAAACTTAATGTCGTTTGACATATTAGTATCTATTTAAATAATGCCGTTAAAATTGATAACATAAAAAATAAAAACTATGATTTTTTTTTTTATACATGGCGCCCATGTGTCACCCATATGTCAAAACATTATGAAAAAAAAAAAAGAAATGGCAGCAATTTATGTGAAAAAATAAAGTATTGAGATATATATTTTAAAATAATTTAAAGAGAAAAAGAAAGTGGGAGCGCGAGAGAGAGAGAGAGAGAGAGAGAGAGAGAGAGAACTCACATCATAACCACAAAAAGAAACAAGACAGTTTCAATGCACAGTAAGCCAAAGCATTCAAATGAGCACAAAAAGAACAACCGGTTATAAGAATATGCATCTGCATCTGCATCTGCATGGGTCTAAAGATATCATTTCAATAACCATTTGAATACAGCAGGTAAAAAGTTGTAAGTCAGGCGTTAGCAAGTATATAAATACAAAGTGGGTGATTTTTAAGTTATCATCCAAAGACATTAGGGATGGCAATAGAGGGGGAAATCCCCGTTCTCCACGGAAATTTGCCCCAAATAGAGTGGAGATTTTCCGATTTTTACTTCCATAAGGACGGAGATATGAGATATTTTTTCCCCGTTAGCGGGGATGGAGAGTGTATTCCCTACTCCACCGGGATCTCCATCCCCGTCCCGTGAAAATCCGATATTATGTTTACATAATTATTCTTAATATTAAAATATATATTACTTGATTAGCTTTATACATATATATTAGAGTTTCGAATTTTGTCATTCATTATTTATAATTTTTTCACATCATGATAATTTTGAAAAATTTTAGATTGGATTGATTCATCTTATCATATTTTGTATGTCTGAATTTATTAATATTTTTTACATTAATTTATTCTTAATTTTTTAGCTATTATTTATGAATTATATATATATATATATATATATATATATATATATATATATATATATATATATATATATATATATATATATACTAATAAGTTTTAATTTAAATATATTAGAATCAGTTTAAACATAATTAAAATCTAAATTTTAAATTACTATATACTGTATTTCACTTCTAAAAGTATATAAAATTAAAAAGAGATAAAATAAAATAAAATTTTCAAGTAAAGAACGGGAATCCCCACAAGAATAGGGATGAGGATTAAATAGTCTACGCATGTAAGATGGGGATGGAGATGGGGCTAAATAATCTACGCATGTAAGATGGAAATGGAGATGGGGATTTCCTGCTAAGATGGGAATGGGGATGGGGATGGGGGATAGTACCCCGCCTCCGCCCCACCCCATTGCCATTCCTAAAAGACATGCTCAGATTCCTCATCAACACTCTCTTCTCCTTCAAATAAGCTTCCTTCAGGCTGCTCACACCCTTCTTTGTAGCCATATTTCGACAAAATAAAATTTTTTGAAAAGAAAGGAATTGAATGAGTATCCAAATCAACAAAGCAAATATTCCCTACTTCCCAAAAAAATTATCTACTGTTTCTTTTTAGGATCTCCCAAAATACTTGTCCATTCTAAAATAAATAAGTATTTATCTATTTTATTTTTATTAATTGAAAGGTATAGTACTTATATATTTTTAAAATTAATAAAAAAAGTTGGTAATAAATGAATATACATAAGAGTCTAAGTGAAAAAATATAATAAAATTTTTGAATTGGCAAGTGATTAATGATATTTTGTTAAATTGTATGATGAGGGACAAAATATGCCAAAAACTTAATGGCCCAAGGAAGCGAAGTCCATCTGGATAGGTCATCTCACTTCGTCATGAGCCGACATTTTTTCAAACCCACAATCTTAGAGCCCAATATTAGCTTCTTCCTCGAAAAGAAAAGTGTGATCACTTCTCTCTCCTCATGCTTAAAGAGCACTCTAAGGGAATATACTGCAACGCTATGTGTAAACTCTTAAATTTGTACCTATTGATACAGCTACATCTTGACACCTACTATATTTAATGCACTACGAAAAGTTGTTACAACGGTCCCACTAGCCGATTAGCAGGCCAGGGTTCAGTTTTTTTTTAGTCTTTAAATACGTTGCTATCCAGACACCCAAATTTCCTAAATTACAAACCAACATCAATCTCTAAAAAAAAAAAAAAAAAGTTGAGCTTGCCCTTGGTCCCCTTTTCAGTGCTAAAATATCAATTTTACCCTTTGAAGCCTAATTTTTAGCCTCTTTTGATCCTACCCTTTTGGGTTTTTTCACTTTTTCAATTTCTAAATTACCCTCATCCACTTTTTCTCTAAATATCTCCTCCATTTTTTCATTTTTCTCACCCTTTGAATTTGAGCAGATTATTATATTCAAATTCCTCTCTTTTTCTCTTTCCAACCACTCTTAAATTAATTAATTAATCTATTTAATTAATTAATTATCTCACCCTAACCAAATTAATTAATTTTTTTAATTAACTAAAACTCTTTTTTTTTTAAATTAATCACTCAATTAATCTTTTTAATTAATTAATTTATCACTTTTTTTTAAAAATCAAATTAATCATTTTTTTAATCCACCATTCATCCAAATTAATTAATTAATCAATCTAATTAATTAATCCATCCTTCTATTTCATCACATTAATTAGTTAATTAATCATTGTAATTAATTAATTAATCTCCCAATCAATCCAATCACTCAATCTCAATAAAACAGAATTTTAGTTTAATAAAACCTCTGCCCTCCAAAAGCAAAGGTATCAGCCTTTTCTCTCACCTACAAATCCAAATCAAATAAAATCAATCAATTCAATTAATTCCTAAACCCTCCACTTAATCGTGAAAAAAACTACATGGGTTTTGATTCTTATTCAATGAGATATGTAGGCACGTTTGAAATCTAAATTCAAATCTCAATCGATTTCCTTTCCCCATTTATTTTCCAATATAATTAGTATATTCACTTGATTTGATTATTTTGGAATTAAGTAGCGATTATGTGGTTTCTCTATAATCCATAAGAACTAGAGGGAACATTATTTTTAATTTGTGGATGTTTCACTTAATTGCTCTTTAATTTTTCCGTGCATTCATATTACATTTATAATTGTCATTTAATACTTGTCATTTATGAAATTAATTTTCAAAGTCAAATTAAACTTAAGAGCCAAATTTCGATTATTTAAAATTAAAAACCTAGTCCCCGAGCTCAACTAGATTCAAAACTAATGATTTTATCCTTTGGTAAATTAATTAAAAATTAATAAATTGGAATCAATTAGATTTTTTTTATTTTTTCATTTAAAAATAAATTAGGATGACGACTTCTAAAATTATTTTCATGGTCAACCAAACCGAACCCAATAGTTCTAATTGTAAGCATCGAAACTCGTTCCATGATCTTTTTAAAAATCGTTCGCCCTTCTTTAAGGCAAAATTTTCCCTGAGCTAGAGAAGGACGTTCAGGCGAGATCTCACACTATATTAGATTTGCAAGAAGGCCCTCTGCTAGAAATGGATTGCTCAAAAGTGGCGGGTAACATCCTAACACCTCTGAGGACATACTCCATGGCCAACTTGACACATGACAACAATTAACATGTAGTGATCAATATTTAATTTAGAAGTGTATTTACTATGGACAATTATATGTTGCATTGTCAAGAAATGTTTCAGTATTTAATATGAAAATATTGGTAAAAAATAAAAAGTCAAGTAAAAAAAAATTATACTAAGAATATAGTTTACAAAAAAGTTATATTATCTAACTGTAAACCCTTAAAATTACACTCTTAAAATTAGGTCGCAGCATAATACTTATTAAAATTTGTGCGCTATGTATACGGTAATTCCACTGTCCTGCATCCATTAATTCAAATAAGCAGCAATTATATCAAATAAGAAAGGTGGGGGTTCAGCTATCCAGCACCTATTGTCAGCTTGAGTGCTAGCGGAGCGTGTGCAGCATTATTTTTTAAGATTTGTCGTTGGTGATTTGAAATGTTATATCAAATAACGAAGTTTTCAACTCATCAAAAATTTCTTATTTTAGTAATCGAATATAAAATTATTTTTAGAAATTGAAAAATTCATAGGATAAAAAAGTTAAAATATCAAAATAATGGATTTTAAAATGTTTAACACCAATGATATAATTTTTCCTACTGTATACAGTTAGATTTTTTTTTTTTTTCTGTTTAAACACTTTTTGATGATCACTAAAGTGCCAAATTAGGTGAAAATAATATAAATTTTATATATTAAAAATATTAAAATGGGGGTTCGTGCTACAATTACTTCAAATAACCTTTCACTTGTATTAAAGGAACCGGTGAACAAACTATTGGCCGGTCCATGCAGAGATAGAGTTAGAGACTACCAAACTGCTTCTTCAATTTCTGGCCAAAAAAGTAAAAAACTGCTTCTATAATAATAATGTCATTATTGCATTGTTTTAATATTGTTAGGTTGGCCTTACTCCTAAATTATTATTAGACCAAGTTGCAAAATTATTTTTTTAATTATCTTATGAAAATTTTATTTTTTTAAAAAAGAATAAACTAAAAATTTAATAAAAATAAAAAAATTATATTACTAAAATAATTATTACTGATAATAATTAAATAATTATTTTATAATGCCAATATTAGTTTATGGAGAACTTTTCGTAGATACCTTCATATTACAAAATAATAAATAAATTTACTGAAAATTTTGTAAATTTATAGAGAATTTTATAAAAAATTAACATATTTTATAAATCTTTAAGATTATAAAATAATTCGTAAAAATAACCAATATTTTATAAATTTATAGAAAATTTTATAACAAAGGGCATATTTTATAAATATTTAAAATTACAAAATAATTGGCAAAATGACCAATATTCTATAAGTTTATGGAGAATTTTATGTGGCATGTTTTGTAAACTTAAAAATTTACAAAATATGATATTGTTTTAAGTTTACAAAATTCTTCATAATTTTTATAAAATATTGGCAATTTTGCTAATTATTTTGTAACTTTAAAAATTATAAAATATGTTTTTTTTTTTTACAAAATTCTTAATAAATTTACAAAATATCAATGATTTTGCCAATTATTTTGTAAACTTACGAATTTATAAAATATGATCTCTTTTACAAAGTTATTTATAAATTTGTAAAATATCGGTGATTTTAGCCTTATTTTGTAACTTTGAGAATTTACAAAATATGACTTTTTTTAAAAGATTCTTCATAATTTTATAAAATATCAGTGATTTTAACTTTTATTTTGTAACCTTATTTATTTAAAAAATATGGCACTTTTTATAAAATTCTCTATAAATTTATAAAATATCGATAATTTTGCCCATTATTTTGTAATTTTAGGGATTTACAAAAAACAAGTCTTTTTTACAAAATTCTCAATAAATTTACAAAATATTAGAGATTCAAGTCATTATTTTAACTTTAAAAATTTATAAAATATGACACTTTTTTATAAAATTCTTTATAAATTTACAAAATATTGATGATTCAAGTCATTATTTTATAACATTAAAAGTTTATAAAATATGGTCATTTTTTACAAAAATCTCTATAATTTTATAAAATATCAATAATTTTAGCCATTATTTTGTAAGCTTGAGGATTTGCCATTTTTTACAAAATTCTTCATAAATTTACAAAAACATCAGTGATTTTAACTGTTACTGTGTAATTTTGAGGATTTATAAAATATAACTATTTTTTACAAAATTTTCCATAATTTTATAAAATACCATTGAGTTTAGCTGTTATTTTATAATATTGAAAATTTACAAAATATGATATTTTTTACAAAACTCTATATAAATTTATAAAATATCAGTGATTTTCGCTGTTATTTTATAACTTTAAAGATTTATAAATATATATAATTTTTTATAAAATTCTCCATAAATTTAAAAAATGTCAGTGATTTTGACTGTTATTTTGTAGTTTTAGGGATTTACCAAATATGAACTTTTTTACAAAATTTTCAATAAATTTACAAAATATCAATGATTTTGGTCTTTTTTTTTTTTTTTTTTTTTTTTTGTAACCTTAGGGATTTACAAAATATAAACTTTTTTTTTTACAAAATTCTTAATTAATTTATAAAATATTAGTAATTTTGACAATTATGTTTGTAATTTTGAAAATTTACAAAATATGAACTTTTTTTTATAAAATTCTCTATAAATTTATAAAATACCGATGATTTAAGCCATTATTTTATAATATTAAGAATTTACAAAATATGACAAATTTTTATAAAATTTTCATAAATTTACAAAATATCGTTAATTTTACTAGTTATTGTGTAATTTTGAGGATTTATATAGCCATTTTTTACAAAATTCTCCATAATTTTACAAAATATTAGTAATTTTAACTGTTATTTTATAATTTTGAGGATTTACAACATATAGTCATTTTTTACAAATTTTTCACAATTTTACAAAATATCAATGATTTTAACTGTTATTTTAATCTTGAAAATTTACAAAATATAGCTATTTTTTTACAAAATTCTTCATAATTTTATAAAATACTAGTGATTTTGGATTTTATTTTATAACCTTAATGATCTACAAAATATGATCTTTTTTTACAAAATTCTATATAAATTTATAAAATATCGGTGATTTTGGCTGTTATTTTATAATCTTAAGAATTTATAAAATATGAATTTTTTTTTTACAAATTTTGGCTGTTATATCAAATAACGAAGTTTTCAACTCATCAAAAATTTCTTATTTTAGTAATCGAATATAAAATTATTTTTAGAAATTGAAAAATTCATAGGATAAAAAAGTTAAAATATCAAAATAATGGATTTTAAAATGTTTAACACCAATGATATAATTTTTCCTACTGTATACAGTTAGATTTTTTTTTTTTTTTCTGTTTAAACACTTTTTGATGATCACTAAAGTGCCAAATTAGGTGAAAATAATATAAATTTTATATATTAAAAATATTAAAATGGGGGTTCGTGCTACAATTACTTCAAATAACCTTTCACTTGTATTAAAGGAACCGGTGAACAAACTATTGGCCGGTCCATGCAGAGATAGAGTTAGAGACTACCAAACTGCTTCTTCAATTTCTGGCCAAAAAAGTAAAAAACTGCTTCTATAATAATAATGTCATTATTGCATTGTTTTAATATTGTTAGGTTGGCCTTACTCCTAAATTATTATTAGACCAAGTTGCAAAATTATTTTTTTAATTATCTTATGAAAATTTTATTTTTTTAAAAAAGAATAAACTAAAAATTTAATAAAAATAAAAAAATTATATTACTAAAATAATTATTACTGATAATAATTAAATAATTATTTTATAATGCCAATATTAGTTTATGGAGAACTTTTCGTAGATACCTTCATATTACAAAATAATAAATAAATTTACTGAAAATTTTGTAAATTTATAGAGAATTTTATAAAAAATTAACATATTTTATAAATCTTTAAGATTATAAAATAATTCGTAAAAATAACCAATATTTTATAAATTTATAGAAAATTTTATAACAAAGGGCATATTTTATAAATATTTAAAATTACAAAATAATTGGCAAAATGACCAATATTCTATAAGTTTATGGAGAATTTTATGTGGCATGTTTTGTAAACTTAAAAATTTACAAAATATGATATTGTTTTAAGTTTACAAAATTCTTCATAATTTTTATAAAATATTGGCAATTTTGCTAATTATTTTGTAACTTTAAAAATTATAAAATATGTTTTTTTTTTTTACAAAATTCTTAATAAATTTACAAAATATCAATGATTTTGCCAATTATTTTGTAAACTTACGAATTTATAAAATATGATCTCTTTTACAAAGTTATTTATAAATTTGTAAAATATCGGTGATTTTAGCCTTATTTTGTAACTTTGAGAATTTACAAAATATGACTTTTTTTAAAAGATTCTTCATAATTTTATAAAATATCAGTGATTTTAACTTTTATTTTGTAACCTTATTTATTTAAAAAATATGGCACTTTTTATAAAATTCTCTATAAATTTATAAAATATCGATAATTTTGCCCATTATTTTGTAATTTTAGGGATTTACAAAAAACAAGTCTTTTTTACAAAATTCTCAATAAATTTACAAAATATTAGAGATTCAAGTCATTATTTTAACTTTAAAAATTTATAAAATATGACACTTTTTTATAAAATTCTTTATAAATTTACAAAATATTGATGATTCAAGTCATTATTTTATAACATTAAAAGTTTATAAAATATGGTCATTTTTTACAAAAATCTCTATAATTTTATAAAATATCAATAATTTTAGCCATTATTTTGTAAGCTTGAGGATTTGCCATTTTTTACAAAATTCTTCATAAATTTACAAAAACATCAGTGATTTTAACTGTTACTGTGTAATTTTGAGGATTTATAAAATATAACTATTTTTTACAAAATTTTCCATAATTTTATAAAATACCATTGAGTTTAGCTGTTATTTTATAATATTGAAAATTTACAAAATATGATATTTTTTACAAAACTCTATATAAATTTATAAAATATCAGTGATTTTCGCTGTTATTTTATAACTTTAAAGATTTATAAATATATATAATTTTTTATAAAATTCTCCATAAATTTAAAAAATGTCAGTGATTTTGACTGTTATTTTGTAGTTTTAGGGATTTACCAAATATGAACTTTTTTACAAAATTTTCAATAAATTTACAAAATATCAATGATTTTGGTCTTTTTTTTTTTTTTTTTTTTTTTTTTTTGTAACCTTAGGGATTTACAAAATATAAACTTTTTTTTTTACAAAATTCTTAATTAATTTATAAAATATTAGTAATTTTGACAATTATGTTTGTAATTTTGAAAATTTACAAAATATGAACTTTTTTTTATAAAATTCTCTATAAATTTATAAAATACCGATGATTTAAGCCATTATTTTATAATATTAAGAATTTACAAAATATGACAAATTTTTATAAAATTTTCATAAATTTACAAAATATCGTTAATTTTACTAGTTATTGTGTAATTTTGAGGATTTATATAGCCATTTTTTACAAAATTCTCCATAATTTTACAAAATATTAGTAATTTTAACTGTTATTTTATAATTTTGAGGATTTACAACATATAGTCATTTTTTACAAATTTTTCACAATTTTACAAAATATCAATGATTTTAACTGTTATTTTAATCTTGAAAATTTACAAAATATAGCTATTTTTTTACAAAATTCTTCATAATTTTATAAAATACTAGTGATTTTGGATTTTATTTTATAACCTTAATGATCTACAAAATATGATCTTTTTTTACAAAATTCTATATAAATTTATAAAATATCGGTGATTTTGGCTGTTATTTTATAATCTTAAGAATTTATAAAATATGAATTTTTTTTTTACAAATTTTGGCTGTTATATCAAATAACGAAGTTTTCAACTCATCAAAAATTTCTTATTTTAGTAATCGAATATAAAATTATTTTTAGAAATTGAAAAATTCATAGGATAAAAAAGTTAAAATATCAAAATAATGGATTTTAAAATGTTTAACACCAATGATATAATTTTTCCTACTGTATACAGTTAGATTTTTTTTTTTTTTTCTGTTTAAACACTTTTTGATGATCACTAAAGTGCCAAATTAGGTGAAAATAATATAAATTTTATATATTAAAAATATTAAAATGGGGGTTCGTGCTACAATTACTTCAAATAACCTTTCACTTGTATTAAAGGAACCGGTGAACAAACTATTGGCCGGTCCATGCAGAGATAGAGTTAGAGACTACCAAACTGCTTCTTCAATTTCTGGCCAAAAAAGTAAAAAACTGCTTCTATAATAATAATGTCATTATTGCATTGTTTTAATATTGTTAGGTTGGCCTTACTCCTAAATTATTATTAGACCAAGTTGCAAAATTATTTTTTTAATTATCTTATGAAAATTTTATTTTTTTAAAAAAGAATAAACTAAAAATTTAATAAAAATAAAAAAATTATATTACTAAAATAATTATTACTGATAATAATTAAATAATTATTTTATAATGCCAATATTAGTTTATGGAGAACTTTTCGTAGATACCTTCATATTACAAAATAATAAATAAATTTACTGAAAATTTTGTAAATTTATAGAGAATTTTATAAAAAATTAACATATTTTATAAATCTTTAAGATTATAAAATAATTCGTAAAAATAACCAATATTTTATAAATTTATAGAAAATTTTATAACAAAGGGCATATTTTATAAATATTTAAAATTACAAAATAATTGGCAAAATGACCAATATTCTATAAGTTTATGGAGAATTTTATGTGGCATGTTTTGTAAACTTAAAAATTTACAAAATATGATATTGTTTTAAGTTTACAAAATTCTTCATAATTTTTATAAAATATTGGCAATTTTGCTAATTATTTTGTAACTTTAAAAATTATAAAATATGTTTTTTTTTTTTACAAAATTCTTAATAAATTTACAAAATATCAATGATTTTGCCAATTATTTTGTAAACTTACGAATTTATAAAATATGATCTCTTTTACAAAGTTATTTATAAATTTGTAAAATATCGGTGATTTTAGCCTTATTTTGTAACTTTGAGAATTTACAAAATATGACTTTTTTTAAAAGATTCTTCATAATTTTATAAAATATCAGTGATTTTAACTTTTATTTTGTAACCTTATTTATTTAAAAAATATGGCACTTTTTATAAAATTCTCTATAAATTTATAAAATATCGATAATTTTGCCCATTATTTTGTAATTTTAGGGATTTACAAAAAACAAGTCTTTTTTACAAAATTCTCAATAAATTTACAAAATATTAGAGATTCAAGTCATTATTTTAACTTTAAAAATTTATAAAATATGACACTTTTTTATAAAATTCTTTATAAATTTACAAAATATTGATGATTCAAGTCATTATTTTATAACATTAAAAGTTTATAAAATATGGTCATTTTTTACAAAAATCTCTATAATTTTATAAAATATCAATAATTTTAGCCATTATTTTGTAAGCTTGAGGATTTGCCATTTTTTACAAAATTCTTCATAAATTTACAAAAACATCAGTGATTTTAACTGTTACTGTGTAATTTTGAGGATTTATAAAATATAACTATTTTTTACAAAATTTTCCATAATTTTATAAAATACCATTGAGTTTAGCTGTTATTTTATAATATTGAAAATTTACAAAATATGATATTTTTTACAAAACTCTATATAAATTTATAAAATATCAGTGATTTTCGCTGTTATTTTATAACTTTAAAGATTTATAAATATATATAATTTTTTATAAAATTCTCCATAAATTTAAAAAATGTCAGTGATTTTGACTGTTATTTTGTAGTTTTAGGGATTTACCAAATATGAACTTTTTTACAAAATTTTCAATAAATTTACAAAATATCAATGATTTTGGTCTTTTTTTTTTTTTTTTTTTTTTTTTGTAACCTTAGGGATTTACAAAATATAAACTTTTTTTTTTACAAAATTCTTAATTAATTTATAAAATATTAGTAATTTTGACAATTATGTTTGTAATTTTGAAAATTTACAAAATATGAACTTTTTTTTATAAAATTCTCTATAAATTTATAAAATACCGATGATTTAAGCCATTATTTTATAATATTAAGAATTTACAAAATATGACAAATTTTTATAAAATTTTCATAAATTTACAAAATATCGTTAATTTTACTAGTTATTGTGTAATTTTGAGGATTTATATAGCCATTTTTTACAAAATTCTCCATAATTTTACAAAATATTAGTAATTTTAACTGTTATTTTATAATTTTGAGGATTTACAACATATAGTCATTTTTTACAAATTTTTCACAATTTTACAAAATATCAATGATTTTAACTGTTATTTTAATCTTGAAAATTTACAAAATATAGCTATTTTTTTACAAAATTCTTCATAATTTTATAAAATACTAGTGATTTTGGATTTTATTTTATAACCTTAATGATCTACAAAATATGATCTTTTTTTACAAAATTCTATATAAATTTATAAAATATCGGTGATTTTGGCTGTTATTTTATAATCTTAAGAATTTATAAAATATGAATTTTTTTTTTACAAAATTTTCAATAAATTTACAAAATATCGGTAATTCAAATTATTTTTTTGTAGCATTAAAGATTTACAAAACATAGTCATTTTTTTTGAAATTTTATATAAATTTTATAAAATTTCGGTAATTTTAGTTTTATAAAATTTCAGTAATTTTAGTTGTTGTTTTGTAATCTTGAGAATTTATAAAATATGGCTATTTTTTATAAAATTCTCCATAAATTTACAAAATATTAGTGATTTTAGTTATTATTTTTGTAACCTTGAGTATTTACAAAATATTGTCTTTTTTTACAAAATTCTCCATGAATTTTGTATATTTTTTACAAAATTTTTCATAAATTTATAAAATATCAGTAACTTTAGCCATTATTTTATAACTTCAATGATTTACAAAATATTATTCTTTTCTATAAAATTCTCTAAGAACTTACAAAATATCGATGATTTTAGTGATTATTTTGTAATCTTAATGATTTATAAAGCATGGCTATTTTTTACAAAATTCTTCATAAGTTTACAAAATATTGGTAATTTTAGACGTTATTTTGTAATCTTGAGGATTTATAAAATATAACCATTTTTTATAAAATTCTCCATAAATTTACAAAATATCGATAATTTTAATCGTTATTTTGTAACATTGAGAATTTACAAAATATAATTTTTTTTTTTTACAAAATTCTCTATAAATTTACAAAATATCAGTGATTTTAGCCGTTATTTTGTAATTTTGAAGATTTACAAAATATGACTATTTTTTATAAAATTTTTAATAAGTTTACAAAATATCAGTGATTTTAACTTTTATTTTGTAATATCGAGAATTTACAAAATATAGTCTTTTTTTTTTTTACAAAATTATTCATAAATTTACAAAATATCTGTGATTTTGACCATTATTTTATATTTTATGAATTTACAAAATATGAACGTTTTTTACAAATTTTTAATATATTTATAAAATATCAGTGATTCACATCATTATTTTGTAACATTGAGAATTTATAAAATATGGCATTTTTTATAAAATTCTCCATAAATTTATAAAATATTTGTAATTTCAGCTATTATTTTGTAACATTGAGAATTTATAAAATATGGTCATTTTTTATAAAATTCTTCATAAATTTACAAAATATTGTTGATTTTAGTCATTATTTTGTAATTTTTAATATTTATAAAATATATATTTTTTTACAAAATTTTTTATAAATTTATAAAATATTGGTGATTTTAGCCGTTATTTTATAATATTGAGAATTTACAAAATATGATTTTTTTCACAAAATTCACCATAAATGTACAAAAGATCGGTAATGTTGTCCTTTATTTTGTATCCTTAGGGATTTACAAAATTTGATTTTTTTAAACAAAAT
Organism: Reutealis trisperma; assembly: GCA_947687605.1. NCBI lineage: Eukaryota > Viridiplantae > Streptophyta > Magnoliopsida > Malpighiales > Euphorbiaceae > Reutealis > Reutealis trisperma. Next base: position 10,283,668 of record CANTUT010000033.1, on the reverse strand, counting down.
TCTTAATAACTTTACAAAATATTGGTGATTTAAGTCATTATTTTGTAATTTTAAAGATTTATAAAATTTTTCTTAACAAAATCACCATAGTTTTTTGAGTGGCGTGTAGTGTTCCTGTGATATGTGTGTGTTAAGTTAATTATCATAAAAAAAAACTTTAAAAGTTTTCAATATATACATGAATATTTGAAATTAAAATATTTTAATAATAATAAGATTAGAAAATATTATGGCAAATAAAAGTTTAATAATTTGTTTTTTATTTATTTTTAATATTAATATTTATGGTATTATAAGAAGTTCAGCAATTAAAAAATAAAAAGAAATCTCTTTACTATTAAATAATATAACCCTTGGAATTTACAAAATTTCGGTAATTTTACCTATTGTTTTGTAATATTGAGAATTTATAAAATATGATTTTTTTTTTTATAAAATTCTTCATAAATTTACAAAATATCAGTGATTTTAACTTTTATTTTTATAACTTTGAGGATTTTGAAAATATTGCATTTTTTTTTATAAAATTCTACATGAATTAACAAAATATCGGTAATCTGAGTGATTATTTTGCAACCTTGAGAATTTAGAAAATATAATTATTTTTTACAAAATTTTTCATAAATTTATAAAATATTGGTGATTTTAGCCATTATTTTGTAACTTTGATGATTTACAAAATATTGTCTTTTTTTATAAAATTCTCCAAGAACTTACAAAATATCGATGATTTAATAATTATTATGTAATCTTAATAATTAACAAAATAAGACCATTTTTTATGAAATTCTTCATATATTTACAAAATTTTGGTGATCTTGTAACATTGGGGATTTACAAAATATGATTTTTTTTTTAGAAAATTTTTCATAAATTTACAAAATATTAGTAATTTTAGCCATTATTTTATAATTTTGTGGATTTATAAAATATGACATTTTTTACAAAATTCTCCATATGCTTAGAAAATATAAGTAATTTTAGTCTTCATTTTGTAATATTAAGGATTACAAAATATGTTCATTTTTTATAAAATTCTCCATAAATTTATAAAATATCAGTGATTTTGGCCGTTATCTTGTAATATTATGAATTTACAAAATATGAACTTTTTTTACAAAATTCTCAATAAATTTATGAAATATTAGTGACTCACATCATTATTTTGTAATATTGAGAATTTATAAAATATGGTCATTTTTTACAAAGTTCTCCATAAATTTACAAAATATAGGTGATTTTAGTTATTATTTTGCAACCTTAGGATTTATAAAATATTGCCAATTTTTATAAAATTCTCCATAAATTTACAAAATATTGATGATTTTAGCCATTATTTTATAACCATGAGGATTTATAAAATGTAGCCATTTTTTACAAGATTCTCCATAAATTTATAAAATATTAGTGATTTTAACTGCTATTTATAATTTTGAGGATTTACAAAGTATGTATTTTTTTTTTTTTTTTTTTTATAAAATGCTTCATAAATGTACAAAAAATTGGTGATGTTGTCCTTTATTTTATATCCTCAGGGATTTACAAAATATGATTTTTTTTTATAAAATTATTAATAAATTTACAAAATATTAATAATTTAAGTCATTATTTTATAATCTTAAAGATTTTATAAAATTTTTATTAACAAAATACCATGGTCTTTTGAGTGATGCGCGGTATTCATGTGATATGTGTGTTAAGTTAATTATCATAAAAAAAAATTTAAAATTTTTCAATATATACATGAATATTTGAAATTAAAATATTTTAATAATAATAGGGTTATAAAATATTATGGAAAATAAAAGTTTAATAATTTGTTATTATTTATTTTTAATATTAATAATTTATGGTATTATAAGAAGTTCAGTAATTAGAAAATAAAAAGAAATCTCTTTTCTATTAAATACCGTAACCCTTGGAATTTTAATTTTTAGAAAAAACACTAAACTAAATTTATTCATTAGGCAGGAAGCTATTTTCCAAAATGAATTCAAAAGGAATTATCAAAAATAAGAGGAGGAAGCTACTTGACCGGGAAACCGGTAACCAGATTATTTGCTTGGCTAATAAATCTTTATTTTATTCTCTGCTCACCATGTGCCAAGCCTTAAAACTCTAGTGAAGTTTGCTTGAATTTTTCAACTTATTGTAGAAACTCCCTAAAATGGGAGCAGCTATACCGGTAGTTTAGTTAGGCTTAATATTTGATAATTTTTTATTCACACGTAATAATTCGAGTATGATTGAATAAATAGACTTGAATTTGTAAAAAAATCTAGTAGTATCTCATTTTTCTTTTCTCTTTAATTTTTTCTTAAGTTTTATTTTTTAAATAATTACCATTCTTCTCTTTTGATCAGCGGTGATTTCAATATTTTTTATTATATTTGATATGAATAATTTCTTCTTTACTGTTATTATTACATCTATTACCGACTTAACTCATTCATTCTCTATTCTTCTACTCGATCTTATTTTCTGTCATTTGCTTTCGCCTTCACTTCCTCATCTCTAGCAGTCTCTCATTTTTCTTTTCTCTTTATTTTTTTCTTAAGTTTTATTTTTTAAATCATTACCATTCTTTTCTTTTGATCGGCAGTATTTTTAATATTTTTTATTATATTTGATATGAATAATCTCATCCCTGCTATTGTTACTATATCTATCACCGGTTTAACTCATTCATTCTCTACCATTCTTCTACTCAATTTCATTTTCTATCTCTTTGCTTTCGCCTTCACTTACTCATCTCTATTTTTACCGTATTTTTATCGGTGGATTTGTACTTACTACTATTAAACTAATACTTTTTATTTTGTTATTTTGCATTAGATTATACTTTATTTTTTTTATGTTATTTTGTCTTTCCATATTAGAAATTTTATTATGTCTTCTATTGTTGTTTATTTGTTATGAGTCCGGTGATATATTTATATACTGTTGTGTTTTAAATACTCGCAAAGAAAATAATAGTTTATCATATTATTTCACTATTGTAGTCGCTGTTTTTCAAAATTAATTAATAGTAATTGGATGTTCTATTGAACATTTGCGACATACGAACCAATTTGCTATTGTTAGAATAGTTGATTCTATGTCAAGTACTTTTCAATTGAAATTCGTATTCAGCCATGATGATTAAAGACATTTAAATTTATTTCAAAAAAATAGACTTGAATTTGTTTTTTATTTCAAAAAAAATAGACTTGAATTTGTTTTTAACACACTAAAAATTTATTATATAAACAAATTGATATTTATATCTCATGGCAACTATTATTTGTGTTCCATTATTTTTCTCCTGCACTCTCCATTTTCATTTATGGATCTATAAAATTTTTTTGACAAAGAAAGGTATGTACTTCATGCCGTTAGCAATTTGGAACTTTTGCCGTTAACATTATTAATAAATCCTGATGCAGTGCTTATGCGGCAAATATATATCCTATTTTTATTTTTTTAATAATAAAATATTAAAAATTAAAATATTAAAAATTTTAAAAAATAAGAAAATAAATTTTTAATTTTTATTAAAAATTAAAAACATTTAAAAAATAAGAAAATTAATTAAAACTTAACAGAAAATAGAAATAAGAAAATTTTCAAATCTTCCTCATCATCATCCAATTCCAAATTAAAAAAAGCTAAGAAATAGATTACAAAATAAAATTGAAACAAAAAAATTAAAACTTAGGCACACGACTAAGAAACAGATTACAAAATCAACGAGCATTTTTCATGGTGGGCTAAATGACCTCCATTTTGTTGAGAATGGTGGCACCGTCGTTGGTGATGATGACTTCGTTACTCCTGATGGAAATCATTTTGTCCTTTTCCTTTGGGTCCTAGATTGGCATGGATGGTATCGACCACGACTTTGATTTAAGATATTTTTAACACAGATCTCCAAGTGAGCCTTGAAAGTGAACTCAAATTCCCCGTTTTAGACCGAGTCGAACCTTTGTAACTAGCATATCTTTAACATCTCCTTCCTTTGCCATATATAGGGATCAGAATGGAAAAAGCTTTCCGGGTTATCTTCAATCCTTCTCAAAGATTAATGGATTTGTTCAGATTGAGATGTGAATCATCTGAAAATGAATTTACACATATTTTGCACGCACGCACGAGCCGCACGCATACATGTGTGTATATATATATATATATATATATATATATATATATAAGAGATTTGAATTCACATTAATATCTAAGACAAAAATCATTGGTGGGTATTTGTTAATTTTGGTGGATAAAGGTGATGGAGGTAGTAGTAGTGGCGGCAAAGGCGAACGACAGTCATGGATTGTCTTCTTTATCTATCCCTTGGACGACGTTGCTCTTTCTATTGTTCCTTCTGTAAATTCCTCATCAATGTTCTTTGTGATTAAAATTAAGCACCCACTAGGATTAAAACAATAAAATCATAAACAAAAATTAAAACCAAAATTAAAATCAATAAACTCATAAATAAAAATTTAAACAAAAAAACCTAAGCACACAACAAAGAAGCATATTACAAAATAAAAAAAATTTAGCTTTGAATTATATTTTAAAAAACGAAAAAAAAGAGATGCAAATCGAGAGATCGGGTCTAAAGAAGGAGACTGGTGCGGTAACATTGAAGATTTCAATTGGATACGAAAGTCAAAGTGAAAATGGGTGGGCTAAAGACGAAGAAGGTTGGAATTAGAGTTGCATGATCTAGGTGCAAAGTTGATATGAGAATCAAGATATGAAAGTGGACATTCTGATGTGATAATTACTGTATTTTTAATTTTTCTTTTTTTTTTCCTTTTTAAATAACTTTTTTTCCATTTTTTTTTATCAAAAGCAATATAAATATATTAATTTTTTATTTTCTTAATTATCCACATAAATTATCCATGTGAGTATACTTTATTATTAAAAAAAATAAAAAGTGGGATCCTTATATGCCACATAAATATCACATTAGCATTTACTAACAGTGTTAACAGCAGAGATTCTAATTACTAACTTTAGGGTAGACCTGCACTAATTAGTGGCAGGAAAATGAAAGGATAGGGCATGACTCACCCATTGTATAACCACCACTTATGCCGCACAATCAAAGCATATAAAAGTAAAGGATTAACAATCGATTCAAATATATTGAACTTTGTGTCTCTCTCATTTTTTTTCTCACTAAAATGCTGTCATGCTCCAAGAAATGGAAATTTCTTTTCTTTTGGCTATCACCAGCGAAGCTCATTACTGACAAGCCAAACAAGAGAGATTCAAAAATTTATGCCGAGCATAAAGTGTGGCTCTCCTGACCATATTCTTTCTCTTGTGGGCATCCAACGTATAGGCTGAACAAGAGAGATTTAACCCATTGCTCATTATTTGATCAAGCTCCAACTAAAGCTGAATGAATTTATAAAATAAATTAGGAAAATACCAGGTTGATTTGGGATTGGAGTGCTGAAAAAATTGTTTGAGTCTAACCATTGCTTCGTCTCATATCCAACATTTTCAACACAATCAAATTGATTTTTACTATCATACATTCTCATAAATTTTTAAAAGAACGAATGAGAATTAAAAAAAAAAAAAAAGAAAAGAAAAAGGAAAGAAAGTATAGGAGACTATTGCTAGTGATATTTTATGAAAAGAACTAGGATATGAAATGTTTTTATGGCTTAAAATAGAACAAGAAAAGAATGCAGAACGTAAAGAACCAATCTAGAATATTGCCGTTTAAACTTTCATGCCCTCTTAATACAAGGGTAAAGTTGACAATTCATTTTTATTCTCTTCGATTATAAAGAAAAAAAAATAAAAATGATTTAGAAGACAATGAGGTTAATATGGTCATTAAAAAAAAAAAAAAACCATCCATCTATTAGACGGACTCCAATATAATATTTTGCAGAAAATTCAAAAAGAGTCTCATATATATATATATATATATATATATATATATTGCAAATGGAAGTTTGTGATTTATTCCGTTAGCATATTGACTTGTGCTAGTGTGGCACTTATTAAATATCTAAAATTAAAACTTAAAAATTAGAAAATAAAATATTAAAATAAAAATAAAAAAGAAAAAAAAATTGACATAGCTAAGCGTTGGATTTTTCATATGCTAAAAGAGTAAATCATAGACCTCGATCCGCTAAAAAAAAATCTATAAATCCATATTTGCAAATGTGTAAAATTATATGTTATTTTTTGAACTTATCCTATTTATCTATTTGACTCAATAGTAATGTAATAATAATTGATTTCTTCAATAGGTATAATTAGTTATATTAGAACAAGATGAAAATTTTTTATTTTAAACAGTTTTAGGACAAAAAAATGATTATAGTTTTAATTAATTTAAATAATTTTATTTAATTATAATTATAATAAATTCAAATAGTAAATTAAATATATATGCTTTTTCTCTTATTGAATTATTCAATTCAATTTAATTTACAATAGAACAATTTTTATGTAGTTAATTAGGTTGCTATAGGTTACCTTTGGTCATTTCTTATTTGTGACCATTTTTCTTTTCTTGGTTTTGTTCTTTCTCTTCTGGAAGTTTATATATTATTTCCTTTTTTCTGATGACATTAAAAAAAAAAGGAATTTCATTACTCCTTTTCAATTTCATGAACCAACTTTATAATTTTATGGAATCTATCTTCCGTTCAATCTGAAGACAAATCAGATATTGAAGTTGCTAATGCCAAAACTTGTATTTTTCCTTTAATCCCATTAATATATACTGCTGAGTTCCCAGTCTCTCACGTTTTTGCTGGTCATATTATGGTTGTCGATTAAGTAGAAATTTAAGAAGACATTACAACAGAAAATGTACCTGTGAAAAAATTTTGATTGCTAAAAATGCGAATAATGTCAATAATACAACTACTTTCCTTTCTTTGTTAATATGCTAATTGACCTCATAATAATTATAATGCATATACACTTAAGGAACAAATTGGCATCTATTCTTTGTTACAGTTTTTCGCAATTCTAGTAGCTGATTAGCTATTTCTTGAACAAACTTTAGTCCCTCTTTTCCAGTTTCAAGAGAGTTAAAAGTATGCTCAAGAAAATTCCAGTTACTCTCAAGTGCTTCCAGCCTTTCATTCAGGTCTGAGATTTCATTTCCAAGAGTGATCAAATCAATTTCTTTATTTTGCTTGGAGAATTTTTGTCCATTCGAAACCGGATGGTTACTTTCATTCGACACATTGTCTTCCATCTCACCATTTATTTGAGTTTCCTCCATTTCAAGGGACTCTTCCTTGTTAATTTTTCTGCCTACTATTTCTTCAGACATGAAAAGATCAGAGGCATTTTCTTGTGTGAATTGGCGGAATTTCTTCTCCAAGTCCTTCAAACATCTAGAAATGAATAACTTCTCGTCTCTGAAAACTGACAATGAAGACCTGACATCAGTAGGATTCTCCTGCTCATTTGAAACCTCCTTATTATCTAAAGCTGCCACATCTGGTGCTTGTAACCTGAAAAACTCTAATTCTGCTTCCAAATCTTGTAATTCCTTTTCCTTTTCAGCTAGGAGATCATTAGCTTTCTCTAGTGCCTCAACATCATACTCTGCTTGTTCTTCCATCATTCTTAAATATTGCAGGGCTTCCATATGGAGTGCAGCCTTTTCTTCCTGCAGTCTTGTGATCATGGCCATTGCTTGATTTGCAGCAATTGCAGAAGCGCTTCTTTCTTCCTCTAATTCCTTGTACAAAGCATTTATGCATTTTGTATCATGTTCAACTTGCCGCTTTAATTGATCAACAATATTTTCACCTTCAACGTCACTGACAAAACTTCCATCAAGAGATTCAACAGAAGACTCGGTTCCCTCCATTGGGACTGTTTCCTGAAGTATCTGAACTCCATTAAAGCTGGAAGCCTCAGTTTTCTGCAATTCATCATGAGCTTGAGGGCTGATGATTATCTTGTCTGGAGATAAACCAACAGCTTGAGCAGAAGTATTTTCTGCTGACAGGTTTATGTCTTCATTATCTCTTTTGGATTCTTTCATACTGGATTTTTTTGACCCAAAATCAGAAGCTTCATTTTCCCTGCTGTTGACTGTGGACTTCCCTACATCACTTTGATTCATATAAGTAGGATTTATAGGAGGCACTTCGTTAGCAAACCGAACATTTTCTACACTTCTTCCAGCTGTTGCATTTACTGATTTCATTATTTCCTCGTGCTTGTTGATGGAAATACTTCTAGTGTTGCCTATTAGAGGATCATCTGCTGCTAGAAATTAACAATTCAATATAGGACATGTAAGTTGCATATAAAATAAATGTCCATACAAGCACACAATAAACAGGCACATAGATGAAGAGAAGAAAGCTTACACTTCCACTGTAATGCTTCAAAAGGACCTTCAACAATATTGGATGGTGAAGGAGCATCAACCAGAGGCATGAGCTCAGGTATTGCAGTAGGATTGAAATTCTCTGAGAGTGGAAATTTGAGGGCACATTTCTCTGTTGATGTTGTAATAGATGCTTCCATAATGCTGGGGAAAGGAGGAAAATCAGCATATGAAATAAACTCAGATAGTGCAGAATGGTAGGTTTTGTGATAAGCTTCATGCAAGTTAAGCTCCCCCCGATCACAATCTATGTCATCATCAGACTGCAAACATTTCGCAGCCTGCCGATCTCCAACATCAAGATGCATGAATGGTTTAGAGGAACTATTGGCCAGTGATTTAGATGGAATTTCTAAAGTGTGCTGAATTGGCTTCTTCATTTCACGAACAATACTACTACCCTCATCATCATCAGAAAATGGGAATTCTGACTCAGAATCAGAAGCAAACTTAAGCTCCATGTATCCTAAATGAGATGAGGGATCTAAACCAAGTTTTCCAACATGGCAGGATGTTGCTGACCCGGAAAATCTATCCCTCATTTTCATTAAACCCTCACGGCGACTCAAACGATTTGGCAATGGAATACTAGTAGTCCCACTCCTTGGTGATTTTAGCAGTAATGGTTTGTCAGCATTTTTTCTTGATTTCCAAGGTTTATTGCAACATGAGCACAATCTCACACCCGTAGCACCAAGAACAAGTTCCTTGTTCAGCAATGAACTCTGGCAACCATAAGCACTAAGATCAAACCCAAATTTACCTGCTAACAACCTGTGCATATCTGGGTTTGATTTGGTTTTCATGGCAAATGACAAGAAACATTCCTCACACATGCTACGACCATCAGCAAGCTTGCCATGAATGCGACAAGAGAACAAGGATGATATTTCTGATCTATGGTTGCTGCATAGTAGATTACAATAAAATCCAGGTTTTTCATTGCCCAATATATGATCGAGCCTGGAACACAAAATGCAAGGTATTTGTAGTTTGCAATGTCGTGCAAATTTCGTCAGCATATATGAGAATACAGCATCAGTAAGCAGCAGAAAATTCAAAAGCAGTTCACAAGCTGCATATTTTAGAACAGTCATAAAAGTCTGAAAATTCTTCCGAACTCTATCGATTGAAGTACCTTTTGCAGCCATTTTCACTTGAATTCCTTTAGAATTCCATGTTATTCTGAATTGGATTAATAAAGACTTAATTCAACACAATAAATATACCAATCATCAAAGTGCAGAGTTGAGGTTCCCATTCTGAATTCAATGCAATAAGCATCAAGCAGAAACAACCCCCCCTATCAAAAGAAACCATCAATCAATTTTAGAACAACCAAAGTATAAATAAATTCTACACTAATATATATATTTTTAAATTTCTACAGTGATAATTTTAAGAAATAAACAAAAAGTAAAAAAAAGAAAGAAAAGAAAAGAAAGGAAAAAAAAAATGAATCGCTAACCCTGAAAAGGTGAAGGCTTTACTTCCATGAATGATTTAAAACATAGCCCGTAAGAAATGTCATGGTAGATTCAGTAAGACAGCTTTCTCTTTTCCTCCTTTTTCTTTAACTAAAATGGAAAGCAAAGCCCTAACCTGTTAATGATCATAAATGAAACAAAATCCTCCTAATAGATAAGGGTGGATGAGTGAATTTCTTAAAAACCCTTTAAATTGAGGAAAGTCAAGCTCTGTATTGGAATCAAAATAATAGAAGCTATAATCAACTAACAACCAACAAGAAACTAACAATAACAAATTAACATTCCAATAAATTTCAGAAAGATATCCCTATCTAACCCAACTGCAAGGTGTAATGCTAGAATCAACTAACAACAATAATAATAATTATAATAAAATCAATCAATTGAATGCAAAAGAAAAAATAGTAATATAAGAGAAACCAAACCCAGATTCAGTTTTAAGATTTTACATTATTTGGGCTAGAAACAAAAGTAAACAAATTGCCCCATTTCATTAGAATTGTACAAAACTAAGAGATAAATGGAAACACAGGCATTCCAATTCCATGCAAGATCTGTTCTGATTCCAATCAAAGAACACAAAAACAAAGAAATTGTACAGCGCAATGTACGTTGGCGCTTGCAATATAGATTTCATATACAAGAGTAGAATTCTGAAAACCAATTAAACATAGATTTCAAGAATTTACCTGGTTGACGAATGGTGATGGAATTAACGAAGAAGACAATTAATTGAAGGGCATTCCAGATAAAAGTTGACAAAACGAAAATTGTTATACGAATTAGGAAAGAAGATAAAAAAAGAAATTATGATGGAAATTACGAGGACGTCCTTTGACTTGGAGATAGAATGACCGTTGAAATTAACTGTCTTGGATTTGTTTGGTTCCCAATTATTAAAGGGAAGCTTCAGAAACATGCAGCTGTGCCTGTGCACTCCATTCCAGTTTGACCAAAATGTAAACATATATTTATATAAATATATATTTTTTATTAATTGATTTTTCAATGATCTCAAACCCACAAAAAAAAAAAAGATGATAAAAATAAAAAATAAAAAATATTTGAGATTTTTTTTTTGAAAATTAATTTATTTGATAGTAATTGATATTAACTCTATCCATTGAATTGTTTTTGTGATATAAGATATTCATTACAGCCTTAAACTGTTTCTCCAAGATACAGTACAAAACTGTGTGTACTGAAACTTTCAAAATCCTAATTTCAGGATTAGATAATAATTTAAAATTTTAATGAATTAATTTCAAAAATTAAAGTTAGATTATGTTTTATCTGACAAAATTTGAATTCAAATTATTTTTGCATCTAATTTATATGATTTCATGAACTTTTAGAATTCTAATATTCTCTCATACCAAATATTTCATACCATGGACATTATTTGTTATAATAAAGTATCAAATTAAATTTAAAAAATTAATTTTAAGTTTACTTATCAATAATAAAATAATTAAATTTAAATATATCAAAATTTCAAGATTTCTATAATTATTCAACTTAAGTAAATAATATTTAGAAAAAATAACAATAAATTTAATAGCTTGATTCTTTTTTTAAAATTAAAATAGATAATATTGAGGTGAAACAAACAAAGCCCACTTCAAGCACAATGTTAACCTAAAATGAAGCCCATGGGCCTTCTTCTTCGTCACCACCCATTAGCCTCATTCCTTCCAAGTTTCATTCCATCTTCATCGTTCCCTCCTCCTCGATGCTGGACAAATACTTACAGCAAAAACTAAAACCTCTCTTAGGTTCTCAGAAAACAACATTTTCAATCTTTTATTAGGTTCTCGGCATTTGCTCTAAAGGAGAGACTCATGAAGGGCTTCTTGCGACCTTTCAGTGTAAGCTCTTATATCATTTTTGGATTTGCATATTTCAATTTTATGGCAATTTCATGATGGGGTTGGGTTGTTATTGCAGAGGCTTGGAGGTGTTAGAGGCTATGCGGCACCGTTTAGTAAGTCAAAGCTGCGGCTTGAAGGGGTTAAGGATGTTATTGCTGTTGCTTCTGGTAAAGGCGGCGTCGGCAAGTCTACCACTGCTGGTAGGTGTTTAACTTCCTTTCTCGCTTGGGGCATTTTTGAGATTCATTCTGTTTTTGTGTTTGACTAATTTACGAGATTTAACTGGTTTTCTCTTAAAAAGGCTGGGTCTTTTGATACTTTGCTATCCCTAGAGAATAGTATTAAGATGTTGGAAGATTTGGAGATGGTTGAAATAGGAATTGAGATTTGTTTTTAAGGTGAATTTCACATGTTATAATCATATAAATTTTAAAACAGCTAATCAGCTTCTAAAATGGCGCATTTTCAAAAATTAAGTTTCGTCCTCGATGCCAAATAGGCTCTAATTAATTTTATGTATACAAATGCATAAAATAGTTTCCTAGTTCACATGCCTTGTCTTTGTGTGGAACATTAACAAGGCACTTACCACTGTCCTGTTCGTCAATAATATTGGTTAGGTTTATATATGCCTACTGTTTGAATTTGCAGCTAATTTGGCTGTTGCACTTGCTAACAAGTGCCAACTGAAGGTGGGCTTGCTTGATGCTGATGTTTATGGACCATCTGTTCCAACAATGATGAAGATCAACAAAAAGCCAGATATCACTAAGGGTAATAATTCAATTTTTTTAAGGTGCTTTAGAAGGCAAGTTGTCGAAGAAGAAAGTTTTCTAAATAGATATCCACGAGTTATATACATTCAGCAATGGTTTTAAGTTTTATTATTTCCTAACTTCTCTGTTTTCACTGTTCATTTTCATTATTGGCTTATATTTATTCTGGTTTGTGAGCTTCCAGGATATTTATCTCCAAAGTCATTCTGATGCACATAATAATTCTAATTTGATCCCAACTCATCCTTCATCTCCACAACACCCCTGCCATTCTTTTTTTCTTTTCTCTCCATGTACATGAGTTGCAGATGCACACATGAGAATTAGCTCATATTTCTGTCACTTCTTTTACTTCCAGTCTTTCCCCATTACTTGAAGTTTTGTGAATTTAACTTCTAGTGGGATCTTGAGCTGATACACAGTCGCACCCAGAAATATGTAGGCAGACTCCATTGGCCCTGATTACACCACCTTGAATTAGCAATTTCAAAAGAACCATTTTTTTCTCTCTCTTTTGCAGATACAAAAATGATGCCAATTGAAAACTATGGAGTCAAGTGTATGTCAATGGGATTTCTTGTGGAGAAGGATGCCCCTATTGTATGGAGAGGTCCCATGGTATGCCATCTATTTTACAGTGCTATTGCATCAGTATCAGAACATCTGTCCACACAATTACATGATTTAACATAGCAACTTTATATTGGGTGCAAACTATTATAAGTGATGCTTTTCTTTACTTGTACCAACACATGGTATTAACTTTGATAACAATGAAAATAACGTATGGTTTTAAATTTACTTTATTCTAGAAAGTTGTTCCCATGACCTCTGTGTTCTGTTTTTAATCTCTAGATAACTACTTGCCGCAACATTTTATTGCTTTCCTTTTTTATAACTATAATTACTTCTTGTTTTATTTGAGAAGTTTAGTTGAGCTTTTCCTTTTGGAAGGTGATGAGTGCACTTGAGAAAATGCTGAGGGGAGTTGATTGGGGAAATCTTGACATTCTTGTGGTAGATATGCCCCCTGGCACTGGAGATGCTCAGATAACTATGAGTCAAAATCTACAATTATCAGGTGTGTGTTAACTTATATTCTGCATCACACTTGACATGACATTCTATCAAAGCTAAATTAAGATTGCTTCCATGGCCAAAAATTTGGGGAGTGGGGAGGAGCCTGTTTTTCTTGTTAATCTGTTTATATTTCTGCACTTGTACTTTTTATTGGCCTCTTTTTTTGTGATTCCATGGATATAGCGATGAACTTTTTCTGACTTCGCAGGCCACAGGCCATAGGAAATAAATTTCCTTTACGTTTTACAACACCTGAAACGATATCGTAAGCCTTTGAATATTGCTTTTTGGGTTTCTTTATTTTGATTTTTGTACACTTTTTCGCAGTGCAACTCTTTTAAAATTTTGCTTTTATAATAAGTGAATAGATTGTAATGATCATACATTTATTTTTTGTTTATACTTTTGCCATATGTTATAAAATGTCACATCCCTTTATCTTTCTCACTCCCCCTCCACACACACACACACACACACACACACACACACACACACAAATAAAAATAAAAAATAAAAGACAAAACAATTTTTTTTTTCTAATATTAGTGCCTTGAATAACTTTATTTAATAAATATAGGTTTGTAACTTTGTTTAATAAATATAAGTTTGTTTCTAATCATTATTGATTTGTTGGCAGGTGCTCTTATTGTTTCAACTCCGCAAGATGTTGCATTAATAGATGCTCGTAGAGGAGTTAAAATGTTCTCTAAAGTTCAAGTTCCTGTATGATTAATTCTTTTCCAAATTCTGAAAGATGTCAATTTCCTTCAGTGACTTCTGAGAGACAGTATCTTTACTTAAATCAGGGAGATTGTGCTGGACGGCATGTAAAAACTTGATTTGCATTATTACATTCTTGGTTATCTTGTCCCACTAATTATGGTTATGCATAAAATTTTAGAAGCTTTGCTATATCATAAAGGAATATAATTAAATCCTCATTGGTTGATGGCATTAGGCATTGTGCTAATATGTTGACATGCATATTTAGACGTGAATGTGTGGAGGTGCATGGGTCTTTCTCTGTTTACGTGATTCATGTAACTTTATTGATGCTGCGGTTTCCACATCCTAGGAAGATTACTACAAATTGAACCGGAAGAATTATTTTCCTCTTATCTTATGCCTGGCTCTCCTACTAGTCATGGAGAAGTTTGAAACTTCCATTTTTCTTGTTGGGTGCTTTTACTTGAAATGAAAAGCAAACTGCCATTAATAATTCTATTGAGGGATATTCTTATTGCTTTTACAGATTCTGGGATTTATAGAGAACATGAGTTGCTTCAAGTGTCCGCATTGTGGTGAGCCTTCATTCATTTTTGGGGACGGAGGAACCCGAAAGACAGCTGCTTCAATGGGTTATAATTTTATTGGTGAGGTATGCTAAATATCTTGGGCAACTACAAGTGTCCTTATTCTGGTGAAGCTTGGCTTATTCATGGAAACTAGGAACTCTAATGTATTCTCATTGTTCTTCTTGTCGCAAGATGCATCTTCAGTTTGGTGTATTCATAAATATTGAATACGCTGAATCTGTTAGTTCACTATGATCATGCATCGAGTGCTTCCCATTTCAGATACCATTAGAAGTGGAGATCAGGAAAAGTTGTGATGAAGGTGTCCCTATAACAATATCATCACCTGATTCTGCAGTCTCCAAAGCATATGGTGATGCAGCACAAAATGTTGTTAGGAGACTTGAGGAATTGGCAAAGGAACAAGCTCTTCAACCGGAGATTAATCTATGAAATTGTGCTACCAGGTGAACAGTTCCCTTAAATGCGGTATCATGGTCATGCTAACCAACATACTTGGTCATGAATTTGTAATTTCTCTAGGTACCAGTTGAATTATTTATCATTTTTGCTGTTTGAAGAAGGAATAATGTACTGTAGGCTTGTGTATGATTGGAAGTACACTTGGTAGAGGTAGTTATTTTAATGAATTAGAATATAGAAAAACTTGGATCAATTTGTACTAGATCGACTGCAAATTCCCAGGTTCGGATGCAACATTCTCCAAAGGATGAGTATGTGAAACAAATGGTGCAAGTGTAGATCATTTATTGTAACCATTTTGAATATTTAGCCAGAATATAACAATATATTTGCTATTTTTGTTTTTCAAGTTTTTGCTCTCACTTCTTGTTATAACACTGATGCATGATTTGCAGACTGTCTGAAGGGTGAAATATTTGCCATATTGGGAACATTGATCTGATGGTTACTGAACTGGATTATGATGAGTTCTGGTATGATATTGAACAGAAGGAAAGGAAAAGGTATGTGTAGGCTCCATTTGGTTAACATCGTAAATAGGTTAATTGAGAATTTCAGATTATATAGGGGAAACGTTTTTTCATTTTAATTTTGGGGTGAAGATATACTGAGCGTCTGAACCTGACATCTCTATTTTTCTTTGTGAATTTCCAATTTTTCTAAACATTATTCGTTCTTATGTGGGCATTCCAACTTTGTGTATATCAGGGAATGTGGAGTACATATTCTTTGTTGAAACTTGGAAGAGAAGAAACTGGAATCTGCATCAGCTTCTTCCAATCGCAGCCCTTTAAAGTAACAGACTGAATAAAAATAAAAATTCGCCCGCTAATCGGTATATTCAAGGATGGATATGTGTGGTATTTTTCCTTTATGGATTTGAATTTGTGGTATGAAACCAAGGAAACGGAAGTTTGAATAGAATTTTTCTTTTTTCTCTTTAATCATTCAAATTCAACATAATTTTTTTTTAAGCCAACCTGGAAAATTTAAAGGATTTGGATTGGTTGTTAACAAGTTCAAGTTGATATTAATATGCATATTTATGTTAGAAAATTTGAAAATTTCATCTCTTTTGTGTGTGTTAATTTTCAGATTTTCATTGCATTTCCATTGCAAATGCAATTGATCTCTCGTGGATCCGTCAAAGACCAAATAATTCAAATTCCAAGATATTTGTCATATTCCAAGATGATGCGTATTTAAAAATATATAGTATTCATTTCATCTTATTTTATTTTATTTTTTTAAAATATTTTAAAAAGTATGTTATATTTTTGTTTTTAATACTCTGTATCTATTTTGCTTTTAGATATTAATTTAATTTTTTTCTCTAAAATTTATTGACGAATGTAAAATTGAGTATTTTAAAATAAATATTTATTATTTTAAAATTTATTTTCTTTTTAAAAATTAAAAAAAATAAAAGTTAATTATATTTAATAAAAAATATAAAAAAATATAATATACTTTCTTTATTCTAAAAAATTATTTTTAAAGTGATAATAATTTTATTATAAATTATCAAAAAGATTCTTAATAATTGTAGTATAAATTAAAAAAATATTTTTCATTAATTATTTTATTATTTATTTTTATTAAATTGTTAAATGGCTACTTTTTTTCAAACAGAGAAAATATTATTTAATGCAAAATGAGATGGATAAAATATTTTCTAAAAAATATCAATTAAAACTATTTTTAATTTTTTATCTTTAGAAATACCATTTGGTCGTCCATAGAGTCCATTGATCAAACAGCGGAAGATTAAGGCTAATAAATTTATTTATTTTTTTATTAGGAAATATTAAAAAGAAAAAGAAAAACATTATTTTTAACACAAAAAAGAATGAAAAAGATTCCGAGAATCGCAAAATCTCTAACTGATAAATAGAAAGAAGAAAACTCGTTTAAGTTGTGTCATTTGTCAATCGTCAACTTGACTACTGAAGTGGTGGAGGAGGAGAAGAATCCGATTTTAATATATTCATTCTTTCAGATTCTCTCTCAATTTCAATCGCTTCACCTTTCTCCTCTGAATGCATCAATTCACTGTAACCCTCAATTCCTTTTCCTCATTCACTCATTTTTGCCATTTTCATCCTCATTCTTTATATTCAATTTTCCCTCAAAACCCTAAACTAGTCCTCACAAACAATACCCTTCAATCGGCTTTTACCTGCAGTGGAATCCACCTTTCTGTTTCCAATCACCGCTCTACCTCTCTCCGTCCTTCGTCAAATGTTGCCGTTCAAGATTGGAAATTGAGGAGTTTTGGACTGAAGAATATCGATGTTGCTACACTTGGTAATCTCTGTGTCGATATTGTTCTTAATGTTCCCAAATTGCCTCCTCGTTCTCCAGAGGCTCGCAAGGCTTACATGGAACAGCTATCCGCTTCCCCGCCCGATAAGGTCTGTTGCTTCTTTTTTTACTTCTCTGAATTATGATTCTCTTCAAGAATTTGCTGCTAAAATTTAAAATTAAAAATCATCAAAGCATTCGAGTAATTAAAGGGTCTGATTTGATTTCTTGCTCTGTAACTCGCTTTCGCCCTTTTCGTGGTACGTATGAGAATAGTAGTCAAATGAAAATATAATTACTTTTTTTTTATTAAAATTTAAATTTTTTGTGTTACACCCAATTAAGGAATAAAGTAACTTATTTCATTTCTTGTCTCATTATGTTTATTATGCTATGATGTGGAACTTTACCTAACTCAACCTCAGTATATCCCATTTGAGCATTTTTGGAAATCTTCATTGTGTTTGAAAGGTAATGACCCAAATATTAAGTTATTTTTTGACTAATAAATTTAAGTCTTATGAATTATCTTCATTACTCACTAAGTTTGGAAAATTTCTTATTTCGAATCTTCAGAACTTGGTATTTCATTTCATCGCTTTTGTTTCTTGTGCAAGAGGTGATGATTTATATCACTGCATCAATGAAGATTTATTTCAGCTGTTAATTTGTTTAGTTGATCATGTGTTTTTGCACACAGCGATTCTGGGAAGCTGGCGGTAACTGCAATATGGCCATAGCAGCTGCAAGGCTAGGACTTTGTTGTGCCACAGTTGGTCATGTAGGCAATGAAATTTATGGAAAGTTCCTCCTAGATGTGCTTCACGATGAGGGAATTGGTATGGTTGGAATGAGTGAAGATATTGATATTGACAGTTCTAGTGCCTTGTATGAGACACTTCTATGCTGGGTTCTTGTAGACCCGTTGCAAAGGCATGGTTTTTGTAGGTAAATTGCTGTTGGCTCACTGCATGACTGTAGTTATTCTCTATCCATCATTTCTTTATCAATCATGGTCAAAGGTGTTGGTTGATCATCAGTCTAATGTAACTTTTGTTTTTCAGTCGAGCTGATTTCAGTAAGGAACCTGCATTTAGCTGGATGAGCAAATTATCTGGAGAAGTAAAAATGGCTATTAAACAGTCAAAGGTCCTGTTCTGCAATGGTTATGGCTTTGATGAACTGTCTCCTAGTTTGATAGTTGCAGCTCTAGATTATGCTGTTGAAGTTGGGACAGCCATTTTCTTTGATCCTGGACCAAGGGGAAAGACTCTTTCTAATGGATCACCCCAAGAACAAGAAGCACTTCACCGTTTCTTGAAGATGAGTGACGTACTTCTTCTCACATCTGATGAGGTTTGGGCTAGAATTTTCTATGAATATTTAACATTATCTTGAACTCCTCTCAAAATGCCATTATTCAGCTTCTTATAATAACTAGTCCTATTTATGAAAACAACAACAAAATTAACTGTTGTACCAGAGAAACCATTACCTCTGTCCAAATACACTAATGCTTCTACCTGCAAATTTTGCATTTTGATAAATAATTTACTTTCTGTTAATCTGACCGGGTTTGTTTGTAATAATGGTCTGCCAGGCTGAGTCATTGACTGGCATAGGAGACCCGCTGTTAGCTGGGCAGGAGTTGCTTAAGAATGGAGTACGTACAAAATGGGTGATTGTGAAGATGGGTTCTAGAGGATCGATTATAGTCACCATGTCAAGTATATCTTGTGCACCTGCATTCAAGGTATAATGTTTCTATAATTTTCATTTAATACTTGTATTCTACTTGTATCAATGAATTCATTCGAGGGTGTTAATGAGTATGCTTTTTTTTTTTTTTTTTTTTGTGTGTGTGTCCTTCATGTTCTATTTAAGCCATGCTGCACACATGTTGCTAGCATGACATCACCAAAGCCATTTTGTTTGTAAAACTCACATGCGGTGAAGATGCTCGATTCCTACTTGCCTTGTATGTTTTTTCTTCCCCTGCTATATTAACCTGTTATATGCATAAAGCTTCCTAGTATAGCTTCTATTTTAATGGAAAAGCCTCTTGCTTACATAGAGTTAATTTAAATTATTGCTCCGAGACTATATCTTGGAGAATGGAAAAAAAAAAAAAATTGATTTGTGTTCTTAAATGTGATCAGGTGAATGTCATTGACACTGTTGGGTGTGGAGATAGTTTTGTGGCTGCCATTGCTTTTGGTTTCATACATAATATGCCCTTGGTAAATACATTAGCAATTGCAAATGCAGTAGGTGCTGCAACTGCCATGGGCTTTGGTGCTGGTCGTAATGTAGCATCATTGGAGAAAGTAATAGAACTCATAAGAGAAGCAAATATCAACGAGGATGATGAATTTTGGAATGAACTACTTGTAAAGAATTTGGATGCTAAGGAAATTACTTTTCTTTCAAAAAAGGTAATAAATGGAAGCAACAATCATTTGAAACGTGTTGCCCTACAAAAGGTGGTTTATGAACTGCTGCCTAAGCTTGAGCCTGCACTGTTGGAGGGAAAAGTTGCTTCTTGATGGATAGCGATAAACTTGATTTTTGGAGGAACTAATATGTTTCTCTTGGTTTTGTGCCTGATTTCAGTGGCAGATTCAGTTAGGGCCTAGATTCAGGCAATTAATGCATGTTGAGTTCATTTTTAGCTAGAAAAGGATGAGACACTTGCCGGGAATTGGGAAAGGGTTTAATCTGGTGAAGAGTCGGCAGCCTCTTTCTATTTCCCTCACAAATCAGCTCTTCTTCATTTGTCATCCTTAGGGTTTGTGCAGGCGACTTTTCTACATTCCTTTACCCCCATATAAAGATGTTCTATTTTTTGCACCATTTCGAAATTATACTTCTCAAGTAGGTGTCCAAAATCCCCCCTCGAGATTATAGTACTATTGTAGTTTTTTTTTTCCCACCAGATTTATGAAGGTAGAATATTTCATATATAATATTTAGTTATGAAAATTGCAACTGAGTTGTATGATGATGTGTTGTTCCTATCAAAATCCATCTCATCATCTTCATCAACACCAACCAATTTTATCCCAATCCAGTTTAATCAATCTGCGGCTCTCTTTATAACATATGCATTTGCTTTTTATTTATTTATTTTCTTAATATCTAATTCAATTCTAAGAGGTGGATGTCATTGTCATCCATCTACCTCATCATTGCCCTCAACAAACAATTCAATGCATTTTTAGTAGCTGAAAATTTGAAAGAGAAATTGATAGACATGGTCCCTTGCGCATAGCGGTAATAGAGCAGCTCGAACAAGTTCAGACTCCAGAGAAGAAGAAGAATTTTAATTTGACAAGGAAAGTTATAATTGGGCCGGATTGAAAAGAAATATCTGTCACCTGATATTTTTGCAGAGATGCGAAACTTGAAGATAAGCAATCTTTGAAGGAGAAGGTTGCAAACATTTGATTGAGTCCAAATCATTTACTATTTTATTAGGCCATCAAAAACACTGGGACTGTAATGGAGATGGATATATTCTTGATCTGGAGACGACGACACGATCTTTCGCGGCTTGACATATCAGACCACGTGGCAACATTCCAATTTAATGATGTGGCATCTCTGGCCATATGATGATGTGACACCTAATTTTGCTTACGTGTCACATGGTACGGCTGCCATTGACATAGCACTTTCTGCTTATGTGGCATAGGTGGTGGCGTGGCATGCATCACGATGACGTTTCTCCGTTCGATGTGGCCAACACATGATGATGTGACCTGGCATATTATAATGATATTGCAATAAATATATTTTCAAATAAAAACGTATTTCACATCAATAAATTTTTCCATTTAAATCTATATGATGACTCCATTATTAAATCAATTGTATATTTATAATTAATTTCAATAGTGATTTTTTTTATAGAAAAAAGCGTTTATAATTATATTGAAATATAATTTTTTATTCATGAATATTTATAAGAAAGTCAAATTATTTACAAAGAGTATTGCAAATTTTATAAAAAAAAAAAAAGATTGAAGGTAAAATTTTCGAACTTAAAACGCCAAAAAGAAAATACAACGGCCTTGAGAAGAAAAACGGGACATGGTCTCTAAAACTATTTCAGTTATTCAGAAAGCATTACAAAGCATTAACCTAGATTCCACATGGTCTCCAAAACCAAAACCCCGTCGTTTTCTTCTTCAACTACTGCTTTAAATGGTAAGCTGTCATCTCTATTCACAAACCCACACACGCATAAAGCTTCAAAACCCATAACCTTACCCACAAACTCAAATGAAGAAAGCTGCGATTCCAAAATTTTGCCAAAAACCTCAACTCCCAATCTTCAATACAAAACGCCACTTGCGAAATTCCTGAAAGTAAACTGCAAGTCGGGTAATATCACTCTCCATGAAGCTCTTCACTTCTTTGACTACATGATTCAGATGCAACCCACTCCTGCAATTTCATCATTCAATCATTTGCTAGGTGCTCTTGCTAAAAAAAAGTATTATTCTAATGTTATTTCGCTGTGGAAAAGAATGGATTCAATTGGGTTGCTGCCAGATTTTATTGCATTGAGCATTTTGGTTAATTCCTTTTGCAATATGAAAAGGGTTTGTGATGGTTTTATGGTTTTGGGAGTGATTATGAGAAGGGGTTACAGGCCAAATGCTGTGACTTTTACTTCTTTAATTAGGGGTTTGTGTTTGGAGGATAAAATTGGAGAGGCAGTTACGCTATTCAAGAAAATGGGTGTGTTTGGTTGTTGGCCTAATGCGATTACATGTGGTACTTTGATTAATGGGTTGTGTCGAACAGGGAATATAGGTGTTGCTCTTAAGCTGCTTGAGGATATGGTTAATGGGAATGGTGAATTTGGCATCAAAAGTAAGCCTAATAAAATTTTTTATACCAGTATTATTGATGGTCTTTGTAAGGTTGGTTTGGTAGAAAAGGCAAAAGAGCTTTTTGTGCAAATGAAGGATGTGGGGATTTTTCCAGATGTAGTTGCGTATAGCTCACTGTTGCAAGGTCTATGTTCTGCGGGTCAGTGGGAAGAAGCTAAATGTTTATTTATTGAGATGTTGGATCAAGGTGTGCCACCTAATGTGGTAACATTCAATGTGCTGATTAGTGCACTTTGTCGAGAGGGAAAGATAAAAGAGGCCAATGGATTATTCGAACTAATGGTTCGGAGAGGTGTTGAGCCTGATACTTTTAATTATAACACATTGATTGATGGCTATTGTTTGGCAGGTATGATTGAGAAGGGGAAGGAACTTTTTGTTTCTATGAATACTAAGGGGTGTCAACATGATCATGTGAGCTATAATATACTGATGAATGGATATTGCAAGAATCAGAAGGTAGATGAAGCTATGGCATTTTACAGGGAGATGTTAGGCAAAGGGATTCGACCAACTGTTATTACCTACAACACCTTGTTGAGTGGTCTTTTCCAGGCAGGTAAGGTTCAGGATGCACGGAAGTTATTTGGGGAGATGCAGCTTCATGACATTGCATCAGATTCTTGTACATATATGATTTATCTGGATGGGCTTTGTAAGCATGATTGCATTTCAGAGGCAATGGATGTTTTTCAAAGTTTAGAAAACTGCAAGTTTGAATTAAGTGTTGAAATTTTCACCTGCCTCATTGATGGCTTGTGTAAAAAGGGGAAGCTTGAAATTGCTTGGGACCTTTTCTACAGATTGTCTAATGAAGGCTTACAGCCAACAGTTGTGACATACACTATCATGATCCACGGACTCTGTAAAGATGGGCAGCTAGACAGGGCAAATTATCTATTTTTGGAAATGGAGGAGAAAGGTTGTGTTCCAAATGTGTTCACATTTAATACACTCATGCGATTTTTCTGCCAAAATAACAAGACAGATAAAGTAATTGACCTTCTTCATAAGATGAAAGCAAGAAATTTGTCACCGGATGCATATACATTGTCAGTTGTTGCAGACTTACTCTCAACGAATGATAAATGCCTTGAATATTTGAACTTGCTTCCAACATTTCATGCTCAAAAGAAAAAAGAAAGTTGATATGATCAATGTTAGCCACTAGCATGGTTTTGCAGAGCAATTCCTTGTTGGAAGTTTCCTAGAATTCAATTTTTTACTCAGAAGCTGTGTAGTATCCCCATTACAATAGTCACAATTTCGATTATAATAACAAAAGTGAGAGCTTCCAGAATGGGATTTTGGTAAAACACCAAGAGCAGCTTGAATCATTTGAGATGTGATGATGTCTTGATTCTTGTTATTGGCTTCTTCTGAATCCCTCGGATCAAATTTCCCATGTGAATAGAAAGTTGAGCCATGGTTTTGTAAGCGAAATTTTCTTTTCTCTGATCCGTATGTGTATATCTTGTTCAAAAAAAAAAAAAAATTATAGAAGTTTACATATTAAAATCTTCTGTATTGAGGAAAAATTAAATAGCATGTTACAGTCTTCCCCTTCTCTACCCTTCTCCTTTGCAGGTATTCAGTTTTTTTTTTTTTTTCAAAAATCCCTTTTACTGTCTTATTATTGTGTTTGTTTGGGTTTTAAATTTTTTATGTTTTGGCTTTTAAGTTTTTTATGTTTTTTTCTTATCTTGTTCATTAT
Organism: Reutealis trisperma; assembly: GCA_947687605.1. Classification (NCBI taxonomy): domain Eukaryota; kingdom Viridiplantae; phylum Streptophyta; class Magnoliopsida; order Malpighiales; family Euphorbiaceae; genus Reutealis; species Reutealis trisperma. The sequence goes on along the minus strand of CANTUT010000033.1, from coordinate 10,259,374 downwards.
TTCAAAATTTGCAAGTTTCTTTATCAAATTCTTTGGTGGTTTGTAATATGCGCTCACTCTGTTTGGTTGATGAAAAAATTACAGAGGTTGAGGAAAGTAAAGCTTGGATTATGTTTGAATTTTTTAATAAATTGGAATTTTTGGCATAAGCTAAGATAATGAGACATATAAAGACACTCCTTTATGAAAATTTTTATTGTTGCTGGGCAACCAAACAGAGCCTTGTTCTTAAGGTGTTATGTTTAGTTTATAGAAATTTTAGCGATTTTGATATGAATATTATGTGACTGTCATTTAATTGCATTTTCGTCTAATTCAGATGGGTTCCTCTTTGTTGAGCAATATGATACTGATTGATTCATGAGTGATCTTCACTGGACAAGTGTTATTCAATTTACACTCTGAATGTTTGATTTATTATGGAGGATAATGATTTGTTGACTGGGGGAAATCAGGATTTTTTTTGAGGCAGAATCAATACTTAGAACCAAAGCATGCATACTCAAAGTTGATGTTTGGCTTATGGTCATAATTTTGAATTGGCAGAAATCAATGACCATAATTTGGAGGTGAATGACTTGGGTTTAGTAGACACTCATGACTATAGATTGGTTCTTGATTAGGCCAATGAACAAGATACGATCAAGCAACATAATGGTGATCAAGATTTTGATGGAGAAAACAATGATGATGTTGGCCAAAAACATGCCAATCTTGAGAATTATGAAATTCAATTGGCCATTACAGATCAAAACAATGGAGTAGGTTCTCCGGAGAATCATGAATTGGCTATGGTTGATTATAATGATTTTCTTGAAAATCAGAAGATGGAAATTGTTCCTATCTCAACTGTGAACTTACAGCAGACATTGGAAGCAAGAGATTTGCCTTTAGAACTCACTGTTGGGCAAGAATTTCCTCATGTCCATAGCTGCCAAAGAGCAATCAGAGATGCAGCCATAGCTTTTCACTTTGAGATGCAAACAATTGAATCTGACAAGTCTCTTTTCAGAGCTAAATGTGCAAGTAAAGGATGCTCTTGGAGAATTCATGCTCCAAAGCTTCCAGGTGTTCCTACATTCTTAATTAGGACTATTTATATGGAACGTACTTGTGGTGGAATTGCTCATCTTGGTCATCTACAAGCCTCAGTTCAATGGTTTGCAAACTTCATGGAACGACGTTTTATAGAAAATCCTCATTACAGGCCAAAGGAGATAGAGATTTATCGAGTTCATAGGATCACATTACCATACAAACAGGCCTGGAGAGCAAAGGAGCGGTTTAATACTACTATTCGAAGGTCGCTTGAGAAAGAATTTCGCCTCCTTTTTCAGTATTGTGATCAAGCCAGAAGGGGTAATCCAGGAAGAATAGCAGTGGTTTATGGGGGTCTTGAATACAATTGCTTTAAACGGATATTTATTTTAAACGACTATTTATTTCCTCCCAAGCATCAATTTATGGGTTTTGAATGGATGCCGGCCTCTTGTTGGACTTGACAGGACTCTTTTGATAAGCAATGACCTTGGAACCTTTATTGCCACTAGTTTTGATGGTCATGGTGCCCTGTTTTCCTTAGCAATTGGTGTTGTTGATAATGAAAATGCTGATAATTGGAAGTGGTTGGTTCCTCTCCTAGCTGCACAACCTGCCTGAAGCCAACACAGAAAACATGCCAAGGCTTACAATTCTTTCGCATAGACAGAAGGGTATTGTTGACGCAATAGAAGTAATTTTCCCAACAGTTTTTCATTGGTTCTTTATGCATCATCTCATTGACAGTTTCAGCAGAGAGTTTCACAACACCATGCTCATTAACCTTCTTTGGGAAGCAGCTAATGCTCTCACTGTCCTAGAGTTTGAACAACAAATCCTAATGATTGAAGAAATATCACAGCAAATAGCCAACTGGGTAAGAAGCATTGACCTGCGCATGATGGCTATTACGTATTTTGAGAGAACAAGACCTGAAAAACTAACAGCTAACATAGATGAATCGTTAAACGCTTTGATGTCGGAAGCCTCTAGTCTTCCAATAATTCAAATGGTGGAGTATATTCGGCGAAAGCTGATGATTTGGTTCAATGAGGGTCACGAAGCAAGCTTGCAGTGGACAAGCACATACTTGCCATGTTCTCAAAGCAAATAATGTTGAATTTGAGGTCATTTATGAAGAAGGATCACATCTTTTGAACATTCGAAGCCATCAATGCTCTTGTTGTGGATGGCAGCTACATGGATTGCCCTGTTCTCATGCTGCGGCAGCGCTTATCTCTTGCACACAAAATGCTTATTAGTTTGCTCAAAGTTGTTTCGTTGCGGCTAATTATCGAAAGACATATTCCCAAACCATACATCCAACTCCAGATAAAGCCCTGTAGAGGGAGACGTATGAAGGGTAAAATGATGTTGAGACTGATAAAACCGCCAAAATCGCTTCAGCTAACACAAGGAAAACCAAGAAAAAGCGAGTATGAGCAGAAGATGGTGGCCGCGTGAAACGAACTGTGCATTGCAGCCGCTGCCATCAGACTAGACATTTTCGAACATGTTCAGTCCCAAAATAGATGTTAGTAATCAAGTGTTCCTCATGCTGTGCAGTTTCAGGTTTTCTTTTTGAAACCCTTATCTTTAGGGGTGACCTACATTATATCTAGATTTTCAGTCTTAGGTTCAAATAGGCAGGAAGGCAGCCCCAATGGAGATTAAGCCGGTCCCCATTGCAATATTCAAACTATCGTTTTAACTTTGAATACTACTTGCCCTTTTGCCCTATATTAAAAATCAATTAAAAAAAGAAAAATCTAACTTTAACCAAAAGAAGAAAGCAAACAAGCACATGCATACAGAATTATACTTCAGCTAAAGAAAATCATATCATTACAGAGGGTGCTCCTATCATACAGGAGCTACATGAAGAAGGAATAAAATGCTCCATAACATGCATCAGAATCTCCATATTCATTGTTTAGGATGTTTGTTTAGATTTGATGAATGAATATTTGGAATTCGACACAATATTGAATTTTTATAATTTAACATTTGAAATTCAAATTCAAATCTACATTCCTAAGAAATTGAAAAAAGGTGAAATGGATCAAGAGGAGCGAAATGATATCTGCCTAGCATCACAAAAACAATATAACAGGATCAAGAGAACATGAAAGATAGCAGCTTGCAAATGTTTAACGCATTGAAAATATTAGCAAAACATTCACCTTCTATACCCAAAACTATATCATATTTTGCCTGAGTGACAACCTGTATTTTATCCCAAGTGAATCAAGCTCCAAAACTAGAACCTTGGCTTCTCAATATTCATAATTGTTGCCATACACTGAACCGTAGTCTCCAGTTGGTGCATGGTCCAGATGTCCAGTAGCTTCATATGGTTGGGATGAATAAATCAAATCTTCAGCTGGATAAGGAGTATACTCTTCAACAGTTGATCTACTGATTGAGTGAGCTGGATAAGCATTAAACCCCTGTGTGATTGATTCTCCTGTTTGGTGGTTCTGCATCTTACTTGAAGCCTCAGCTAAGAAGTTCTGCATAAAAAGAAAAGGGTTAATTTAAATAATCAATAAAATCAATTGCTCATCTCCAACCCCCGCACAAAAAAAAAAAAAAAAGAAAAAAAAAAAAATTGAAGAAGAAGAAGAAAGGAAAAGGCAAATTTCACTAATTTACATAAAAGTGTTGTTTAATTGAACTAGAATAGCAATGCAACTGTTGCTGCCAGCTCAGAATCAAACACATTTTTGTGGCAGGTCAGTAAAAAAAGAAAAGGTGAATAAATATCAGTATAGAATATATAACTAGCGGCAACAACTATGCACCATCTAGCAAAATCAGTCTTTAGATTTAGAGCAATTGGAGTATAAATTGTTATGCAACTCAATGTTTTAAATGGTTTTTCTCAGGGCATAAACAAATTAATAGCAATGAACTACGGAAAAGATTGTCAAGGAAATTGTAGAAATACTTTAGGTTTTAGTGGAGGGATAAATGAATCTTAGATTATGAGCTACCTAAAAGATTGTTAAGGAAACCATAGAATTACTTGTATCAACTGTTGAGCGGTTTGTATTTGTGAAGCAGATCCATTAACTTCAACAGTCATCTCACCAGACACACCCCTTGTTTCCTGTATTGCAATCTTTGCCCCACTGGCACGACGTATATAGCTTATATTTGCACCGGATATCCCAATAACAGCATCAGCATACAATATAGGAACCTGCATGTGTTGTGTGACCTGCACAATAAGAGTAGAGCGCAAAACGTCAAAAATATAGTGACATAATTCTAGCTCTGGCCTAAGACCTTCTCATTCGAGGTGTAGCTTAATAGTTTAAACTTGGACTAGGACCGAAACCAACATGATGAAAATGAAAAACCAAATAAGATAGTGTCAGTTCAACATGTTTATAATGCTTAGTAATTACATTTAACACAAATATTTCCAAATAATAACAGTCATTTTCACCAAAATGCCTCTTAACTAACTTGGCTATCATTTTAACACTTAACAGTGCTTTGAATGAATATTCATTCAAGATGAAAAAAAATAAATAAATAAATTAGCTGCACAGTGCTATATATTCTGCAATACATCATATACGAGGCATCCATAGAACACAGCAGTAGTATTTATATGCATAAATAGGTTCATTTGAAGAACAGTTACCGATTAACAAACAGCACATCAAGTACAAAAACAGACTACGACAAGAACTTTAGGTTTAAAACACATCCTCCAGGCCCTCAAACCTCTCTCTCCCATCTTTAGAATTTATTTATTTATTTATTTATTTATTTTTTTAAATGGTGCTGCATCTTAAAGTTATATATTCAGGAACCAGACTGATCAAGCAAAAACAATGCCCCATGAGTGAGACATAGAACCATATTGATAAAGCAAAAACAACTACCCATAGGTGAGAAACTGAAAAAAGGATTTAATTCAGTGATTTCCAAAACAAAATATGCACAAAGATCAACAGATAATGTCAGGTGCCATAGTTTTACTAAGTTCCAAATAGCTAATTGACAGTGCTATTACATTTGAAGAAAATAAATCAACAATCAAAGCAAAGAAAATATACCTTTCCAACCACCAATTTTTGTGGCTGGGCATTGGATGAGTGGCCTGTAAAAGTATCTCTTTCATACATGGGAACACCACCTTGGTGGGACTGCTCATTGAAATCAGATATATTGAAAGGTGGAAGATAATTATCATATTGATATTTACGTAGCAAATATTGGGGATTGTACCCATAAGGAGTTCCACCACCATCATTGTTTTGAAAATCTTGAGGGCCACAAGGTTGTTGTGGGAGCATGTTCTGATTTGATCGAACATTTGGCATTTGCATCTGACACCAGAATATTTATAATTCTTAACATACGCCATCACATATTTGACCTTTAAATATATGTGCCACTCTCACATATATGCATACATACTTCATCTTGCATAGTCATCAAAATCATTGTAACACATAAACAACATACAATCCATTTACAAGTTTAAATGATATATTTTTAAGAATGTAAAACTAGCAAACTTACTTGCATTTCAAACACTCCAATGATACTGCGGTCAACTAAGAACTTTCGAAGATGACTAACAATCAGTTCAACTGCGTGGTGAACTCCTGTTGGCTCACCATGAATCTCAACAATACTATCATCTTGCAGAGCAAATACTGGCAGGTGCTCTGCAGCAAATTGATTCAAAAAGCACTAAAGCGTAAAATGGACACTATTATTGCAAGCAAGTTCGAAGAATTAAAAGGTAGCCACCCTGCAACATTACATAGAGTCCAAGTGACAACATTTTCATTGTCTAAATCTAAGCCCCTTCTACATCTTCACCAACGAGAAAAACTAGCTCAACCAAGAAAATAGTACCAACTTAACAGATATATAAGACAGCAACAAATGAAAAATGTTACACATAGTTATAATGCAAGGGGAAGGACATTCAAACTTACATATGCCAATATTGTAGACTATTATTTTAGGGACAAAAGGTGTTTTAACAGAACTAAAACAGCCAAAAATCAATAACAGACAGATTAATTCCCCATCAGAAACATGATTCGAACAGTCTTGTATTGAACATAATATGTGTTGTTATAGGCACACCAAAGGCACAATGTACACCACCCCAGGATGCACACACTTCTCAACAAGGTGAAGTGCCTTCACTTAGCAAAAGAAAATTATATAGAAGGATTGCAAATTTTTATGATTTGATAATTGCTTTGATTAATACTTACTAGGTAGACATTTTAATAAATTTAAACAACCTAATGACCTACAAAAGATAGCATACTACCTTTATGCCATAGCACAATGCCCAAATTTGAGTTAAGAGGTTTTTCTTGGTATTTCTTCCTCCTTCTCCAACATCTTATCATACATTTTGTTTCATAGATGTGCAATTACTTCACTCAAGATCATAGCACTCATAATAACACTCCAATTAGTAAGAATACCTGCTCCAAGAACTCGAATAGTACAACCAGAAGCATCTTGAATAGATTTTATAGAGAAGCCTTGTTTCCCAATCAAGCTTCCAGCTTGAGCATCGGCCACTAGAAGCCTGGTCACAACCTGGCCCCCATTGCCTGAAGTAGCAGAAATCACAGGATCATCTGCACCAATAATTTGCTTGTGAATCCTCAGCAAACCATCCATGGCAGGAGATATGGACATATTTGGTTCTTCCTTTGCAGAAACAATGACCTTTTAAAAGAGTAGAAAATGGTGATATCAGCAATTTCCCAAACCATTCTCATAATTGATGCATAGTAAAAGATTTGAGTGGCAGAATTTCATACTCAGACATAAATGAAATCTAGCATTTTATGCAACATTATAAAAAATTTGACTTATAAAAACACAATAAATTGTGATGTAACTAAATTATTGTTCCATACTGCTATTAAGTTTCATAATCAAACATCTATTACAGTTGGACGACACAGCAACATCCATACTTGATACATCATTAGTTACATGAATCCCACATTAAACTAACTGCTAAAAATGTTAGCATGCATACACTGATATAACATAAAAGGAACTACTAAAATAGCAAATCAAGACTCTGAAATAAAGAAAAACTTTGCTAATGCAAAATAGCAATCCCAAATTTAAGTTAGTAACAGTTCTCACGTTCATAGTTTTCACATGCTGGTACAGAGGAACAATGCCTCAGCTAGAGCAAGTGAGCAACAAATTAAGTTATGCCAATACATTTGAGGATTGCATGCATTTGCTTGCAAGCATGTGTGTGAGTGAGGGAACGAGAATACAAGGAACAAGGTAAAAATAATTTTTGAAACACAATCTTATTGCTGTTTAGTTAATTTGTCGCGTGTCACTCGAAAATAAAATGGATGAAAAAATATTTGGCAATACAATATCTAGGTTAAGTTTTAAATAGCTGAGCTGTTAGTTGAGCTTGTTAAAGAAAACGCAAAACAAATTTGATATTGTTTTAGCCTTTTTTTTTGTTTTTTTTTAATTTGTTGATGTCAATTATAAAGTTGTGTTCTGAACAGTTTGAAATTCTTGCGAGACACCAGCTGGCCAAGTTCTGAAGTTACCAGATACAGAGAAAATCTTCCTGGTACTGATATCTGCATAAAGTACTTCTGGATTCTGATAGTTAAATCAAAAAGTACTTTTCAGCATTTGGTGCTCATCCCTGCAACCTTGATCTTTGGTTCTTCTAGTTTGAAGCCACTTTGATAATTGATCTGTGGCCTTATATTTGCGGAGAACCTGCAAATATCCATTTTTGGTTATTGTGATGAAATACATTTATTCTTGTGTATGTAATATGTTGTTTAAGTTGATATTTCCACTTAATTATGTCTTATCATCTTTTTCTTGTATAACTTGTTTAACCTACTGCTTTTAATATAAAATGTATGTTTTTATGATTTACCCATGCTACTTATCAACCACGATAGGAACAGCCACAAATAAATTTTTCTTTGTTGATGGACATGTGGTGGCGGACATGTTATGCAATAGGAGGTTCCCACAATATACACTTACACATTGTTTTAAAAAAAAAAAAAGGCTAAAGAATTATTGGCTAGTCCTAACATCTAAAAAATGTTTACCTGAGTTAGTAAGTCTATCTATGGCTCTATGCATACAATTCAAGCAATTCCAAAACAAAGCCGTGAAAATTTGGGTAGAATATTTGAGATTAACTAATGCACGCCAAAGACAGAGGTCAGGGTAGCACAGTAAAGATGCACCACGAAAATGACAGAATGTACTAGAATCAGGTTATCTACCCACAAATCAGAAACAAATGCAGTTATCAATATAAGCAACTCCTAATAAGATAGAAAATTAAAGCAATTATTTTTCAATTTTCCACTTGATATATAATATACAGAACTCACAGCTCTTTCCAATGTCCCAGGGGGACCATCCAGAATTTTAATCCGAGCCTTTGTCTCCTCAGTAATTTTCTTAATGGACTCTCCCTTTCGACCAATGATACTACCAACCTTTTGCACAGGAATCAACATCCTAAAAACATTTTCTCCAGGCCATCCAGGCCACCTCTTTCTGTCATCCTGGGCTGAATCGTGATCAGATTCCTGTATTCGTGGAGGTTTTGAGTCTTCAGACACATCAACAACATGATTTTTCAGCTGAAAGTCCTCTGGTGACTCTCCATCATTGTGTTTCTGTAAATCTTCCTCCTCCATACAATGAGTTCTATAGGCAAAACCAACCAATAAAATTGATTCATATCTATCCATCACAAAACATGCAAAAGAATGCTATGAATAGTTTTTTTTTTTTTTTCAGGAAAAAGAAAAACCTCAATCTACAAATGGAAAACAAACTCTACGAGTCCTATCAACTTTAAGAAAATAGTACCACAAATTAGGATTCAATTTCCTGCGTTTTACTCCAATAATTAGCTTGCAATTAAAACAGCATGAAAAAGGCCTAGAAATAGATTTTAGTCTTCTCTATGGACAATTCTTAAGATTCCAACATTCAAACATTGGACTAATGGGAATTCCCTTTCCTTCCTCAAATTCCTAACTGTTGAACCAAAGCATCCCGTCATAATCAAAACAAGGAATATGCCAATTTCCTTCCTCAAATTCCTAATGCGAATTTCTTTTTCTTTTCCCAATTGCAACCAGTGTTTTAGCATAAAAAAACAAAACCAACCATTATAGTCTAGTTTAAACAAACTTAGCATGACAATTGCTTAATTTACATTAATTTTCATGCTATTTCTCGAGAACCAAACAGATGATAGTGACATTTTGCTTTTTGGCATTAAAAAAAAAACATTAGAAAAAAAAAATGAAGCATCAAATGTGGCTCAAAAACACTATTAGCAAGACAAATTGATCAAGTTGTTAAATAGATAAATAACACTCATAAAAAGAATAAAAAACAAAGATATTTAGGCTAAATTTGTACTATAACTCACTTACAAAGAAATGTGAAGCCAAAAAATAAGGCAGCGAGAAAGAGATGCAGAGAGACGATGGCAGAGCGCGCGAGACGGTACACTGGCTCTGCGCTCTGGGTGACAACAAAATAAGTCAGGAAATTGCAATGTTAGTCGCTGAGACAGACTCCAATTCTTTTTTTATTCATTTATCATTAGGTCCTTCAATATTTTAGGGTTTTGCAGGGGGTCCTATTCTTAATTTTTTTCTTTCATGTACCACCCTTACGCTTTGATTAAATGGTACTGTACTACTCTTTAAAGCAGTAAATCCTAAGTCCAAGGAGGAGTCAAAGTCAAATTCAGCTCATAACTAATGGATAAGTAAACAAACAAATTTTATTTTATTTATCGAAATTTTTTATTTTATCATAATACAAAATAATCTCATTCATCAAACAAAATTTCATGATTATGAGATTTAAATACTAATATCCATTTTTAAATCGAGTTAAATCCATTATTAGGGCAAAATATCAATTAAAGTTTGGATATATTGATTTAATACATATAATAATTACAAAATACATCAAATAAGCAATTTTAAATTGTAAATACTGATGTTACCCCAAGGCACTTATTTTAGATAGGCGCTTAATGATTACAAATAATTTGGGTTGGTCCATAAATGCCCATGAACATAAGTTTTTAAAAAAAAAAATCAATTTATTGGATAACTTTTGTAGCTTCCATTTTATTTTCTTACCTTTTTTTCCATATTGCCATTTGCCAGCATAATTTCAAATGCAATCAAGAACCCCACTAATAAAATATCTACTGATGAAAAATAAATATAAAGGTAAAATATTGGATCTCTCGCTTCTTAAATTTAATTCTAAATGACCGAGTTTTATGGGTCTAAAATCACAAAAATAATTTTTTATTACTATTAAATTTTTATAAGAAATTTTACTTCTCTTTTAAAATAATGTAATATGTAAATCAAATACATATAACATAAAAACTAATATTTTAAGAGAATAAGAAAATAATCAATGATAATAAGTAATGAGAAAGGCATATACATTTGTATATATAACTGATTTACGTAAAAGGAAATAAATTAGTGATCGTAGATGAGAACCATTTGACAATATTTTATAAGAAAATTTTAATTGATGTAAATGGAAAGATTAATATTATCAATGTAAAAGTTTAAAGATTAAATTGCTTTAACCCTAATAAATATAGCTCTAGCAATATTGCTACTTTTTCATTAATAAACCTTTGATAATGGTAAGTTTTGAGGAAAAAAAATTAATATGCCAAAAAAGGAAAATTAATTTTTCTACTATCTATAGATCATTATTAAGAGTGTGTATACATTTATTATAGTTTATTATCATCATTATATTTTTATTTTTTTAATTAATTGTATAATATATTAAAAAATTGAATTATAAATCTATAAGAATCTACATTTAAACTATGATAGAATAATAACTTAATAAACATATTTCCCCTGTGCACTGAAGTATGGTCAAATAGTAAATGTATATATGATCTTAATAATAAATTCGAGTTTGATTCCCCCCATATGCTAAAAAATATATTTCCTCTAATAAAATCATAAAATATAGAATACCCCACCTTAAAGTTCATTTTACGTGTTCATTACAAAGTTTGTTTCCCAAAAAGCTGTAATGACAAGGTAATGGACTTGGATACATTGAATAAAAGGTTGATTGGTGGGTTTAATTTATTTAACAAACGACCCATGCCCAAGGTTTTTAGGAATTACATATTATGTTAAATTTTTAATATAAATTTGAAAGAAATTGTTAGAGTTAAAAGATTTCACATTGAAAAATAACAAAGGATATCAAAACTTAATATAATGTTTGGGTCTCGCCACTTAAAAACTTAAACTTTTGGGTTGGATTTGAGATTTCTCACATGGTATTAAAGCCAGCTCTACACTCAATCTGTGCTCTTCTGTCATAGCTGCAGCTATGTGTCAGTATGGTCCGACACATGTGCATTTGTTAATCTGATTCTGTTCGGTTCTCAGTTTATTGTGTCACGTGCTAGTTAAGAGCCTAGCACGTGTCAAGAGGGGGTGTTAGAGTTAAAAGATCCCACTTTGAAAAATAACAAATGATATCAAAGTTTAATATAATGTTTGGACCTCACCACCTAAAAGTTTAAGCTTTTGGGTTGGATTTGAAGTTTCTCACAGAAATAACTTTAAAAATTAACTTATTAAGATTAGAGTATCTATTTCTATATTAATGACTTAACATTTTTATAATTGATCAATGTGAAATGTTTTAATACTATTTCTTCAAATGATAATAGATATTCAAAGTTATCACTTGAAATAATTAGATATTTGGATAAATCATAATAACTAGTAATATAATTAAATACTTGTTATTTGATTGAACCTAAGATACTTAGTTATTTGGTGTTTGATTTACTTTAAGATTGATTAAATAAGATCGTCCGGCTCTGATATTATGTTAAATTTTTAGTGTAAATTTAAAAGAATCAATATGAAAAGTTAGTTTGTTAAGGTTAAAATATGCATCTATAGCTTGTTGATATTTTTATATTTGATAGATATTCTAAGAGATTACTTGTATCATCGACCAAGCTGTGGATCTTAGCTTTTGAACTTCTACAAAATTTGGCATTTTTCAATTCAAAATCGACTCTATAAGCAGGTTTCTATTCGAAACTCAACCCATGAAATTGTCAAGAAATTGTAAAATGGGAATATGAATTTTCAAAATTTTCTTCACAGCCTTATTTTATTACTGTTATTAGTGGCTAGATATTAGACGCATTATATTTATGGTATGAATTTGATACGAATACAACAAATATTATAAATACCCAACAAGCGCAACAATCAAATTATCAAACCTAGAATTTAGGGGTCTCAGTGTCTTCATTTTGGTTTTACCATTAGGCCAAAAGCCTCATAAACAGCCTTAAATCAATTTAATTACAAGGAAATATAAGATGAAAATGCACAATTAAAGATTAAAGACCCTGCAGACATCTTTGAACCTTACAAGCCGACATGTAGATAAGATAGTTAATGTTTGTTTTAGAGTTGAAAAGAGTTTGCAGACATTTTAGAACGACAAATTACATTCATTGATTTTGGTGTATGCACATGCATGTACTTTATTATTACCTTGAGGTATAACTAATTATTATTTAGCCTTCTTTTCTTTATCATGATTAACATATTGATTATGTTTTATAATTAAGCCTTAGGGTCGACATAGATTTAATCAATTCAACTTAATTAAGCTCGCAAAAGAAGACTTTCAATTACCTCCAGTATAAAATGAATTACATGTGAGCGCCTGACTAATGTTGTTTTATGAACTACTACTGCTGTCTCCCAATGCCAGACACATTAAAATTAACTATTCAGGTCTAACCATTGTTCATTTCCTGTTAAAAATAATGATGATTCCAAGACTATTGTCTGAAGAATGTTGTCAATCTTTTTCACATTTCCTAAACCGCATGAAAAATGAAGGAAAAGGCAAAGTTTAATTTTATTGTTGCTTTTTTTTCTTTTTTTTTTAATGAGCCGGGAAAGGAGCATCGAATATAAATATGTAAGTCAGATATGCACTTACCATTAAATACTTATTTTATTATCACTTAGTTTTTACTTTATCATCTACTACACAATTTTATATTTTGATTTATAGAGATACAAAGTCGGCTTAGAATAAAGATTAAATTATTTTTTCAAATTACTCTCTTAAAATGTTAAAAGAGAGCAGTAAGATGAAAAAATAAAATTAATCCTTATTTATACATAAATTTCTTCGATATGAAATGAGCTATTTTAAATAGGTTTATTGTTTCAACTCAAAATAAAATTAGTCTCTACATAAACTCCGAGTAGTTTACCAAATAAATTGATAAATCAAGCATTTTTTGCCCAACAAGCGAAACCGATAGTTTATATGAGTAGAACATGTTAAATTTACTATAAATGTAAATTTGAGTAATTATTTCTAATCAATATTTTTAATAATTGTAATATAAAATTTTAATTATAATTTGGTTCAACACGTGATTTTTTTACAGATAGTTGATTTCATCATATGTCTATTATGAATATGGAGATGCTTTGACAAACATATAAGCACCAAAATCATCATAACCGTTGTTTCTAGCATTTCATTTCCTAATCGAAACAAGAAATCCTCAACAAACACTTTTGCAGTTATTGGATGTTTTTAGATAAATGACACTTCAATTCACCCAATTAAAGATAGAGAATGAAAAATAAAGGACTTACCCATTACTATGTAATAAATGTTGGACTGAAATTATTGCTTAATAATTATGATCTAACAACACAAGGAATCCTACCATACGGTAAAAGAAAAAAGGTGCCTATAAACATAACATGAACAGAAGCAAATCCATTTTTTTTAATAGAAATGTTCTCAATTATAGACCTCTGCCTAAAAAAATAAAAAAATGACAACACTTTTTAGGGAGGAGCTTGCTTGAAATGTAGAAACAGAATGCTATTAGTAGAGGTTCTTTGACTTTTATGTAGCGTCGGAGTTAGAATTTTTTTTTTTTTTTGTATAATAGGATAAAATTTTTAGACTATAATATATATTAAGATGATATATATAATTAAGCTAATTTTTATATATTTAAAAAAATTTTACCTAAAATAAATAGATTAAATACAATATATCACTAAATTTTTATAATTTTACATCTAAAAATTTTTATATTTTTTTTAAAGTTAGAGGGCTGTGATCACTTCGGCCTCACCCTAATTCCATGTTGTTTTTATGCGAAAATTGAATAGCAAAATGCTGTATTTAAATAAAATAAATAAATATGCATATATGTATAGGTAGATAGAGCCATAGAGGCAATGATTTCAATTTGCTTTTTGTGGGGAGTTCAAATTCATCTATATCAACTGTCTTTGGAAGTTTATATCAAAGGGGACCCAAAAGGCCTATTTTAACTCTACATTTTCCATTAAAGACTACAATTTTGGTGCAAGTTTTTCTTCGCAATATATAGATTTCTGGGCCAAGAATCATTTCTTGGCTGTATTGAAAGAGAGAGGTGTCACTAACATATCTTTTTTTTTTTTTTTTAACTTTTGTTTTTAATTTTTTGAAATTTTTATTATTGATACTGAATTTGATGGTGGAGCTCCACCATGACTAGAGTCCACAGGAATGTGATAATAATTCAGAGTATCCTTAGCTGGATCTCATAATTGTTACTAATTTGTCTGCCTTTGCTATATATCTCATCTAGTACTACATCCCCTACCCATGCCATAATTAATGTTGGATCCAGTATATAGAGTGTCTTCATCAGTTATTTGTGTATCCTAGATATCTCTTGTCTCTTCAATGTTCAAATCTTTACATTTCCAAATTACAATTAAAAAGAAAAACTATGATCAGTATTTGCTTGGAATGTAATAATATAATTGCCTTCCAGCTAGAAATCCTCATATGAATGTTTTCTTATTGAATATGATTGTTATATCTAGACTGTATAATAAATATATATCTTATTAATTAGAAAAATATTTGCCTATGCCGAACATATGAACTTATCTCATACACCAAATCAATAAATAATAAGATCTTTTAATTAATATGATTTTTTTATCTTTTTTTTTTCTCTATTGAAAATATACCGATATTTTTTTTATTCTATATATTCTTGTCTTATTAAATTATCATATGCATCCAATGTAGTTATAAAACATATCCATTAATTTCAAGAAGCTTTTAATTATTTTCAAACCTTGAAGATCACTTTTGAGCAAGAGTAATTTCAAACTATGGATAAAATTTAAATGTTGAGTTATACAATCATTTTGCTATAAACTTCACTCATCCAATTCAAGAACTCAAAATCTCTTTTACATGGGGATGAGTTTCCTCAATTCTACCAAACAAAAGTGGCCTACTATTGGCAAAAAAAAAAAAAAAAAAAAAAAAAAAAAAAAAGGGCTTCAGAGGATGCAAAGAATGGGTTGACAAAAGAAAAAGCTATCAAGTAAGAGGAATTATACAGTAGATTAAGTACATCAATAGAACATGTTTGTTTATATTTGATGCACTGAGTCAATGCTAATAAAACACTAGTCAAATTTTTATCAAATAATTATAGTTCTAACATAAAATTAATTAACCATTGATACTGCTTAATATTTTTAACACTAATTTGATGTTCATTGTTAAAATATCACTTTAAAATTGAGCGAATGAGAATCTTAGCTAAACCGCAATTTGGATTTTGATAATTAAAAATTAAAAGGAATCCTGTAGATTCCTCTGCATCATATATCTGAGAAAATTGATGCTCTGTCTGTATACATGTTTTGAAAGTTCAATTGTTCAAAGTAATCTGCTAAATAGACGACTTTATTTTGCAACGAATTCAAGCTGTCGGTAGAAACACAGACTTATATAGCTTTTTTATTTTTATTATTTTCCACTTTACAAAAGCAACTTTTCTGGTACATGGAAGAATTCAACATGCATGGCACTTGCAAAATTTCTATCATCTTTAATTTTTTCCAACATAACTTCTAGCTAGGAGTATATATATATTTTGTCCACGTCTCTAGATTTTCTTTAAAATTAATTAATTACTCTCTTTGTTCATAAATTGTAATACTCTTTTGTTTTGACACAGAGATTAAGAATTTATATTTATTTTATTATTTTATCTTTATTATAATCACAGATTGCATTAATTACTCTAAAATAACGTGATTGAATATAATTATACTAAATAACATATTTGAAAATATAATAATAAATTTATTTTAGATATTTCAAAAAAAAATATCAACTATAATTTGTGGACAGAGAAAATAATTAATTTTTAGTTGATCATCCTTCAGGGTACATATGGCTTTAGAGTATATTGCAGGGCAATCTATATTAAGCTTGGGATATAAGTTTGGCATCAAACAATAAATATAGGTGCATGTGCCATCATTTGATGAAGGTTCTCTCCATGCACCTCCCACACCTTCCCTTTACCTTAGTGGCAAGCAAAAGACATATCCTTTCCTTGAGATTTATTCTTTATGGTGAATTAACTAATGAAAACAAAGGTCAAGGGTCTTCCAAAGCAAGACCTATTAATAAATTATTCAATCAATTCAATACATAGCTTTAATTTTCATGATCATATATGTTTATTAATTATTTCGAACTTATTTTGGGACTTAATTTACTTGTTGGGTTTCTCATTTTCCTCTTATGGTGTTTTGTTTGTTAGAGATGTGTGTTGGAATGTTGTCCTTATGACAAGTATTGTAAAATTTGCAATTTTACACTAATTTAATGATTGCGAAAACATATATTAATAAATAAATTGGATATTCGAATACTGAGTTATAATCTACTGTGTGATGGTTTAACAAACCAACGTATAAAATTCTTGATAATGCCTTTATGTGATTGGAAGGTCAATATACGCATGAGTCTATGCAATGGGCTACCTGTGGAAGATTTTATATATAGCCCCTTTGTTTTATTTTTCATTTTTATTAGGGGCTAAGAAAGAAGCAGCTGTTTGGGTTGACCTTACCATCTAGACTAGAATATATACACCTAATCTTTAAGACCCATTTATGATGTTGGGGAAAAAATTCTATTCAACTCCAAAAAACAATTATTAACATTTTGGATGTTTACATGAAAACTTTGTTATATAAAACTATAATAAGCCCTATGTGTGAAACCACAATTCGGTGTAGTGTAGAAAGTGGACTCCTTGTCATGTGACAATCAATCAGCAATATTTATATATATATATTCATTCTTACAGGGCTTAATAAACTTATATATATATATATATATATATATATAAAATGCATGGTCATATATCAATAAAAAGCCCTCTCTGTCCCTTCTCTCTCCATAATCTCTCTCTCTCTCTCTCTCTCTCTCTCATAGTTCTGATGATTTATTAAACAGTTGAGGGGAATGTTGTCTGGTTCGATGTCATTCATGTGAAGTTCAAAACGTTATCTAATGATTGAATGATTTCGGACCAGGCTTCATTCCCCCCAACTACCTTCGATCTAATTCATCATCTTCGTCAAGTTTCTTCAAGAAATAAAGGTTAGTTCTTTAATCAATCACTATATTCTCCAAAAGCCTAATCAAATACATATATATATATATTCCTATTTTTACAGTATATTTGATTAGTCGGTCAATCGAGTCACTCCACAAGGTGAGCTCGGTAAGCGGTATGTATGATTTCATTAAATAGTTATTTTATATAACTGGGAGATTACGAATAAATAAATGAAAAAAAAAATAAATACTAGCTATGTTAATGGTGTTTTCTTCAAGAAAGTAATTAGAAAGAATAAGACATATGGGTATAAAAAGGGGCTAATTAACTTGATGAGTATTTTTTATATTTTCGTTGATTTATTTTCCTCTTAATTAATTTATGATCTACCTGCATTTGATAAACTATATATCTATCTAGCTATCAATTAATTTAGTGGTTCAGAGATATATATATAAATATTATTAAAAATGTTGTGGGTATATGATCAAATGAATAATATATAAAGCTGAAAATTAGCATATATATGCATGTATGGATCAGATTTTACATGTGAAGCTCATAATTTCTGGTGGGTCAGAGATATGATCATGAAGGTTGTCATTTGTTGAGGAATACTGTAGCTAAGCTCCATGGCTGCCTCATATTCTCTATTATTATGAGGTTCTGTCAAGCCCAAATAATTATTGGAATATATAATATTTGTTATATATATATATATATATATATATATATATATATATATATATATATATATATATAATAGTATCTTTTGTTAACAAATATAGATTATATGATAGATAGATATGAAAACTGGGAAATAATTTTTTTTTAATAAAGCTATTGGAAATTATTATTAACATGTTATTAATATTTTATAATATTATTAATATGCATATATATATATATATATATATATATATATATATATATATATATATATATATATATATATATATATATATATATATATATATATATATATATATATATATATATTATTGATTATCAAATTTAAAGGTAAAGTGAAGAAAAAGTTAAATATATACATGCATGATATAACGACAATATATATCTGTGTTTGTTGTGAAATTACGTATGGCAATAGGTGCTTGTGATTCTTGTGAGGAAATTAAAGAATGGTTGAAATTTTGGAAAGAAAAGTACTTCTTTTTGTGGGATTTGATAGGACTTGTTTGTGGGATTTGAAGATTGAAAAAAAAATCAAATTATGAGTAGTAAAAAGGTCCTTTGTTTTTAAAAAAAAAAAATTATAAAGAAAGAAATTAAGTTGGATGCAAACCTATGGGGTGTCTGGTATGTTTAAGTGTTCCCCGTGTATTTCATGCATTAATATAATTGAAAGTTAATTAAGCTATTTGGCTTAACTTCTAGGGTTAGGGTTAACAATAATAACAATGTATATATAACAGAAAAGATATGTATTCTCTTTGTTTTATAATATAATTACATCTATAAAAGGTTATGTTTGGTTTGCGAAATAAAATACATATAAAATAAAATGACTATTTTTAAAAAATAAAATAGGCTAGGAAAATAATAATTATTCCTATTTCACAATTTGGTTCATAGTATAAAATAATTATTATATTCCACATCAATAACCATAATATCCTTATAAATTAATTTTGCTATTAATATTAAAATTAAATATAATTTTACCAAAATTTACTTAAGAAATAATTTAAATGCACAATAAATAAAATTTTTGTTTGACTTAAAATTTAAAAATAAAAAAATAAAAATAAGTCAATAGTGGTGAGTTTGAACTTGTTAACATTTTTATTAAGAGTAAAAATGGAAATACTCCTATTTTATAGTGTAAAAAATACTAATTTTTTATGAAATATATATTTAATAAAAATTATGAAATTATTATTTGTCTAAAATTTGAACTGAAATTTAGAATAACTATTTCACATGTAATAATTATTCTATTATTTGACTATTCCATGAACTAAATATAGTCTAAAATTAATTTTTAGGTTTTGCAAGCAGTGCATGCATATTTTCTTTTTATTACAATGCATTACCATTTTTTGGATAGCATTGGCAAATTTATATCTAATAGAATGTGTATGCTTAATGGAGTTAACAAACGATCAAAGAGATCATGCATCTTGAGAGTAAATAAATGTCAAGCTTTATTATTAGATAGTTGTTAGATTAATATTTTGGTTATATTAAATTTATTTTGTTAACGATCCATTTGATTATTTTATTTTGTATGGATGAAATAATTAGCTGTGAGTTATATTTGTTTTGATTTATATCTCGTATTTCTAACTAAATTCTGATATAAAGTTGTTAATCATTGGTTCAGTAGCCTAATTATTAAATATAACTTCTATATCACCATTCGTGAAGTTAAAGAATTATTAAAAGGTGAATGAGGAAAAAGGGAAAACCAAATAATTAAAAAAAAAATTTATTTGTTGGTTTTCATCCATCAAAACCTTGTCCAAATTATTTATTTGGATTAATAGTTGTTTCAGTCATATTCAAACTTTTTATAAAATGTGAGTTTAAAATTTAATAGGGACTAATTAATAATAGAAAATAAATTTGCGACAAATTTTTAAAGCCAATAATATAATGATAAAAAATTGATGGTTTGCTAATCAGATATAGTTTAGTCAATTTTTTCTTTCTCCTTAACAATGTGTGAAATGAGATATTTCATATTTGAATCTTTTAAATTACAAAGTTGATTCTTGTTGTGCAGTTTATTGAACTTCTATTAAAAAAAAAATGATAGTGTGAATCATATTAGGTAAAGATAGTAAAGTCACCTCAATGACTTGCTTCTTAAAGAACAAATGGGTTCCATACAATTCCATCACTTTTTTGACTTGGCTCCAATCATACAAATAAAAGCATTCAACAACAAGAAAAACATATAAAAATAAAAAAAGACAAGACTTAATTTGTAGACCATCATAATCACAAAAATATACTCTCCTGAATAATCATCTTTAATTAGTATAACAATTTAATTATGAAAACAGAATTATCTCCTGCATGATTGATTATGCAACATGTGATCTCCCAAAAGCACATTCATACTCTTCATGTCTTGTGTTGTGTTATTAACTTTTGAATTCATTGAGGGTTCAGAATGTAAGAAATTTGTTATGTGTATATTCAACCCAAATGCACCTTTTTGCAGAAATTAATGTTTTGAGTTTATACTTATCAATTAGTTAATTAATAGTCAACAAAGTTGTTCCAAGTATTGCCATTGGCTCACATTAGGATGGATGATATCATGATAAGAATTTTTTGGAGTTGACACAGAAAAACATAAAAGATAAGTCTTAGTAATTTTATAATAGTACACCACAACATTTATTATATTATAGAGCACTGATCTTAACAAAATCTTCTCAAATTCCTGAAATTCCTGGCATCCATTTTTATTTCTTAAGCAATTCATGTGGTGAACATACTCCAGGGCGTAGTGGGACAAATTCCTGAGAGATGTGGGGTCCTGGACATGACATGGGTAATCGGGTATCAAATAATTACATTCATTATCAGGACAACTTTAAACCCTGAAATGACAGGACAAAGGTTTATAAATGATTTGGGTCCAAATATTCATTGAAAAAAAAAAAAAAAAGTGGGAAATGTATAGATAGATTATAGGTAGTTAGGCAAGCAAAGCTACATAGGCTCAGATTCCTTTCAAGATTTTGTCTCTCTTTTTCTAATTTCTATCCTGATTTCGTATGAGAAGAGGACTGTTGTTTCCTTTACTTTCCTTTCTGTCCATTTGAGCCTTTAACTCTGCAAATTTGATTCTTCAACACCCACATTTTTGTTTGTCAAGAAGTACAATTGTTCTTTGGATAGGAATAGATTCCAAATTTCACTTCACTTCTCTTTCCTTGGTTTTCATTTTCTCATAGAAACAGGTTAATCTGAAGAATTTCTCAACAGTTACCTTCACTGTATGATTCTCAAACAATATTTTTTGGCCAATTGCTATTTCAACTGTTCTGCATATTGCATAATGCATATGCCCCCACCATTCCTTTCCATGAATGCAACCACAAGACAATTTTTTGTTCTTTTCTTCTTTTTCATTTCTCCCTGAAACTGATATTCATTCTGCTAAACAATCACAAGCTATATATATATATATATATATATATATATATATATATATATATATATATATATATATATATATATATATATATATTATTTTTTTGTATATATATATATTATTTTTTTGTACATATGATTTTTGCTCCTGACCCTCACTCCCAACCAAACAGAGTTCCCTGAAACATCTCATATGCAGCAATCATTCACAGGACAATTTTGAAAAGCTGCATCATTTGCATCACTGCTCCCCACAGTTCACAATTATTTGGTTCTCATTATCAATTTATGCTTTCTTGTTCAATACTAAATATTCCCAGCAACCTAAATTTTCAAGATTCAAATGCATATGGTTATATGGAGGGAGAACTACCTCTTGCAAAATATGTTTCTGCTTGCAGCTATCGCTTAAATCCAAAATCAAATATTGATTATGCCACATGCAAAGAGATTCATCATACCATTTCTACACAAACGAACATTAATAAATTTAAGTTAAACTGGATATCAAAGTCATCAAGTAGTCTTGGTTAGGAGCTAAGATAATTAGATTTCTGTTTCATTGCTATTGCAAGCTTGACAAAGAATTATGTCAGCTATTCTATATGTAGACAAGCAAAATAAATAAATAATAGGCTACAAAGAATTTCCATACCTGAATGTATATATTGAGCAATTTAATTCCTTCCAGAATTGTTTGTCCACAAGGTACATATTAATGATGAATCAGCTCTTCATGCCTCTATCAATCTGTTTCCGATGTAAAACAATAGTTCTCAATGACACTAAAATTAAGAGTAAGCAGTGACTCCCAACAGCATTACTGGATAACTACAAGTTATTGTTACAAAAATGCCTCTAGCTTGAAATACTGGGATGCCTCAAACTTGTAGGCGATTTGCCTCCGTCTCAAAACATAGAAAGTGAAGAAGAAATACCAACCACACATGCATGTGACACAACTTCTGCTATATATGGAAATTTTGGTTCAAGGGCTCAGTAGCAGCCAATAATGTGAACCAAAACAGCATGATACCTCAAAGCTTCAAAGTGCTCTCGAAAGAGCTTCAACAGATTAATCACATCCCGGAAGCTTTCATTTTTGCCAAAATTGTGATAATGGTAATGGAACTATTAGGCAGCTTCTTAAGAATTGAATTCTGAGAAAGTTCTTCTGATCGGTCTTGTTCTGCCAAACCATGCTAGTGGCTAATATTTATCATACAACTTTATATTCGCCTTTGAACAAGAAACGTTGGAAACAAGTTCAAATATTCATGGTATTTATCATTCTTTGAGAGTCTACCACAATTCAGAACGTATACGCATTAGATGACAACAATCACAATCTAAAATATACAAGTTTTGTTTTGGTACATCAGAAAGATAGCCTTAAATGCACAATGAAATCACATTATTGTATCTTTGACCAAAAAAAAAAAATCACATTTTTGTATTAGAAAAATAAGTTATGAACCCAAAACATACAACAAAAAAAACCTTTTTTTATACTAGAAATGCAAGTTATGAAATCCCAAGTTTTTAAGAACTCTCCAAATTTGCTTTATCAGTTAGAGGTTCCATCTATCAAATATCAGAGGCAGAAATCACAATTTGAAAGAGAAAGTAGAGGATACTTATAGTATTTCCTAAAATTCATCCATTAAACAATGTCACATCATTCACAACCCTTAACAGATTAAGGCAATTTTTATTACTAGCTTGACCCAGAGTCGATCTAGCTCACAGCTTCTATCATCTAACAATAAGTTCAACCTGTGAACAAAACTTCCCATATCCTTTAAGAACATCACCATGACTACTACTGGTATCATGACTTCTTTTCCAGTCTTAACCCAACAATAAGTTTGTATCTTTTTCACAAACCCATACCTCAGCCATACATTACTTCTAAGCATACTAACACATGCTTAGCTTTTTCTAACTTACAATTAAGCTAAATTTCTACCTAATCCCACTAACATATCTGCTGGCACAGCAAGATCTTTTACAGAAATTTGAAGTACAATTTTCCTCCAAAATACAGAATAACTAAAGAGTGTCAAACAAAAATCTTAGCATTCCAACACCCCTAGAGATTTTTGTTTGAGGACTTCAACTTGTGCTTTCATAGAACATCACTCAACTTCATTTAATTTTCTGTTCACCTTTTTTGAGCACTATCTATTTCTTTTTACCTTTTTTGAGCACTGTCTCTCCAAGTCTTCTTTTATTAGTTGTAAATCTTGGAGCAAATCTTGTCTCCAAGCCTTTTGACTTTTTCCTTTTCTTGATCTTTCACCAAAGAAAAAAACTTCTTCTAGATAGTGTGAATGTTTAATTTTCGACCCTGAAGCCTGATGATAAGGAACCGGATGGTTCTGCTTGGATTTGATTCATTGATTCTAGGAGTTCGCCTGTTTAGGAGCGCATGTGAGTTTCAATCCAAAATTTTCCCATGATTCTTGAAATTCCCATGATTTTGTTTTTAATCACATGGAAACCTCGATTTTTAGGAATTTTGAAAAATTACATTTTGATCCCTGAGAGTAAAAAAATTGCATTTTAGCTCTAGAAGCTGGGTCGTACCCGTTTCCGGCTGCCATCTAAAGCAATGGGCGCGTGTGCTTCTTGGAATGCGCCTGCCTTAGGCCGTGCCCAAAGCAATGGGGGCGTGGGGCACATGGGCGCTTGGGCCAAGCACGCACCGTAAGGTCCTGTTAGCTTCCATTTTCAAGTTTTGTTGAATTTTGAAATTGTAATTGATTCCCAACCCTAATAGACAGAATAGGATCAGGCCTGAGGATTTTTGGGATTTAAAAAGGTTTTCCAAAATAAAATTTTTAACAAAAATTTTAAAAAGTAAGAAAAATAATTAAACTAAAAGAAAACTAGTTTTAGGGGTCTCATTCTATTATTTTTTCTGATATCAGACATTTTCTGGAGAAGAACACAGGGGCTTGAAGATCTGGACCTGCAACACAAATACACAAACACAAACAAAGACAAAACCCTTTAGAATTAAGTGAATCATTTCCTTGAAGGCCCAAGAAAAGGTACGATATTGATTGCTTTGGTTGCCTGAGGGCTAAACCCCTATCATCCCATTGATTCCCATTGCCATCAAGCCTTAAATGGCCTGATGCAGCCCAGGACTAGGGAATTATGCAGGGATTTATGACTTATGTTTTAATTTAGTTGTTTTTATTTTATTTTGTTCATAAACATTATGATTCCATTTAATTATTTGTTATATTCATGCTTATTCAGATCAGGTTGTTAGTTTAGTCATACAACAACATTTATTTTATGCTGGGATCTCCACTGAACGATTAGAACCAGCTTCCTATGAACACCTTTG
This sequence comes from Reutealis trisperma, assembly GCA_947687605.1. Taxonomy (NCBI): domain Eukaryota; kingdom Viridiplantae; phylum Streptophyta; class Magnoliopsida; order Malpighiales; family Euphorbiaceae; genus Reutealis; species Reutealis trisperma. The sequence goes on along the minus strand of CANTUT010000033.1, from coordinate 10,234,286 downwards.
ATTTGGTTTTGTCAGTTTATTATGTATTTTGTTGTTTTGTCGACTTAGCATCGTTTATTTACATGTCATGACATGAATATAACAAGAGTGTATTCAATTAAAATTTTTAAAGACATTTATAGACTATTTTTAAGTGAATAATTTTTCCAAAATTCATAGATTTTTAATGGCTTTTGCAGAATTTAGAAATTTATGAATGACTTTCAAAAACTTTATTTTAAAAAATTTGTATAGACATTAGTATATTTTCAATGATTATTATTGCAGGTCAAACCAATCAAATTTTTGAAAAATTTAATATTTTTCAAATTTATATCTGACTTATAAACAAGTCTAATATTAATTAATCCGTTATTTTTAAATTTTTTAACTGAATATTGTTGTAATGATTAATACATGCGTTATAATTTTTATTATCATCAAAATAATCCTAATCATGTTCTCAACCCATTATTTTCCATTCTACAATCAATTATTAAACTAAAAGATATATTATATAATATAAGCATCAAATATTATGTGCCAACAAATATATGGATTGTGTATAACAAAATAAAGACAAATTATTTTTTGCTTGATTTTATGTATAATTTGGAATAGAGTAAATTCATGACCTATGATTTCATTACTTTAATGGGTTTCATGAGTAAATTCATGTTCTTAGATATTCAGTTTGGGATACAAGCTACATTGATGAGAAAAAGCGGACTGATTCTTATGTTTGTGTATTACTTTTGATTGGAAAAAAAAAAAGTCTATAAAAATCTTAAGAAAAAATGAATGAGAATTTTTGAGATTTTTTATTTATATAACTATATCAAAAGTCATTAAAAGTCTATTATTCATAAAAAGTCAATAACCTTTTGAATATCTGTTCACTTTTATAGGCTTTAGAAAAATTGTAATTAAATATCTATTGATTTCTATAAACATATTTAAAGTTTTTGAAAGTCATTATCGAATATCGCTTAATTTTTATAGAATTTTTAAAAGTCATTATTAAATATCTCATAATTTTTTAAGCCCATAAAAATCTTTAATTCTTTCTTCTAATCCAATACACCTCTGAAAGTGTAAACCATGCATTTGCACCGCAGCATTTTGAAATCACTGAAAATCAAACTGAATCATTTACTGCCTTGGAGCCAAGGGGCGCGTGCCACCCCGTGCGCCTATGCAAGGGGTGTGTGATGGGCGCACGACAGCCCATGTGCCCACTTCCATCGGTTCTTCGTGTTCTTGCATTTTTCTTTTTTGCTTGATTTGATATGACCATTTTATCAAGTTTTTATGAGTTTTGTAGCATTTTCGTAATTTTTATGGTATTTGGAGGCTACTGTATGAACCAAAAATCAATCAGAAAGCAGACGGAAGCAAAATCAAAAAACTCAGGATACGTCTAGATGAAGGCAGGAGCGTGGGGGTACCATGCGCCCTTGGTCCAGTCGCATGCCTCCATTCGGCCATTCCTCAACACCCACCCCCCCAAAAAAAAAACACGTGCCCCTACTTTTGTTCCAGCAGCATCAGGCCTTCTGAAATTTTATACTATTTCCCTGTAATTTTGTCAGCTTGCCACGGGCTCCAGAGTAGTCCTGGGCCCTTTAGTTTAGGTCTAGATGTTAGGATTTATGCTTTTTTTGATTTATTTTCAATGGGTTATAATTAATTCGTTTGGCCAAAAAAAAAAAAAAAAGAGTTATAATTAATTACCCTTCACCTGTCAAAGGATTCCCCTTCCCTTAACCCCGACCTAATGCTTTAAACTTAGGGTTTAAATGATTAGTCACATGAACATGAATGCAACTCGGTAATTAAAGGGTTTTATGAATGTAATTGAACTTAAAATGAATCAAACACTTGGAATTTCATGTTGAAACCTAAAGCAAATGATTAGAATTAATTAATTAGATTTTGCAAGTTTAGGTTACTATTGCCTTTATTTTTTCCAACATGTTCCATTTAGGCACGAGGAATTGTTGAATAAAATGAATAGAAACAAGACATGTTAGGACCGAAATTAATTAGAATGGCATGTGGCATGTAGAAACTCACCAAAACACTAAGGCATGACAATTAGGTAAATCCAAAGCCCTAATATGATTAATTGCTTAAGGCATGTTGAAATATTAAATTACGCACTATATGAAGTGGATTGATCAATATTGTGCAATAATTGTCATGTAATAATAGCTGAAATAACCTGATGAAAGCATGCATTAACAGGATCAAATAGTGAAAGTCAGCTTCATAGCTGGGCGACCTAAATGTCTAACACTTTTTCAGAATTGTACCTAAATTCCTTATCCAGAATCTCTATTTGAGGTGATCAAGTAACAAGCTAGGGATTCTAGTAACTATTTTCCTAATTTTTAAAAACTATGTGGCGACTCCTTTCTCGGTCTTAAGCCCTTCCCTTGGCCACTTGGAGCCAAAAACCTAATAGCGACAAATAGTAACTCTTCTTCTCGAGAGTATTCATAGCAAGCTCTAACTGTTGTAGTATCTACTACCTAGCCGAAATGGCTATTGTTTTTACTACTCATGTGAGCGATAAAATATCTTCATCAAAGCAGCAAATACATGGCCCTTCTCAATAAATTTTTAGCATTTTCTGGACATGCATTGGTCCCTCAATAAGTTTTTCAGTTTATGGACATACTGGTCACTTAACAGATTTTTCAGTTTATTAACTTGCTGGTCCTTTGATAAATTCTTTCTTTCACATACCCAAAAACTAACTTTTCACCTTTTAAGATGTGTGGAATTTTCACACCTTTTAAGATGGGTGGAATTTTCACAAAGACACAAACTTGATGAAGCTATACTTCATCTTGAAGCAAAAGACATTAAAAATTTTACCAAGGAAAGGAATGAAGAGAGACAACAAACCAAGAACTAAACACACACACACAAAAAAAAGAGCTGAAAATCTGAAACTTTTTTTTTCTTTTCTTCTTCATTTTCAACACAAAGTAATTTTCTTTCACACAACACACTTTTTTCTTTCACCCACAAAGTAATGTGAAGTGGATTGTTATTACTAGACAAAATAAGAGCAAACTAACTTCAAGTCTTAGTTTAGTTCACATACAATCAAATTTAAAATTGCAGCTGCCGATGGGTTGAATTAATATCTACTATTTCACTATATAATCAAAGATATAAGCCAAAAATATCATGCATCTAGCTCATGCTAGATCCAACTTGACTATTTCATATGGATCTCTCTCCAAGTCCTAGCAAATATAACGGAGACCTTACAATTTGGAACCAAAAGCAAACGATAATTCCTTTTCTTTTCTTCACAAAAACAAATCAAACAGGAAAAGAAAAAACCCTGCAAATTTCAAATCTGCAGATCAGAGGCAAGCTTGAAGTACTGAGATGCCTCAAAACTTAAAGGCAATTTGCCTCCATCTCAAAAACATAGAAGCAAAGAAGAAATACCAACCATACATGTTTGTGACACAACTTCTGCTATACATGGAAATTTTGGTTCATGGGTTCAGCAGCAGGCTACTAGCAGCCTATGATGTGGACCAAAACAGCATGATACCTCAAGGCTCTCAAAAGAATTTCAACAGATTAATCACATCCCAGAAGCTTTCACTGTTGCCAAAATTGTGACAATGGCAATGGAAGTACTAGGCAGCTTCTGGGTTAATGGTTGAATTCTGAGAAAGTTGTTCTAATCAGTCTTGTTCTGCAAAACCATGCAAGCGACCAACATTTATCATATCAAATTTTTATTCGCTTTTGAACAATTTAACAGAGAAAGTATAGGATAGTTATAATATTTGCTAAAATTCATCCACGAAACAATGTCAAATCATTCACAGCCCTTAACAGATCGAGGCAATTATTACTAACTTGCCCCAAATTCGATCTAACCCCAAATTCTAACAATAAGTTCAACCTGCGCGACAAAACAAAACTTCTCATATCTGCATCAAAATAAAATTTCTCATATCCTTTAAGAACATCACTAAGACTACTATTAGTATCATGACTTTTTTCCAGTCTCAACCAAACTATAAGTTTGTATCTTTTTCACTAACCCAGTCACTTCGAAAGCATCTGATGTTGGCACCTTACACAACAATTTTCTAAGCTAACATTGATCATATCAACTTTATATTCTCTTTTGAACAGGAAATGTTGGAAGCAAGTTCAAATATTCATGGCATTTATCATTCGTTGAGAGTAGCTCTGTAACAATTGAGAGCGTAGACGCAGCCGGTGATAAATTTCTTGCTTTCATCTTATGAAGAAGGTCAATTACTTTTTCTGTCTGGTTATTACGGCAGAAACCTCGCATAGGTGTATTAAATGTGACCATGTCTGGAACACAACCTTTCTCCTCCATTTCCAAAAAGAGATCATTTGCCTTTTCTATCTGCCCTTCTTTACAAAGTCCACGGATCATGATAGTGTATGTCACAACTGTTGGCTTTAAGCCTTCATTAGACAATCTACAGAAAAGGTCCCAAGCAATTTCAAGATTTCCTGATTTACACAAGCCATCAATAAGGCAGCTGAAGATTTCAACACTTAATTCAAACTTGCGGTTTTCTAAACAATGAAAAACATCTATTGCCTCTGAAACACAATCATTCTTACAAAGCCCATCCAGATAAATCATATACATACTAGAAACTGATGCAATGTCATGAAGCTGCATCTCCTGAAATAGCTTCCGTGCATCCTGAACCTTACCTGCCTGGAAAAGACCACTCAACAAGGTGCTGTAGGTAATAACAGATGGTTGAATCCCTTTGCCCAACATATCCCTGTAAAATGTCATAGCTTCATCTACCTTCTCATTCTTGCAAAACCCATCCATCAAGATATTGTTGCTCACATCATCATGTTGATGTTGTGGAATTCGAGTTAATTTCCACCAATAACAACAATATTCACCTTGAGAACTATTATCCAGGTGACTAGAGTGTGAACGATTGAACTAAAAATCACCCAAAGGAAAAATTATCAGGTAAGTGGTGAGATCACAACGGTCCAACTTAAAAACCACTTTCCTAGACAAAATTTAACAAATACAAGTAATTTTAATAGCACAATAATTCACTATAACTATACCCGACAATAGCTATTAAATAGACACAAAATAACATAAAGAGAACACCAGAAATTTAACGAAATTCGACCAATTTTGCCTACGTCCTCGGACACTACCAAAATAATATTTCACTAACTTGAAAAATATTACAAAAGAGAGAGAGAAAAGAAAACAAAGTCAAAGAAGAGAGAAGACTTGTGTTTTGGGATGGTTTTACAAAGGAAACTAAGCTTCCTTTTATAGCCAAAAAACCCACCCCATTCCTTATAATTTTACGATGTGGGATTATGGGATTAATGCCAAAGTCCATATTAATGAGCCAATAGTCAAATAATGAGCCAATAGTCAACAAATCTCCACCTTAGCGAATTCCAAATTCTTCAAATTCTCACAAAATTGCTATCTTCAGTAGTGTCAGCAACTCTCAATTTCAATTTTTAACAATATTGATCAAGTCCAAACAATGTTGAAACTTGACCGCAGTCATCACTTTTGTCATCATATCAGTAAGATTCTCAGTAGTCCGAATCTTCTGGATTATGACTCCACCTTCTTCTAGAATCTCTCGTACAAAGTGATATCGAACATCAATGTGCTTCGTCCTTGCATGATAAACCTGGTTCTTTGCTAAGTGAAAAGCACTCTAACTATCACAATGCACTTTGATGTGCTTCTGTTCAATTCCCAGTTCACCAAGTAACCCTTGAAGCCAAATTGCCTCCTTCACAGCTTCTGTAACTGCCATATACTCTGCTTCTGTAGTAGACAAAGCCATTGTTGACTGTAAAGTGGACTTCCAACTAACTGGTGCCTTTGCAAAAGTAAACACATAACCAGTAGTTGATCGACGTTTATCCAAATCACCTACGTAGTCAGAATCACAATACGCAACTACGTACTGACCTTCTTACTTGTCCTGCTGAAATACCAAACCAACATCTACGGTGTTCAGAACATACCGTAGAATCCATTTCACAGCTTGCCAATGCTCCTTTCCAGGATCATGCATATACTTGCTTATAACCCTAACTGCTTGTGAAATATCAGGCCTCGTACACACCATTGCATACATCAAACTACCAACAGCACTTGCATACGGTACTTTTGACATGTATTCCCGTTCTGCATCATTCTTTGGTGACATAGATGCACTAAGCTTGAAATGAGGAGCAAGTGGTGTACTGACTGGTTTTGACTTCTCATTCATGCCAAAACGTTTTAGTACCTTCCTTAAATATTCCTTTTGAGACAAACAAAGCCTCCCCAATTTCCTATCTCTTGAAATTTCCATACCAAGAATCTTCTTTGCTTCACCAAGATCCTTCATCTCAAACTCCCTATTCAATTGAGTCTTTAATTTCTCAATTTCTGTCTGACTCTTGGAAGCTATCAACATATCATCAACATAAAGAAGAAGATATATATAGGATCCGTCTTGTAGCTTGCGTAAATACACACAATGATCATATTTGCTTCTCGTATAATTTTGCCCTATCATAAACTTATCAAATCGCTTGTACCACTGCCTTGGAGATTGCTTCAATCCATACAGCGATTTTTCCAATTTGCATACCATCTTTTCCTTTCCAGCAACTTTGAATCCATCTGACTGAGTCATGTAGATTTCCTCATCCAAGTCTCCATGTAAAAATGCAGTTTTTACATCCATCTGAACTAGTTCCAAATCCAACTGTGCTACCAAAGCCAACAAGATTCTGATGGAGGAATGCTTTACAACTGGAGAAAATACTTCATTATAATCAACTCCCTCTGTCTGAGCGTAGCCTTTAGCCACCAATCTTGCTTTGTAGCGAACATTATTCTTGTCAGAAAATTCATCTTTCTTTGCATATACCCATTTGCACCCAATTGCCTTCTTTCCCTTCGGAAGACTAGCTAGTTTTCATGTCTGATTCTTTTGAAGGGACTGCATTTCTTCATTCATGGCGATCTTCCACTTTTTCTGTTCTGAACTTTGAACTGCTTCATTAAAAGTGGTAGGAACATCATCGATTGCAATTGGTGATGCAAAAGAGACCATATCAGCATAACGAGCAGGTTGTCTAATGGTCCTCTTTCCTTTTCTTAATGCAATTGATTCATGTTGCTGTGGAGGTTCTTGGGTCCGAACCTCTTCTTCATTTGACTCTTCTTCTACCATAGGAGAGTCAACATCAGTTTCTTTATTGGCTGAGATAATTCTGTTACTATCAAACTCCACCTGTTTGGAAGTACCCTCTACCTGCTGTGGAGTACCATCTGTCTGTTCATCAGTTACCTTTCTCAACATAGTAGATTCATCAAAGGTAACATCCCTGCTGAAGATTACTTTCTTTATCTCTGGTCACCAAAGACGATAGCCTTTTACACCAGATGTGATCCCCATAAATATTGCCTTCTTTGCTCTTGGATCCAGCTTTGACTCCTTAACATGATAATATGCAGTGGAACCAAATACATGTAAGGAATCATAATCTGTAACAGGTTTTCCAAACCATTTCTCTAATGGTGTCTTACCACCAATAGCAGTCGATGGTAAACGGTTGACAAGGTGACAAGCATATACCAAAGCCTCAGCCCAAAATTCTTTGCCCAACCTAGCATTGGACAACATACACCGAACCTTCTCCAGCAATGTCTAGTTCATACGCTCAGCCACCCCATTCTGTTGTGGTGTATTTCTGACGGTGAAGTGCCTGACAATACCTTCATCTTCACAGACTTTCAAAAAATGATCATTTTTGAACTCTCCACCATTGTCTGTTCGTAGACGTTTGACTTTTCTACTTGTTTGAGTCTCTATCATCTTTTTCCATTTAAGGAAAATTCCCAACACCTCATCCTTCGTCTTCATCGTATACACTCAAACTCTTCGGGAAAAATCATCAACAAAGGTAACATAATAGTGTTTTCCTCCCAAAGAAGTTGTCTTGGAAGGCCCCCATAAATCTGAATGAACATAATCCAAAATACCCTCAGTATCATGGATTGCTGTTCCAAATTTCACCCTTGTCTTCTTCCCTTTAATGCAATGCTCACAAAAATTCAATTTGCAAGCCCGTACTCCTTTCAATAATCCTTGATCTGTTAGTAATTTCAAGGATTTTTCTCCAGCATGCCCCAAACGCATATGCCATAACCTGGTTGCTTCTGACTCCTGATCATTAGTAGAAGTTATTACTGCTGCTGTCCCAACAATTGTACTACCCAGAAAGTAATACACATTGTTTCTCTTTCGAATTCCCTTCATTATCACAAGTGCTCCAGAGATAATCCTCATTATCCCATCCTTCGCTCTTACTTCTAAACCTTTTGACTCTAAGGTTCCCACAGAGATGAGATTTTTCATTAAATCTGGCACATAATGAACACCTGTTAAGGTTCTGATTGATCCATCCTGATTCCTCAAGCGAATTGAACCAATCCCATGTGTGTCAAGAGGGGAATTATTTGCTGTGTAGACAACTCCACCTTTTAGTTCTTTAAAATCAAAGAACCATTCTCTATTTGGGGTCATATGGTGGCTACAAGCTAAATCTAGCAACCATGAGCTAGAACTACTGGTTGATGGTGTAGCAGCAAATGAGAAGTCTAAATCTGCTTCATCATACTCAGCTACATTTGACTCTGAGACAGCCTTTCCCTTTTCAGGTTTGCCTTTATTCTTTAGCTTGGTACAATCTTTCTTCCAATGCCCCTTTCCTCGACAAAAGGCACATTCATCTTTACTTAGTCTGGATTTTGACTTTGATCTCCCTCTCCTTCCTTTATTCTGGCTCTGCGAACGGCCTCTAACAACAAGAGCTTCAGCTTCTACACTTGTATTTTCTTGCTTTTCTTTCTTTCTCAATTCATAACTATACAAGGCAGCAGTTACTTCACTGAGAGACACAACAACCTTCCCATGAAGTAGAGTAGTTTCAAGGTACTCAAACTCATCAGGAAGCGATCCCACCAACATCAGAGCCAGATCTTCATCATTAAAAGTCACATCCATATTCATCAAATCAGTCACCAGCTGATTAAAGCTGGTAATGTGATCATTCATAGTGGTACCGGGTACATAATTAAAGCGGAACAATCTCTTCTTCATATAGAGCTTGTTCTGACTACTTTTCTTCAAGAACTTCTCCTCCAGTGCCTTCCACAATTTATTTGCAGAAATTTCTTTCGAAAATGCATACTTCTGCTCTATAGAAAGAAACGATCGAATTGTACCACATGCCAATCTATTAATAGTCTTCCATTCTTTCTCCTCAACTTCCTCTGGTTTTTCTTCTTCAATGGCAATATCTAGACCTTGCTAAAAAAGAGCATCTAGAATCTCACTTTGCCACATGCCGAAATGACCGGTGCCATAAAAAATCTCCACTGCAAATCTGGCATTTGTTACAGTAATTCTTGCCAAAATTGACCGTGATGAAGATGTGGATGCTTTTGTACTATCTGCCATTTCTGCTGCAAATTCTATTTAATAGCTGTTAATGCGGAATGCCAATTAGCCCAAGGAAATTTTTTCTGATTGTGGAAGATCAGCCTAAGCCGCAACCACAGAGCATACTAAAATAAACCAAGAGCTCTGATACCAATTGTTGTGGAATTCGAGTTAATTTCCACCAATAACAACAATATTCACCTTGAGAACTATTATCCAGGTGACTAGAGTGTGAACGATTGAACTAAAAATCACCCAAAGGAAAAATTCCTAGGTAAGTGGTGAGGTCACAATGGTCCAACTTAAAAACCACTTTCCTAGACAGAATTTAACCAATACAAGTAATTTTAATAGCACAATAATTCACTACAACTATACCCGATAATAGCTATTAAATAGACACAAAATAACATAAAGAGAACACCAGAAATTTAACGAGGTTCGGCCAATTTTGCCTACGTCCTCGGACACTACCAAAATAATATTTCACTAACTTGAAAAAATATTACAAAAAAGAGAGAGAGAAGAAAACAAAGTCAAAGAAGAGAGAAGACTTGTGTTTTGGGATGGTTTTACAAAGGAAACTAAGCTTCCTTTTATAGCCAAAAAACTCACCCCATTCCTTATAATTTTACGATGTGGGATTATGGGATTAATGCCAAAGTCCATATTAATGAGCCAATAGTCAAATAATGAGCCAATAGTCAACAGTTGACACCCCTTAGTCTTCATAGAAACAAAAAGTTTCTTCCCCTTGTCAATCATACCTGCCAAAAAAAAGCCCTCAATCAATGTGTTATAACTAAAAGTATCAGGTTCTACACCTCTCTGAACCATTAGTTCGAATAATCCATTGGCCTCTTTTATCTTTCCCTCTCGACAAAGTGCACTAATCAGCACATTGAATGTTACCACATTAGGTGGCACACCTTGATCGAACATCTCAATAAATAAACATTTAGCTTCTTCCCACTGACCCACAGAACATAGACCTTCCAACAGTGAGCTATACACAACTACATCTGGAAAAATCCCCACACCCTTCATTTGCACAAAAAGCTCTTTTGCATTTTCTACCAAACCAACCTTACAAAGACCATCAATAATACTGGTAGAAAAAAAATTTATTAGGCTTAATTTTGTTGCCAAATTCACCTTTCCCATTAACCATATCCTCAAGCAGCTTAAGAGCAACACCTATTGTTAGAATATTCCACATTGATTACATACAAAAATGTTAAGTGATTAATATAGAAATGTACACCCCAATTTTAACAAACTAGCTTTTAAGGTTGGTTCTACCAAATCTATATTAAAAATTTAACATGGTATCAGAGCAGGTTAATCCAATCTACCTAATTACCTTGCCGGGTTGTCCAGTTTACTTGATTACCTAATTATCTTACCTAATTATCTTACCGGTTAATCCAGTTTACTTGATTACCTAATTATTTTGCCAGTTGATCCGATTTATCTGATTACCTAATTACCTTGCGAATTGGTCCAATTTAACAAATTACCAAATTACCTTGTGAGTTGATCCGGTTCTAATTATTTTAAGTAACAATTTTGAATACCCTGTTGTCATTTGAGGGGAAGTGTTAAGAATATCTCACATCTACTAAATACAAAAATATTAAGTGACTAATATAGAAATGTTAAGCCTAACTGCCTCACTGATTTTATCCTCCAAGCACAAACCCCTAATTAAAGAAGTAAACGTCACAACAGTTGGCCTATAACCCCTTCTCATAATCACTCCCAAAACCATAAAACCATCACAAACCCTTTTCATATTACAGAAGGAATTAAGCAAAATGTTCAACGCAATAAAATTTGACAACAACCCAATTGAATCCATTCTTTTACACAGCAAAATAACATTAGAATAATACTTATTTTTAGCAAGAGCACCTAACAAAAGATTGAATGATGAACTTGCAGGAGTGGACTGTATCTGAATCATATGGTCAAAGAAGTGAAAAGCTTCATGGAGAGTGATATTACCTGACTTGCAGTTTATTATCAAGAATTTCTCAAGGGGGGTTTTGTATTGAGGATTGGGAGTTGAAGTTTTTGGCAAAATTTTGGAATCGCAACTTCGTTCATTTGAGTTTGTGGGTAAGGTTTTGGGTTTTGAAGCTGTATGCGTATGCGGGTTTGTGAACAGAGATGAGAGCTTGCCATTTAAAGCAGTTGTTGAAGAAGAAAACGATGGGATTTTGGATTTGGAGACCATTTGCTAAGTTTATGTTTTGTGATGCTTTCAGCTTTCTGAAACACCGAGTGTCATTTCCGTCGTTTGAGATTTTATTAGTACTTCGTTATAACCGTCGACTGAGCGCCAGTTTTACTTCTCATGGCCGTTGCTTTTTCTTTACGGCGTTTTAAATATGTTTAATTTATAAAAACTAATAAACAGTTCCCTTTGCAAAACTCAACATATATAAGTTTGGAAAAAAAAAATTATTTTTTATTAATTACTTTCTCTATTTCACTTTAAATGTCATATAAAAATAAAATACACAGACAGACAAAAATAATGATAAGTGATTATAAATTTTATAAAAAATTCATAATAATTTACTTAATTATCTTTTTTCAATAATATTAAAATAGAAAATGAGTAAATTAGTTAAAATTAGAGAGATTTAATAAATAAGGGTAAATTTAAAATTTTTTAATTAATACTATCTTAAATTTATAAAAATAATACTTGAAATGCAATGTAAATTTTTATGAAAAGATTTCAAACTAAAACTCAAACTCATAACTTTATAGTCTTATGGTGCGTTTAAAATTACTATTAAAAATTTAAAAAAAATTCTTTTAAAATTTTTTTATTTGACTTATTGATTTTTATTATTTTTTATAAATTATTTTTTAAATTTTGCTTCTGAAAAAATATCAATTTAACTATTTTTAAAGTTTTATTTCTGAAAAAATATCAATTTATCTTTTTTTTTTTTTTCAAGTAGTTTAAAATTGTCAAATTCAATGCTAAACCAACCATGTGATCACTATAATATGATTGAGATAAAACTTGTTACTTTTATCCATTAAATAAAAATAATAATAAATTTCTAGGATTGAATAAAAAAAATTATTCGAATGAATAAGCAAAATTCTTTCTTTTTTTTAAAAAAAGAAAAAAAGAAAGAATTCTAAAACATTTTGATAAAGAGTTTTAGAGTTTTAATACATACTAATAACTGACAACTAAATAGATAATAAAATAAACATTAATCTGAGTATCATCTATACTCGAAGAAGAGTTTTTCCACTCCTTAAATGAGAAATAAACTTGCTTTTAAGTAAAACATATAGTGGAGGAACTCATTCCTCTAACATTATTGATTTTGTTGGGTTTAATTAATTGATACCATAATTTTCTATAATAATAATATGTAAATTTTAAATTAATTAACTGGATAATAAAATATAATAACAAAAAGAATAAAATAATATAATTGTTATGAAGTACAATTATGGAGGTAATAAAATGAGTAAAAATTAATTTATTTTAGTAAATGATTAATATTTACTTGTTTAAATTACAAGTGTCAATACTGGATTTTGTAGTAATGAGAAATGCATGGAGCTTCCTGTCACTCAAATGGATTGCTCTCCAAGTCCTAGCAAATATAACGGAGACCTTACAATTTGGAACCAAAAGCAAACGATAATTCCTTTTCTTTTCTTCACAAAAACAAATCAAACAGGAAAAAACAAACCCTGCAAATTTCAAATATGCAGATCAGAGGCAAGCTTGCTTTTTACTACTTATTATTTTGGTTTCTTTCGGTTTTGTACATTCATCTTCATTTAAAAAATTAATTACTTGTTTCATTAATTTAATTTTGATCTTTTCATCAGATTATAACAACAAACCAACCTTCAATCAGATCATTGTTGCCTCTTCAATTGGCTTAATAATTGCAGCGGCAGTGCATTACCGTCTCCGGCAGGTTAGGGATCGGAAGATCATTCCTCGTTTAAAAACAAAGGAAGCTGGCAAAACAGAGAAGCTTGAAAGGTTCTCACATTATGTAGGTAAATATATAAATATGTCCATCTTTGTGACCAAGATTTAAAACCATATTAAGGTTTGAAAAATATTTGATGGATATGGATGGTTTTCGCAGCCAGGCAAATGGGATTTGCAGATAGGAGAGAATGTCCTCACCTCTGCAAATTAGCTGCAGAATACATTCGAAAGAGCGAAGGATGTGAAGAAGAGATTTATGCATTTTTTGCAGAAGAAATTGAAGCTGATTCACTTTTTGTAAAACTTTTGGAGGAGCTCGAGAGATGCATTCTTAGCTATTTTGCATTCCACTGGAGTCATGCTGATCTTATCATGCATCAGGTAATTATTAATTAATTAATTCATATACAAGTGGATGATTAAAGGTTAATTAATTAGTACAATATTGTATTATATGTACAGTTGGTAATAAGACATGTTCTCTCCAATTCGTCTCGAATCATTTACTTTATTATTTTGTTTTCATCCTCTGAATGTGCTAACCATTAATCAATGAGAAATTCTTACAAATTAGAAGTTCATCATATGAATGTACTAACCATTGAATTAAATTGATATTAACTATTATATTAAATATCAAAAAAATTATTTAATTATTTATTAAAACAACTAGTGAACTTTAAAATATGTTAAAATTACTAAAATTAAGTCAATGATTAAGATCGAGTTCTATTGAATTTTAGTATATATATATATATATATATATATATATTGGTAAGAAATAATCTACTTTTCCTTAGAATTTGAAATTGTAAAATAAAAATTCTGTATAACAAAGAAAAATTATGATAATAAATTTTTATAATTATAGATATAACTTTCATTTCATTCAAAAAAAAAAAAAAGGATACTAATTAAAATGTTTTTACACGAGAACCAGATTAAGTATTTTTCTGCAATAGAATGTCATAATTTTCAAACAGAAGTAGAAGTGGATATTATAATAGTTTTCTTGATCTTTATTTTCTCTCTCTTTCTCCATGGGAGCTATGTTAATCTTATGCACTGAATGGAAAGAAGCTAAATTAAAGTTAGAATGTCTATTAGACCTGGCAAGTCTCCTTTCTTGCGTTGTTGCGGTATTGCAGCTTTCTTACCATCTAATTTCAGGTGTTGAGTGCTGATGCGGAACCCAAAAAGAAGTTCAAAAATATCGTCATGGCAGCAACAAGGTGTGTAGTACTATTATTGTTGTTAAATGTTACCATTACCTGTAACAGTAAGGGAACAATTGAACATTAACATAGAAGCAGCAAGAGAATTGGATAACAAATATGATCAGAACATTAAACTTACAAGTACTTTGATCTGTTGTTTCCTCATTCTTTAGACAAATTACATTTCATAGTCATTCTAGCTTCAGCTCTTGCATCATGGAGACAACTGCCAAATGATTGCATTGTTATGGAATTTAAGGATCTCAAGATCTTAATAATCAAGATAAGCTACAGTTTACAGAAGAGAATAACTTCCTTGGTTCTTTTTTCGGACTTAGGGAGCAGCGATTCGAGAGGGTGACTAAAAATCTGAAGGTAGCTAGGGTGTTTAATACCTTGGTGGAGGAAATGAAAGCGATGGGAATAGCATCAACTGATGACTCACAATGTACTGAGGTTATGGCTCCAGTGGCACACTCCGATAGAAGTCCAGTCCTCCTCCTCATGGGCGGTGGTATGGGTGCTGGGAAGAGCACTGTGCTCAAGGACATTCTCAAAGAGTAAGAGAACTTCTGTAGTTAATGATTCTTCATGCTCTAGGCATCTCCAAAGTACCTGTTTCTAATATTCAATCTTACATTCAAATCAAATCACATGGCAACTAATACTTCCAAATACTCGAGGGGAATATGTTTGCGAAGTAGCTCCCTAAAAGATAAATAATTGGAATTATATGAATCAATAAAACAAGCTATGCTTGCTGACAATTATTGTCTTAATGAATCATGACAGACCATTCTGGGCAGGAGCAGCAGGAAATGCAGTAATTATTGAGGCAGATGCCTTCAAAGAATCGGACGTCATCTACAGGGCCCTTAGCTCCAGAGGACATGCAGACATGATCCAAACAGCTGAATTGGTGAGATCATGTGTCCCTTTCCCCAACCACCCACCACAACACAAACTCTTGGGAAGAACATTAGATATTTATTTCATCAAATTAGATAAATGAACACATAGAAAAAGGCTAATTTGGAGATTGCATTCCCCTTGATATTAGTGGCTTATGGAAAAAGACTTTGCGAGAAAGTTTTCAAATAAGGTACACAAAAGCATCCAGCATAGAAACTCTTGGTATTGGCAAGTAGCTTAGAATTGATAAGTTACTTTAGTTGCAGTGGTGAATTTAATACTTAATGATCTTTTTGTTTTCTATCTTTCCTGTATTCTTCAGCTTGAAGTCTTGAATTAATTCTTGACACTCTTTTACTCAAGTAGATCTCTCTCTCTCCTTTGTCAGCTAAAGCATTTTAATTCTAAAATTCTTTAATAGCCGCTGCCAACATGGTCGTTACAGTTCTCCCAAATCACTTGGTATTCAGTAGTCAATGCACTCCCATAGCAATTTCTTACAGGGTCAATCTGAAGAAGCACAAGCTGTTGTTAGCAAAAATGGTCTGACAATGGTCTAGATGCTCTTACCTGATAATGGTCTAGATGCTCTTACCTGATAGCTTTAGATTCTTAAGATATTTCTAATGGTAGGAATCAGCTGAAGGTTTTTTTCTTTCTTTTTCCCGAACAGGTGCACCAATCTTCCACGGATGCAGCATCTTCTCTCTTGGTGACAGCACTGAATGAAGGACGAGATGTGATCATGGATGGCACACTCTCCTGGGTACCATTTGTTGTGCAGACAATAACGATGGCCAGAAACGTCCATCGCCGACGTTATCGCATGGGAGCTGGTTACAAGGTAGGCAATGATGGAACTGTAACTGAGAACTACTGGGAACAAATGGAAGAAGAAGAACAAGATGCATGGAAAAAGAGAAGACCATATAGGATAGAGTTGGTTGGTGTTGTTTGTGATGCTTATTTAGCTGTTGTCAGAGGCATAAGGTATGCAGCGAAATCATTAATCTAACTGCCTGTGTTCTTATATTTTATGTTTTTATTTTTTAACTACATAAATAAAGAGGAAAAAGGGGAGAATCTTCCTAAAGTTACTGATTCAAAACAATGGGATGATGTGGGTGCATACAGGAGAGCTATAATGTGCAGAAGGGCGGTGAGAGTTAGGTCACAACTGAAATCCCACAAGAGATTTGCAAATGCATTTCTTACCTACTGCCAATCGGTTGACAATGCCAGGCTGTATGCCACCAACGCTTTGGATGGCCCACCCAAGGTACATAGTCACAGACTATCCCTCTTTCACTTCATTATTCTTTTCATAGTCACAAACTATCCCTCTCTCACTTCATTAGTCTTTTCTAGCTTCTTCAAGCTCCTAATCATGCTACCAACTACATAAAATAAAGCATGTTACGCATGTAAACTCAAGATTCAAACAATTACCACAATTAAATGGCAAAAGCTGTATTTAAGTGACGCTAAGTGAGCTAAGGGGGCATCTGATTCAAGTCAGGTAAGTTGCATGTGAATGTAAACCTCACATTTTTTCACCTTGAATTCTGTAAGGTTCAAAGCCTCGAAGCTCACAGGTTTGGAACCCTAATTAGCACAAAGAATACAACTGGACTAAGGCAACCTTGCAGCTACCAAAACTATATTGAGCATGACTATATCTTAACACAGAACCCAGTTCATCCAATTCTAGTCGTAAAAAAGAAACATACATAGAGAAAAATAATTAAGCTAGCAAAACAAGTTACAAAAATATCCGTAGCTGTAACCAAAATGTTTGTTCACGTAATATGTCATCAAAATACTAACATAATTAATGACTGCAGTTGATAGGATGGAAAGAAAGAGACAAGACTCTGCTGGTAGATCCAGATGAAATAGACTGTCTGAAATGGGTGAGTAGATTGAACGAGGAAGCAGATTCAATATATGAGCTTTACAACTCCCCTAACCCAGCTAGGGAAGCTGGTTCAATTTGGAAAGACATAGTTTTGTCACCGTCAAGGATAAACATTCAAAAGGAGTTGAAGTACTGCATCCAGAAAGTTGAAAGATCAAAGTCATAAACTCATGTTCAGGGCAAAGGAAGTTCTGAGCTTTTCAAGATTCATAAATCAAAAGATCTATGCAGAAGCAAGAGCAGGCGTCTGATTTTTCACCAGGTCTGACAAAGAGGAATGTCATGATAGAGTTTGTACTAAATGATGACTGATCTCATATTTAACATCCCTCTCTAATGCCACCTAAGATTATATTTACTAGCAAATTATATTGGAATGCAAAAACTTAAGACACAGATTGTATCACGTGATCAATTACTCGTAAGATATTCAACATTGGAATTGCAGTGTGGTTTAACAGAATGGCTTTTGCCCACCTTACTAAATTAGTCTCCACAATGGAACTAGAGAATTTGGAATGGAGAAAATACTCCCTTGTGCTCTGGTACCAAGATTCAACCTTGGTCAATAAGGTGGGATACAACCCACTTGCCAATTTAGCTAACCCAATAGGTTAAAAGAGGACCAGACTTTTATGACATGTGAAGAGGACCCAAAAACATTAGTGATAACCGTCAAAACAGAAAGAGCTACTTCCTAGTTTTTCAAATTTTACACATGAAAGACACTGGTTTCAAAAAAGTTCTGCCACTGATGCTCAACATCAATTAACGAAACATCAATCATGCAATAAGAATGTGTGCATGCATGTATTTCTTTTAAAATGGTTGGTCTATATTTTGCAACCTACATTGATGTTTGCAGATTCATAACTGGTGAACAACCCAACATATATGCTAATCTTTTATACAGGCATTTCACATTGTTTGAGGTTATAGTTACTGAAATCAAGAAAGCAGACGAAACAGCAGAGCATAGTAGTAACATGAGAACTTGCATTTTGCAAAAGTAATAAGAATTCAGAATCTTCTAGAAAACTAAAAAGTAGAAGTGTTTAGGTATTCATGCATATTGGTTTTAAAATAATAAACTTTATTATATTAAGCTACACCAATAACAAATCCTAGGCAATCATTTCTTACCTCACATCCTACGTAATCATGTCTTAGCCCACATTCTCTAGCTACTTCCTTTTGCCTTCCTCTTGCCCTTACTGTTTCACCATTTATGTCATTAGTTCACTCTTCTTGACACTTTTTCTTTTTAAGTGTCGTCATCTTGTGTTCGATCACTGTTACTGTGATAATAAGTATTTGTTATTTAGTTTGAGAGTTCCACAATCACACAAAAGTTTTAAATGTTTACTCCACTATACTGAACTTCTATAATTCTATGGGAATCAGTGTAACATTCATTAAATTCCATAAAGCCAAAATGAAAAAAAGGCAAATGTATTCTGCCCTTAATTGCTGCTTCCTGCATGCTCTATCACTATTACTACCACAAGAAAGTGCCAAGCTTGATAGTGGGGACATCAAACTAGATCTATCGTAAAGCACTGCTAAATCCATTGCAGGAAAATATAAACTTACTGTAAGAACTGACTTAACTGAAGTTGCAAGTGACTTGAAGTAATAGGAGTAACCACAAGTTGTTCTAGTAGCAAAAACTTTCTGCAGTTGGGGGACACTAAACAACCAAAGAAATGTTGCAATTTGTTAAGAAAAGTCGTACATTAAAACAGGAAATTGCAGAAAAAATTTAATATATGGTTATAAAAATAAGAGATGAGAATTGGATGTTGGGATGATAAGGAAATGCAATAAATAAATTGAAAGAATAAACACAGAAGCCTGGGAATAATTTTGATGACCGTGCAGGATTTTCTACATGAGAAAAAGCATATTGTTCAGTTGCTTAAAGATCAATTATCTGCAGCTCAGAACAGGATGAAGCAGGTTGCAGAGGAGTGTAGAAGATCATTTCAAGTGGACGACTTGGTTTACTGGAAGCTCCAACCCCATAAGCAAAGTTCTGTGACAGTTAAGTGCCTTAAGCTGTCAGCAAAGTTTATGGTCCATTCCAATGCTGGAGAAGATTGATCCAGTGACATACAAGCTCCAGCTACCTCCTAATGCTTTCATCATCTAGTGTTTCATGTTTCTTTACTCAAAAAGAAGCATGTTGGGAAACAGATTTGTGAACCTCAACCACCTTTGATTGGAGCTCATGGACAATTTAAGGTTGAGCCCCTAGCAATTCTGCAGCACAAGACTATTACCAGGCACGATATTTCAGTGCCACAAACTCTAGTTCAATGGACTAACCTCAATCTTGATGAAGTTACTTGGGAGGACATCTCATTTTTGCAGACTCAGTTTCCTCAATTCTTCCATGAGGGCAAGGCACTTGTTAGGACCCAAGTCTTTTAGTTATTAGGACTTAATTGCATTAATTTGTTAAGTTGCTGAGTCAGAGGAAAAAAAAAAAAAAAGTTTACTGAATTTATGAGAGTCTGTTATGAGCTCGCAGCTGTGATGTCAGCTGGTTTGTTACTCGTTCCTAGACCTTAAAATGTATAAATGGTGCATGAGTTGTGTTGAGTTGTAAGTTTTTGAATTCAATAGAATTCCAAAAGGTTTCACATTCCTCTCTCCTTTTTCTCTCTTCTCAGCAATTCTCAGTAACAATCACTACTTTCTTTCTACTTTCCTACTCTCAGTTCTATTCCACAGCAATGGGAAATTCCAATAGTAGCAAATAGTGTAGAACTGAGACTTTCACAGAAGACAAAGGGATACATGAAGAAGCCCCAAGAATACTACCGTTAGGGCCTCATGTCTACTGATCCAATAAGCTATTAACACTTAGTTAGGCTGTAAATTGACAAGAGACTATTGAAAAGAAAAAACAAAGAGACCAATAGATCAACTAAAATAGGCTGAAATTGACGGTCAGACAACCAGGAAAACAGAGCACTAGATTCTTTATTATTGCACAAATCTCAAAAATCTTGCTCTGAAACTGTTAGTACAGCCCTAAAGATAACATAAAATCCAAATAGAGTAAGGTCTTAAAAAAGGACCTTAAACAAATAGAATAAGGTCTTAAGCAAAAGATCCTTCCACAATAAAGTCCTAACAAAAAAACCTAATAAAAGTAGGACTTGACTATTCCAAATAAAATATAAAATAACACTAATTTGGTAATTTGCTTCAATAGTCTGAGCAGTCACTTGAGAAAATCCTTAAATTCTGTACTTCTCTTCTTTCATCAGGTCCTATCCTAACACATAATCAATATAAGAAATATTTAAAAAAATTATATAAGGAGGCCTGTCCTATGCCAAGGGAAAAAAATTGAAAACTGTTCTACCATAATCAGGAAGATGATGGAAAAATATAATATTTTGTAGCACAGGAGGGCAGAAGAAAATGAATACAGTTAAGCAAATCAACTTCATATGAGTTTCAAAACACAGGCCAGTTAAGTTCCAAAAGAAAATAATCCCATATAGTTGCCTTGATTACTGAAACTGAAAAGTACATGATGTTCTAGGTAGCACATAGAGACAAATGAGGAAATGTTCGATAAATTCCCCTCAAAGAAGATATATTTCCAATATCCCCATTTGGCATGAGATACAACTCATCATTGACAGCTACATGTGTAAATGTTCACAAGCTTTCTAAAATCAATACTGGCTGCTCACATACAATCAATGATGAAGCACATATCTCATGTTACATTCACAAGCTACCAAGTATCAACCTATCACCGCTTCAAAAACAGACTTATCAGCATATCACTTTTCACAATAAAGTTCCACCTCCTCTTGCTGCAAACAGGACATTAAATCATGATAATTGAGCTAATGTGAATAAAGATGAATGGTTCATGCCAGCTCCTGACAAAACTCAGGCAAGATTCTACTTGTGTTGTTTACTTAATTTGTCTTTTTTTTCTTTATTGTGGCATGATGTGGAAGTAAACACAATATTCAGCAGGTCCCTAACATAAATAAGACAGAAAAAACTGTTGTTGGTAACTGCCTCTTGAACGAAAACAAGTACAGGACTGCATAGCCATTACAAAGAAGAAAATTAGTATGCTTAACCCTAGACTTCTTTTTTTGTTTTTAATAAGCAAGATGATTGCTTAACCCTAGACTATTCAAATGTCTTTATATTTAATTATAATCGCTGACAAGCTCATACAGACAAATGTGCAGATATTGACATTCCATATCTCTAAATATACTAAGAAAAGTATTACTTCTAGTTGCATTCAATCGAAGTTCCAAGTACCTGAGCAAATAGGATTCTGCTGAAGTATCCTATTTCATCTCTCAGCTAAATCTAGGGTTTCTTATTTTGCAAAGAAATTATATAGTAAGCATATAAAAACAAATTTAAAAAGCAGCATCTTTACCTGATACTAACCATGAAGAGCAACTAAGCACATTGATTTGAATTTCTAATACAGGACATGTATATCTACTTTAATAATGAATCATTCTGGCAGATTGCTGGACAAAATGCAAAATGCTAGATATCATAATAAATAAAAAAGTAGCAATGCAATAAAGTTGTCAAATGGGTTACCAAAGATATCAATATAATGATGTAGAATGTATATTGAAAACATTACCTTCTCCTAACGCATATTAAATGATTGTTCAAATAATTATATTAAACCAATTAATTCAAGGGCAGTTTCCAAATAAATGCAGCTAACTAAGTCAATTTATTGGCTAGTTTCAATCTATTATGATATCCAAACAGCCTCCGAACCCTAAATGAGAAGAAATGACTATACATAAACACAAGTGATACAACATCCATTTAAGAAACAGCAGAAAATCGTCGTCGGGATATACAATAAATTCTCCACTTTTAAAGGTAAAGACATTCGTGTCCTTATTTTGCTAGGGCACAGGTGTTGGGCATGTTACACAGCCAACAAAGGACATTTAATTTGTCATACTTTTTCCTTATATTTAGGAGATTATACTGATGTAATCACATCCATTTTAGGTATCCAACGAAGCTCATTAGGATAAATTCAAGTGCTGGAATAAGAAAGCACATGGCACAAAAATTAACTAGAATAATGCTATTATAAACATTTATAGAACATTTCAAGCACCAAAAATATTCCAGAATAATGCCGGAACTAGTTACATTAAATTTTTCATCCTTTCAGTATATTTAAGAGACCATACCCAAGTAACCAAGGTCATTCAAGATTTAGATGTAACTACATTAAAGTAATGCAAACCGCTGCCATATGAGAGTGCAGTTCAGAAAAAGTAACTAAATTGAAGTTTTAAGTTCCGCAAAGATTTTATTTTTAAAAAATGCATCCAAGCATCTATACAACCCCAAATTCATCCCATAAATGTTTAGCCTACTTACTCAACATGGGACTTTATTCACAACAATAGTTTGAAGAAAGATCATGAAGTCAAAACACCGGGACTGAGTGAGTATCCCATTCTTTGCAAGGAGAAAAACAGTTTAGTGTTTCTAATATCTTTCCTCGTATGCATATAACTGATAGTTGTCAATATCACTTTCTTCACAAGTACATTTCCAAATTTTCCTAAAATCAATTTTGTACTTGTGCTCTTTCCCCAAATCCATCGGCAATGAGGCTTTTCATTGTCCACGAACTTATATATTGTAACATATTCATCTACCATTTTCAAGCAAGCTGACTTCTACATGCTACCACCAGGATATGAAGTCATAATACTTCAGTAAATTGGAAAATTGCACTGTGCTTAGACTTGTACGAAATCATTTCCTATTTGCAATCCAATCTTCATATGTTATCAAGAATAGAAAATACCACCACTCATTATTCAGAGTGACTGAAGACTAGCCCGCTAGAATTACTGTGACTGAAGACTAGCCCACTAGAATTACTCAGTACCTTGTTACCATCACTGTAAAAAGAATTAGTCTTCGCAATCCCAGACACTGATTGTGATATGCTAATGAAATCATGGTGCAGAAACATGAAAAACTAGCATAGAGCAATGTGAATAAACTAGTGTTTCCTATCCTCCACAATGCAAACGCCCAAATGAATGCTTCATTCCAAGTATATTCTCTGTGATGTGTCCAGTAATGCTTGTAACAATAACTGGGATGTTAACACACCACATAAGGCATTAACCTGTATTATTTAGGAGAACCTTATTTCAACACTCAGCTCTGTCTAGTACCACAATCGTTAAGCATTGTATCTTTATTGATTATTATAAAGCACCATATCTTCTCACAAGCTCCTTCCACAGAAATGGTAACCAAGTACTCCAATTGTAATTGTAGTAGGCTTCATTATTTGAATAGTGAAGCAAAACAAGCATCTTCAAAATCAAGAGGAACTAGCCATCTTAAACTTTTTCCCAGAAATTAATCAAGCCAGCTTGCACGGTAAATATTACATCTAATAAGAAGAATCAAACCAATGATTCAGCTTTCAACTCCTATCAAGCCTAAAAATTTTCTGGCAGTAGGTTATTTGTTAAATTTTAACAAGCAAAAAGACGAAATTGTGAGATCACTCAAAAACATACATTTAAAAAAAAAAATCAGTTGAAGCTTACATCAATCTAGTATTCATCAGTAAATGTCAAAGCTTACAAGGGGCTGTTATAAAAATCTACTAGATGAAGCACAGCATGCAAATTGATGAGAATTTCCGTATCTTGTAGTGCATAACAAAGAGGGCATCTCCAATGCCAATACAAGTCCCAAGTTGGTCATTATTTCACAGCCAATATGAATAGAAACTTGACCAAGTTATTGAAAAGCAAAGATTGACAAAGCCTAACAGAACTTGAATTAAAACTTTCAAAGATAATGAAAAACAGAAAGTGAACGCCATGGTGGAGACAAAATGAATTTCATGTAGAGTTAAAAGAATACTCACTTTAGTTCATGTTAGAATGAAGTTAAAGCCTCTTCACAATTCCCAGGAAGTGTCTTTAACCAGCTCAAGCATACCCTATGAGCAAAAAATTTATATATTTGCTTCAAGAGCTCACAAATTACAAGTAGCACCACAAATCATCCGTACCTCTTGAAGGGATTTAAGGCAATGTAAGGTTACCATATTCTTTCTCCTTAGGGCTCTTCAACAAGTGATTGCAACAAAACACGTATGAAATTTGAAGAGTGCAGAAAGAAATAATAAAAACTTCAGAGATCCCTTCAAACTTCAATCACGCAACTAAGTTTCCATTACGCAACAATGGCGAGTGTGGGACGCTGCCTCCTACCCTCTAGTTGGATGAAATAATAACCCTACCCACTTCCGCTCATTTGAAGTGAATTCTCATAAAACACTTGACCTTGCTTCCAAGAGTAACCTCTTATTTAGTGGTCATGGGTTAGTAGACGAAATCACGAACTTGGGAAAATCCGCCATGTGATATCTTTACATGTATAATTAAGATATATATACATAACTGCAAAAACTGACGGTGTAACGTCCGTTGCTTTTGAGCCATATTCGGTAGAAAAGCTAAAATACACTTGAATTTAGATTACCTTTGTAAGGAAAATTGATCTCTTGATTTCATTCAACCGACCATTACATCTAAAATACTATTTCAAATCCCTAAAAGGCCAAAAAAAAAAAAAAAAAATAGATCCAATATCTTTTTTCTTTCTATGGGCATACATGCACCTGATTACATCAAAGGCCAGCAAATTTACAGAACTACCCCTACAAACACTATTGCCTATGCCTCCATCCCTCGACCTCGATCACTTCCTTCCCCTCCTAGTTGAAGCCTTCTTCACCGGTGATTTAACACTCTTCGGCTTCGCGCTCTTAGCCGGAGCTTTCTTTGCAGCAGGAGCCTTTTTTGGTGCCGCCTTAGGTGCGGCAGCCGCAGTTTTCTTCCCTGGAGTAGTCCTTGTTGATGTCCTGGCTGTCTTAGCCGGCCTCTCCTTGGGCTTTGGTCTAGCCGGAGTAGCCTTAGGCTTTGCAGCGGGTTTGGACTTAGCAGGTGCAGCCTTTGGCTTAGCAGCAGCCTTAGGTTTGGCAGCGGGCTTAGGCTTCGGCTTAGTCTTCGCAGCTGCCTTCTTCTTAGCTGGAGCACTGGCAGCAGTCTTGGTCGTCTTGGTTTCCTTTGGTTTTGGCGCAGCCTTAGGCTTGGACTTGGGCTTGGATTTGGCAGCAGCAGTAGCAGCTGGTTTCTTCTTAGCCTTGGCTGGAGGCGCAACCGGCTTTGGTGACGATGACTTCGCCGGAGGGAGTTTGAACGATCCTTTCACCTTCACAAGCTTGCCCGCAGCTACAAGCTTCTTCAAATGGAAGAGCAACAACTTCTTGAAGGTTGGCGGCAGCTGCTTCTGCTTTTCTTCAATGAACTTAGTAATCGCATACTGGCTTGAACCAGTCTTCTCCTTCAAAGTCACGATAGCATCCTTGATCATCTGCAAACCCAAACAAAAAATGAAAATCAGATCGAAATAGAACTAAAACTTAACATTTCAAAATTAAAAACAATAAACGATATGTAATTAGAATCTGAAATAAGAAAAAAACAAAAAAAAAAAACCTCTTCGTATGGAGGATGGCTGGGAGGATTGCGGGGACGAGATTTCTTAGGAGCAGCAGGTTTTTTGGCTTTGGGCTCCTTAGTCTTCTTGGTCCTACCAGTCTTGGTCGTCGCCGGAGGTTCCTCAGCTGGTTCAGTGGTGGCCGGTTCAGGATTGGC
Organism: Reutealis trisperma; assembly: GCA_947687605.1. NCBI lineage: Eukaryota > Viridiplantae > Streptophyta > Magnoliopsida > Malpighiales > Euphorbiaceae > Reutealis > Reutealis trisperma. The sequence goes on along the minus strand of CANTUT010000033.1, from coordinate 10,207,995 downwards.
CTCGACGGCGGCCACAGTTGGATCTTCGGAAGCCATTTAATAAACAAAGAAAGATCGAGAATTCCCCGAATTCTAGGGTTAGCGCTTGAAAGAAGAGAATTGGCTGAGAACAAAAGAGGAAATGGCGTTGAATTGGATCTAAGAGGACTGTGTGTCCTAGTATTTTCGATTGTGTGAGAAGATGACGAAACGGAGTGGATTTAAATAGTCAAGGGAGAGTGAGAGAGTATCCAAAAGCTGAGCCCTGATTGGTTCAGAATTGAAAAACTCGGTGAAATTTGAATAATAGCCGTTCGATATTTGCCTTATCTACGGTTGAGAATGCTTGACAGAGGAGATGGAATGGATAGTGGATTGGGAGGAATGGATGAAAATTGTTAGTATAGGTGTGCTTTTAAGCTCAATTTACTTGGGAATAACTTGAGCTACACTTGATGGATTTTAGTTAGGTTTTTTGCATTTTGTAGATTATTATGTAAGCTTTCTAATGAGTATTGGCACATGTTGTGGAGATTAGTAATTTGGGAGAAATTTGAGTTTGAAGCCACAATGGTCAAAATTAGGGTTTACTTTGATGTTATTGTGTTTTGGTGATATTTTATAAGGGTTCCTGGATTCATTTCTATATTTTTCTCACCTTATATGATAGTAGCTTAGTAAAGGAACCTATTGATCCAATAATCATTAAATTCTGATGAAATTTTAATGTTAAACTATCAAATACAATGTAACAGAAGTTGAACATGTGTTATAAACATATTAAGAATGTGATTATGTATATATATGATATGTGCATTTTCAGACAAATAAAATAAGTTATTGAAATTATATTTTTAAATTAATTTCATAGTTACCAATATAAATATAAAATGTGAATAAACATGATTGATAAACACAATAATTCATACTATATTATTTCATTACAAACATATATCTTTATAGCTAGTGAAAACTTTTACTTTGTCATGAGTTGCGACATAAAACCAATATATTACATTGATGAGTTTCTAGCATTCATTAACCCAACATAGTATGCAATGTTACTCTTATAAATTGTTCTCTCAATATACAAAATTTGTGTTTAAGTATAGTGTATAGTGATTTTTTCATTTTCTATCTCCTTTTAGTTATAAAGATGAAGGGCTACAAATAATACATGTATTTACATCTCTTTTGGGCAACCAATTATTTTAAAGAAATATTTATACATGTCAATTGAATCTCATATATTACAATCACATGCAAATATAAGTAAAATAAGTAGTAGTTATTTGTAGTAAATATTTGAAATGGTTATTGATAAAATGTGTCATAAAGCTTATTAGAATAAATGTTAAGTTAACCTTTCAATTATTATTGTCCAAACAAATAAAAAATAACTTGTATAGCGTATTCTATTAAATTAATCATAAATATTTTTATTTTATGGTCAAATTAATCTAAAATTATGATAAGACTAGTTAAAAAAGAACCTTTCTTTTTCAATATTTAGAGCTTTAAAACTAAAAAAAAAATAAAAATTATGGTGGTAGTTTAGCAAGCTATTAAATTAGTCTTTAACCAAAAAGAAATCAAATCACCCAAATTTATCATTAGCTAATTAATGAAATAAAGATCAAAATAAGACTTATTTCCCTCAAATTCAGTGTTTAATTTTTTTTCTTTCTCTTTATATGTGTAGTCTTGGGCCAATATGATAACTCTTAAGAGCATATGCAAAATAAGTGTGAAACTAAGAAAGAGATATATGAACAATGTGTTGGAGAATCATATACCTAAAGAAATCATTCCCTTTTATTTTTCAAGTCTTAATACTCTATTTAGATTGAGAGTAGGAAAGAGAAAATGTCAATAAAACGATATAATATATTTAGATTTTAATATACTTATTCATATATCAAGCTCAACTTATCAATAAGTCCAATTCATAATAAATGGGAAGAGACCATTGTAAAGAATGATAGAACATATTCTATTGTTTATTTGAGATAAAAATAATAATTGAAGTAGGGGTATAAATAATAGTAAGCTAAGTTTAAGATGTACTTTTGAATTTTATCTCCATTTTGATAAATTTGCATATCTGAAAATTTATTTATGATAATTGAATCTCCTCAAACTATTTCTTTTGTCCGAAAAAAAGTTCAGTTTCGACAAATATATAATTAACTTCTAAATATCCTTCACAAAAAAAATGATAAAACATGAAATTTTTCATAAAAGGAATGTATGTCATCTTAAGACAAAATATTCTTTTATATGGTTTATACAAGGCATAATATCTCTAAAAAAAGTTGAGTATATCACCACAATTAAGTTAATTTAGGAGTAAAAGTTAATAACTTGCATCATACAACTCAAAAGTATTTATATTATGATTGATTATATATATATGCTTTGTTTTCATTTTAAACGATTTTGAATTACGTTTTTTGATAGTGGTAATATCTCTATAACATATTATATTATCTTCTTTCAATTTAGTTTAAGTTATGTTTAAATCTACACTTTTTCTTTCATCATTTGCTCTATCACGATGTACTTGATCTTTTTAACCAGAATAATTTTAAGTTCCCACCTTGCATGCTCTCCTCTTCTTTTAATTTATCCTCGTATTCCAAAATTATGAAAATTTTATTGATATTTTGAAAACCAATATACTCAATTTTCATATGTAAAATAAATACAATTTAACTATTTAAATTATTTACTTTTTTAATGAAGTAATCTTTTAGTTGTCAAGATTTCACATGCATTAATATTATTAATAATCCTTGAGTTTTCCTTTATTATTCAAGGATAATTTTGTATAAGATAATTTTAGGTTATCAAGATCTAAGATCTAGACCATTTAGGTGGTCCAATGAAGAGGGCTCAGGGTTTGACTATGGGTTCTTAAAATTCAACTTATTTAGGCATAAAACTCTCATATTATGTTAAAATTCAATTATGGGTTTGTAGACACATAAGTTTATAAGAGTATAAGATATTATTTATTTTATTATGGCCTATTTTTTGGAATGTGTACTTCTAAAAAGGCTAACTTTCTAAGAAGTTATTTCTCATAAAATATAGCTAGTTATGTATTTGATTTACATACTAACTTTATGAGAAGTAGGTTTTTTCTTTTATTTTTTTTGCATGTATTTTTTTTCTAAGAAATATCTATCATAAAAGACTATAATATCTTTACAATTAATTTACATATATAATTATATTTTTCTTTAGTCTTTACTTAATAATATTTTAGTAAATTAGATTTTAGCTTAATTTAAGAAGTCCAATTTAACTGGTCCTCTAATTCAGGAAATGTAACTTAACTAGTCCCTTGGGTAAGTTATTTAACGTATGCCAAAAAAAAAAAAAGTTGGACAATCCACTTTTCAGAACTTTTTTTTAATAGTGCAAACCAAACATTTTCAAATATCTACTTCTCCTGAAATGTTACTTCCTTCCTCTATTTACCTCATATAAAAAATGATATTTAAGTATTTGAATTAATTTACCTAAAATTAATTGACATATACTAAGTCAAATATCCGGTCACTTATAAACCAATGTATTATTTTATTATTTAATATGAAATTCATTTTGGAATGATTTGTACAAATGTTTTATCCGAACTCCTCAACATATTGTATTTAAGAGTGGACATGAGTCTATTCGAAACACTAAAAAAATTTGTTAATACTAACTATTATTTTCCTTGAGGTGAAAAAAAAAAAAAAAAAAAGAGTTCAGCACTAAAAAAGTAAAGATCCAAACATATGTTCTAGGCCTAAGGATTGGGGCTAAATTCTTTACACTTTATTTAACTTAAAAAAAATTAAAGCTTAATTTTTTTAGTCGAAGCCAGTGTTTTAAGAACTAAACAGATAATCGAATCAGTTAGGTTACTAGTTCTCGATCTAATTGGTTTAACTGTTTTATCGTAGAATATCTATATTTGTATATTTTTGAATATTTTGAATTAATACAATATATTAAATCATAATCATATAAAAAAAACACATATAAGAAAAAAATACAATTAACCAAATACCAAATTTAAACATATATAAAAAAAATACAATAAAAATTTATTTTTTTAATAATTTTTAAAATTGGCCATGTTCATTTAGTTCGGCCGATTCTCTCGTTTTTTTTAGTTTGGCCAACTTAATCCGATTCTACGTGGTTTAATAAAAAATCCGGTTATTTAGAGACAATCAGACCCTACTAGCCTCTAATTTTTAATTTAACTAGTTAAACTGACTGGTTTGCTCCAATTTTTTAAACAATAGTCAAAGCTTGACTCAACTCAAATTTAATATATATATATATATATTGTGTTTTCATATTTGATCCGATCTTAAAATTAGGGAAGACAAAGGATCACAGGTAAGAAATTCAACCAGAGTTTAATCAGAGTTGAACCGTAATTAAATTAAATATATATAAAAATATTATGTACAATATATTTTAATTAATATTACTTATTAAAATTATAATAGATAAAAATATATGTAAATAAAATAAATTCATTATATAAATATTAATTACCAAATCCACTAAATAGTATTTAAAATAAAATTTTCAATCATGATATTTATATTGATAAGAATTATGTTGTTTAGTAATATATATAATTTTGTTATGTTACTAATTTATTAGCTTTGAGGTATATTAAATTTAATAAATATAATTTATCAAATTGAAAAGAGCTTTATGATAAAATTATTTTATCATATTAAATACATAATTTGGGAAAAAAAATCACAAAAGCATTACATGGTGTAATGAATAGTACATTGGAAGGTCAGCTGGAAGTTTTGTGTTAAATTGCTCACATTTACATTTTAATCTTTTAATTTTTTAGATACTTTGAAAACCAAAGCAAGATAAATCATTCAGTCTAAGCGGAAAATTTTCAATCATGATGATATTTATATTGATAAGAATTATGTTGTTTAGTAATATATATAATTTTGTTATGTTACTAATTTATTAGCTTTGAGGTATATTAAATTTAATAGCTATAATTTTTAAAAAATTTAATAAATATAATTTATCAAATTAAAAAGAGCTTTATGATAAACATATTAAATACATAATTTGGGAAAAAAATCACAAAAGCATTGCATGGTGTAATGAATAGTACATTGAAAGGTCAGCTGGAAGTTTTGTGTTAAATTGCTCACATTTACAATTTAATCTTTCAATTTTTTAGATACTTTGAAAACCAAAGCAAGATAAATCATTCAGACTAAGCAGTTAGTGGTCCAGTGTTTGAGTTTTCTGGTCTGACCAATTGGTCCGGTTTAGATTTTACAACATAGAATACATAGTTAAATATTGTAAAATGTGATAGATGACGAATATCATGTAATAATTTGTTTGTTTGTTTGCTTTATAAATAACTAAAATTTTGCTTAAAAGTAACTAAATTAAATAAACACTTCTTAATTAAAAATATTTTTTAAAAATGAGTCCGCTCATGCTCATTACTTTATATCCACATTCCTAATATTGTTAGGAGCATGACAAATGATTTCTATAGAACATTATTTCTATTTTTATTTTCGTAATATTTTACACCTATAAATATATATTATAATAAATGAAGTGCGACACACAGAAATTTATTCTCTATAATTATTTTTTATTTTATAATATATTATTAACACGAATTCGTTCTACCATTTTTAAATCTTTCCTAAGGTATTTTTTTTCTATGAATAATTGATGTATTCAAATTTACAATAATTTAGTATTCTTTAGCATAAATTAATAACTCTAAAATTTTAGTTCGTGTGATAATTATTTATATCACAGTGGTTTGATAAACATAATTTATTATGTTTAAAGCATTGATACACCACTCAGTCATGTGCATGTACATATAACGTATCATTAACTTGTACATAAGTTCCATACTTGAGAGAACCTATAACTTTGTCATATTTACATATGGCCAAATTTATTTTTATATTATATGTATAATTTATATACATGTGTATATGGCCAAATTTTCAAGTTTTCAGGATTAATCAAAATTAATTCATTCTATCATTTTAAGCTACCTAATTGATTTTTAATTCACTTGGCTGAAACAGTAACGAATTGTTTTTTTTTTAAGTTACAGAAACATTTTTTTTATTGTTGTTTTATATACATATTTTCATTTCTTATTATATATTATTATTATTTTAATAATAATTTGATCATCCTTTTTATTATTTGATGTTATTTAATTTTCATTAAGTAAATTATACTTCATGAAAAATTAGTACTATACTTTCAATTATAATTCTAGTTTATGAATAATTAGCACTAAATTTTAAATTATAGTTCTCAATTCATGAAAAACTAATATTATTTATAGTTTATGAAAAACTAAATAAATAAAACATAAATTCCTGAAAAATTGTCATTTGAAGTTATTGAAGAACTAAGTATTCTAATTTATTAAAGAACTAATATCCTATGTTCATAAAGAATTAAACAAATTGTCTATAAGTTTTTAAAATACTAATTTTATTATGATCTTATTTAGTATATTACTTAGATAATGTTGAATTTGACAAAATCATAATTTATGGCCCTCAACATCACATGTAATAATTATTTATCATGGATGCTAAATGTTAAAATTCTTGAATTGGGTCTTAATTAATTTGTTAAGTAGTTCAACTTCTGGTTTTCTTAGTAGCATTTTAATTGATAAGTTTTTTTTTAATCACATATTATATTATTAATTCAAAGGTTATATTTGATTATTAAATTGCTAATTTTTTTACCACTATTGTGGCTTGGATTTATTGCTCTTCAGTAATGATTTTGTTGAAAATGTTCAAAATTTAATAATTTTGTGATCTAGTTGCTTTATACTAGAAGAATATTAATACTTTATCATTGGCTAAAATATATTTATTGGTCTCTAAATTTAAATTGAGTTTTTAAGTTTGATATTGCTCATTGTTCGTGCCTATTTTACATAATTAGTAACGATGGATTTTGTATTGACATGAGTTCATTACATTTATTAAAATAAACTTATGAGATAGAAGTTATTATAAACCTTATCAAAGTTGGAAGGTACATATTGTATATAACTTGATCGACTTTAAAGAGCTAAACTGTTTGATTTGTGAATACTGTGGTTCAAGTTTGAAGAAATATAACATCAAAATGAATTTTGTGATAAATTTTTATGGTGCCTGATTTTAATTTGTAATTAAAATCAACATGATACAAAAGTTATATATGATCATACTTAAACTTCATTAGTGAGGATTTAAAAATTGAATATCTCACTATTAAATATCTTTGTGTTCTTTAGAAAAACTTTAAAGATAGATATGATCACTTGAAAGTTATGATCCTACCACAAGCTTAATATGACTGGCTAAATATGTGTTTAAAATATTTTAATTTTGTTTCATAATACAATTCAATCATATTTACAATCATTTCACAACTGAAATTATATGGTGATAAAATATAGTAATTTTATGTCTCTAATATACTCCTGCAATAGCAGTATATAGAGTAAAAATTCATAAAATATTTTGAATTTATTACTTGTTATCTAATGACTGAAAAAAACATTAAATTTCTAATTATCAAGTCAGCCCATTGTTACAATAATAGTCATTAAAGTGAATGCTGTGTATTAATAAAAATCAAAAGTGGGGTAAATTTTGTAAATTATGAGAACTTTGGAAGAGAAACAACCCACATGAAAGATATAATTCAGCTTAATATATAGACCCCCTGAAGGAGTAATTTGCTAAGATTTTGTATTTATTTATATTATTCTTACTTGTGAGATTATATTGATAAGTTATTTATCTATTTATCCATGTTATTTTGTTTTATAATCTATGACTAAATTCATTAGTATTTTATTCTCAGTATACATGAAAAAAAATATTGTGTTGAACATGTAGTTCAATAATCAAACGCTGAATGTTCGATATGACATGCAACTGTGCATGCTCATCTACTTTGGATTCGAACATCTCTATTAATAAATATTCTCCCATATCACTTGTACGTGAACATAAGCCTAATATATATATATATATATATATATATATATATGAGTTTTTAATTGTTTGTACCAATAGCATCGTCTCAATATACAAATAAAAAAAAAAAAAGTCTAAAGAAGAGACTTCAAATTTATTTTGATGAGGCATATTTCTCGACATTAGGGGAAAAAAACACCTATAGTGTTAAAAAATGTCGAGAAATTTATTTGAAAGGAAACCTTTAAATAATTTTGATCCACATATAAGTTAGAGTGAATCAGAAGTTCAAAAAATAATACAGTTGCAATAAATTGCAACTTAACCACCAACTGCATTTATAGATGCTAAAAGAGTGATAAAGTTTCATATTACAACTATTAATACCCCAGCAAGGGTTGTATTTCCAATTGCAAATAGAAAATCAATCAATTTCACTATACACTGGAAACGTGGATAGTAAATTAGAATTAAAGATAAAAATCTGCGGAAAATAAAAAGTAGCATCACTAATTAAGAAAATCTCCTGAAGAGAAGTCTCTTGAAGAAGAAGATCTTAGTCAAAGAGCTATAGCTAATGATGAGATATAGACTGAGATAATAGAACAATTAAATCATCCAGATATGGTTTCTAGAGTTAATGAGCATATAAATAAAAACTATAAGATCTCAATTATTTTTGTGATATAAGAAAAAGAATTTATAGAAATTCAATTATCGTCGACGATAAATTTATCTCAACAGTAAATCTTGCTATTTCAAGAGAAAATCTATATCTAGAATCTATAAGTATAACTGAATATTAGCATAAATGTGATTGATCATCATGAAAAGAGGCAATTAAAGTAGAACTAGACTCGTTTTATAATTAACTATGAGAAAATTAATTCTCTTATTATGAAAATGATCACGTTCCGATACTTAATTAGTATGGCTGTTAAAAAAAATATTTGATATACACCTTATGAAAGCGATATTTATATATAAGTCTCATAAAGACTAAAAATATCATAAATAAATGCATATTAAATATGTGATATATATTTTATCAAATTGCAAAAATCCTTGTATGGATAAAAGTAATACGGAGATATGATATAATTGTTTGAGTAAATTCTTATTGAAAGAAAAATATGTGAATAATACATTATATCCATTTATATTTATAAAAGACCATAGAATGAAAAATGTTATTATTGCAGTATATGTTAATGATTTAAATATCATTATGACTCCTAATGAACTCAAATAAATATGTACCTATTTGAAAATGTGTTCATGATGAAAAAATTTAAAGAAAATGAAATTTTGTTTTAGTCTGCAGATCAATTATTTTATCCTAAAAGAGTCCTAATACACCAGTCCACTTATGCGAAAAAGGTATTTAAGCAATTTTGTATGAATAACTTATTTCCCTTAAGCACACCAATAGGTGGTCCACTTACTGAAAATAAAGAGAGACCCTTTTAAAACTAAAGAAAATAACAAAGAGTCATTTGATCTTAAAGTACCATATATAAGTACTATAAGGGTACTCATATATCTTGCAAATTACATCAAGCCTGATATTGCATTTGTAAGAAAAATTCCTAATTAAGTATAGTTCTGCACCTATTAAGAGATATTAAAGTGGTGTAAAAATTTATTTTCAATGTACTATTAATATTATAATCATATTTTTATTCAAATTTGAAATTAGTCTATATGCAAATATTGATTATTTGCTTGATCTCCATAATAGTAGATCTTAGATTGATTATGTATTTATTTACGGTAATACTACAATTTTATAAAGGTTTTTTATGATCTTGAAGTATCTCACTAAAAATACTCCTATTATATTTTAAAAATAATGTAATATGCATTGTACAAATTAAAGGTGAATATATCAAGGGTGACCATGAGTATATCAAGGCTGACCAAAGTAAACATATAAATTTTATCCAAATTCTTATATATATATGAGCTCCATAATAAATATCCACCAAATTCACTCAAGTGACAACTGATGCGTATTTTGCAAGTGTACAAATCGCACAAGCAATATAGTAGTGAATGAGTTATCGTTCCACTGGAGACTTTAGGTAAGTACTAGCTCAAAATGTCTGTTAATATCTAGTTAGTTAAATTGGTGTTGATGAGAATTATTATAATTATATTCAAACTAAACTAAAATATAATTTAAGTAAAATAAAAAGAAGGAAAAAGGAGATGAAATCAGGAATAAAAGCCCATTCAGGTATTGAATCTCCTAGCCCCTAATTGTATATCATGAACTACATATCAATCAAATTCATTCCATAAGTTGAATTGGTGTTTCACTAAATTAGATAAAAATCTCTCTCAAGTAATTAAATCCCTATTTCCCAAGAGAAATGCAAGGAATCTCTTCTCAAACAAACTCAATTAGGTCATGCTTTAAATTCGAGAAACTATCTACCAAAAAGGTTTTGTAAGCCTATTTCTAGTGCCCCAATCAACCCTCAATCTTTATGAGTGATCAATTCACATAAAGCTATCTCTAGTCAATTATATGAAAACAATCCCTAATTAATAAGCATGCAATTATCAATTGGTATTTAAGCAATAATAATCATAAAGATAAAACAACTCAAGGATGATTTAATTGAATAAAAAGTAATTCAATCCATACAAAAGGTTCTAGGGTTCATCAATATCCAAATTGGAAAGAATTAGTTCATAAACCAAAGAAAGAATTAAAGTAGTAAGAAGTCCCAAACAATTCATGAATTAAGTGCAGAGAAATCTTGTTCTTTGATCTGCGATCTTCAATGTCTTCTTTTCCTCTCTATTCTCTCTCTAATCCCTTGGTGCCCCCTCAAAACGCTGTCAGATATAGTTTTATAGTTCTGAAATTTCTGATGCGCACCACTGGACCCACGGCTGGGGTTCCAACCGTGGCAATGGAAGAATCAAAGAAAATGTAGCTTCCCACGGGTGAGACCCCAGCTGTGCCTCTACCCGTGGGAGGCTACTAGATAATTTTTCATTTTGCTCTTATCACACGATTGGAATTTCAGCCATGGCTGAACTGGTGGTAGCCCATATACTTCTAAAAATCAACATTTTGACTCGGATCTTTTCACCATCTTGGGTCACATTCGGATCATGGCATCTTTTGACACTAGATTAACTAAAAGAACCGTGAAAGCACTAAAACAAACAGATTAAACTCAATTGGAGGTATAAAATTCATTAGAAATAAGGGCCAAAATATAGTGTTTTCAACACTTATCAACAACCATTAAACGGTATTATTTCATTGATTAGTATATGTCGTGTTAAAATCTATCCTCATCAGGGGAGAGCGAATTAATATATGATTGTACTCTTTTTCCTTAGTCAAGTTTTGTCTCGCAGGATTTTCTTAGACAAAGGTTTTAATAAGACAATTAGTGTAATAACAAAATAGCACACGAAATGTATTCTTTTTTTTAGCTATGTTTTTTTCACATTGGGTTTTCTAGCAAGGTTTTTAATGAGACATATTCATGGTGCAAGTAACATCAAAGCAGGAATGTTACAAATAAATTATTATATGTGGATATTACTTAAACGTATTTGGATACACAAGTTGGGGAGATATGATGTTTGAGAAATTCAATCAAAAAATAACTTGGCATATTTATTTACAAAGACACTGCCTACACAATATTTGAGAAGTTGTTAAACAAAATTTGCATGTATCGACTACGAGATTTTTGTTAAAAATCATGTATTCATAAGGAGAAGATTCTTATGTACTATACTCTTTTTCCTTAGCCTATATTTTATCTCATTGAGTTTTCCTGGTAAGATTTTCACTGAGACAGTATTATGAAGCAAGTTCTACAAGAATAATATATTTTTTTTTCACTAAGATTTTTTTTCCTATAAGATTTTTTCTTAGTAAGATTTTAATAAAGTATATTTTTTGTAATAGATATCCAAAAGGGAGTATTGTAATAATATTTAATTAATATGATAAGATTTGATGTCTATCCTATCTTTATAGATAAATATTCTTATATAAATAGAACGTTATTTCTATTCGTATCTTTGTAATGTTTTGCACTTATAAATAGGTGTTACAATTAATGAAATGTAATATACAGAAATTTATTATATTTTCTATTATCTCTATTATCTATAATTGTTATTTATTTTATAACACAACTTAAAATTTTTAATTAAGTAAAAAATCACTTAAAATGTAAGTTAAAATATTTAACTTAAAACTTTTACTGAACACCCTCATATATTGAGTTTTTAAATTTTTTTTAAAAATATTTAACTTAAAATTTTTACTGAACACCCTCATATATTGAGTTTTGAAAATTTTTTAAATAAAGTGACTTTTATACCTTTAGTCTATTCTTAAAGCAACTTTTATGTCCTTAACTTTTAGTTGTGTTAATTTTTTTAACTTTTATTATCGTTTAAATAATTTTCAGTAATAACATTTATCAAATAAATTGATTATATTTAGTGCTTAAAAGTTTCAATATTTATTAGATACAGCACTTAATTTTCAATTTTACTAAATGTCACATAATATTCACCAAATTAGCCTATATGAGTGTCAATACACTTCATATATATTTTTTTATTTAATAGCAAGGTAATATCATATGCCAGTTTTCACTATACTACACTTCATAATTCTTTGACATCCTCTTTTCATCAATTATAAATTAACTATATGCATTCATAATGATATTACACCAAAAAATGTCCCAACCATACCATTAGGCTCACATCATACATTGTAGAGTTGAACCATTTAAATTCAGATTTAATAATATATCAAATAAACTCTTCTCTATCAAAATTTTCACCTATTATTTTATATTCGGTAAAACATGGTAAAAAAATAATCTCCATAAGCAACCAATCACTTTTCAACGCACAAATCTAATATATACGTGCGCGCACAAAGATGACAAGTAAATTTACTAAAAAGCCCTTATTGAATTTTGACTAGTTATTATTCTAAATAAAGATTGCTTTGATAGTTTATTAATTAATAAATTAATTTATATAAATAATATGCTACTTTTTATGATAGATAATTATTATTTAATTAGAAAAGTAAATATATAATTAATATATTATATTTTATAATTAGTAATTTATTAATTAATAAATTAATTATAAATTTTTTTTTACGTATTTTTATTTAGTCTATTATTTTATTATGTGATTAAATATATTGCTATTAAATGCTACATAAATTTTTATTTCATCAAATACGAAAAAATTAGTTTATAAGAAAATTCATATAATTTTATAAAATTCATTTATAGCACATAACCTATTGGAATTTTATATTTTCAATTATTTATTATAATGTGATACACATAATTTTGATAGATTTAGTTTTTACAAATTAATTTTGAATTGACTACATTAAAACTAATGAATTTTAAGTTTAACTTAACAAATTTAATTTTTTAATTATTCAAGTTTAATCTTTTTATAATTGAATAACATTTATTAGATTTTATTACAAATTATATCTCATTCAAAATTTAAATAATTTAAATATTATTTTTTTTAATATTTATATATGTTGTAGCCAATCTAGTACCATCTCTTTAATTTTAATATTTCTCTACCTTTCCTCAACAAATAAATAAACGCTAAATCACAAAAGTAAATCAAATTCTCACATTTATGATCAAATTCATTTAAAAACGAATGTAACATTGAGATACAAATATTTGTGCTTCCTTTCAACCACTCCATTTTGTTGAGGTGTGTAAGGGCAAGTGCTTTTGTGCAAGATTCCTAAGTCTTGAAGTGAGTTGGTACAATTTGTCTTATGAAATTCTATGCCATTATCTCATGGTTTTGACTTTGGCATTATCTTGATTGATAATTGCGAAGCCTTACCTGAGCACCAATCTAATCAGCCGAGGATTCAAAATGCTCTTTGGGAAAAATTTCAATATTAGAACTCATTATGAGTTCAGAAAAATTAAGTTTTGTAATTTGTAATTTGTGAAAGGGAGTCACCACTTTAATTTACTTATTTTAATTGAGAAAATTAAAGAAAACCCAAATTGATTGACTCAAAAAATATTTTAATTTATCACAATAGAAAAACACTAATCCGCGAGTGACCAAAGAGGACTCAGAGATTATGTTTTGGTAATTACGCAATTAAGAAAATATGATTTTCTTTAGTTTGGCTAAAAGTTGCTAAATAACTCTTAAAAATGGGATTTTCGTATATGCATGAATAGAAATAAAATGATGAATGAAACAATTATATATAATAATGAAATGAAATGATAATTATAAATAAATAAGTAAAGAATAAATTTTACTTAATTATTACAAAATCAAAACGAATGAAATAAAGAGGATATTTCCTCTAGCCCTTATAGGTTCCAGGAAAAGCACACATTCCCTAATTAAGTTAATACAGAATTTAGAAATAAAGCATTAAAAATGAATCAAAGTAAAAAGGAAAAAATGTTATTAAAAAGATTTTGGAGTTGATACCTTTCAGAATGGCAGCTTACGTATCTTATTAAATAAGAATCAAACCCCACGTAATTCTTCCTTATTGCGAATGAGGGATTTTGGAAAAAGTGTTGGTTTGGTTTATTAATTTAATCTGATTTTTAAATTAATAAATTTTAGATATTTTCTATTTTAGATCTAAAGATAATTCTAAATTTGAGTTTAGAATTTTAGAAATGGAAAAAAGAAATTATACATTTGCTTTCCTTGATTTTCAGATGAATGGAATGAGTTTGGCTTTGGATCTAAGCTCCACCTTGGATTTGGAACCTTGAATTTGAACCTTAAACAGTAAAAAGTTAGCAAAACAGTGTAATAAATGCAAATCAAAAGAATTTGAAATGACAGATTTTAGTATCAAATTTTAAAGAGAATTTCAGCGTAAAAAGCAGAGTAATATAGGAGAGTTTATGCCTCAAAACTGTCAAATCCCTCTTAAAATTCCTCCCAAAAAGCTGAAATGGAAGCTCTATTTATAGAGCAGGGGGGGGGGGCGCCGCAGGGAGCTAGCAACAGCACCAGCGGATGCCTGCAGGCTTGGCGGCACCAACGGCATGCCGGGTGGCTGGGCGGCATCCAAGTGGTGCCGCCGTGCCGCTGGCACTTTGGGAATGCCGCCCAACGCATTGGCAAGCCTGGAGCACCGCTGACATGCTGGATCAACTTGGTTTTACACTGTTTTGGTTGGTTTTGGTCCGTTTTTTATCCGATTTGAGCCTGATTTGATTCTATGGATTTGCAATAAAAAACTGATTGTCTGAAGGTGAAAGATTCAGGAAATTTATTTTTCAACAGGGCGATGCCCCCTTGAACCCTGCTTGCTAACCGGCTGGCGAGACTACCGTACTAGTTTTGTATAGCACATTAATCTTAACAGGTGTCAAGCTGCGGTCGAATTCCAATGATGCAAATTTGAGGGTTCACAATAATCGAAGAATTGTTTTAAGTATTTAAAGGTTTTTGTTTTGTCTTTAAGTTGAAAGATCCAAGTAACCTACTAAAGTCTTCTACAATAGTTAAGTTATAATTGGTTTTAGTGATAAATGGTGCCTTGTATAGATCTTAAAGATCTACATGCACTAGTTCAAACATGATTGAGCCTTTGGTATGATTAATAGGAAATGGAAGTCTTTGTTGTTTGGAGAATGGACAAGTTTCACATATATGCTTATCATTGTCTGTAATTTTATCTATGATTACATGAGGTGAGTGTTTAAGTTTGTCATCAGAAAAGTGTCCTAACCTATTATGAAGCAATGTATATGAAATGGATGTTTTATTTGTTTTTGCAAAATTACAAAGAAAAGGCACTTCAAGCTTTACAATTGAAATGATAGCAGAATGCTCCTTTTAAGGAAGTTGGTCCTATCTAGTATGTATAAGCCACCATAAACCAAACTAATTACTAAAACTTCCTCAGTCCACGGGTCCTGAAACAAGCGGTATTCATCACAAAAGATTATTAGAATTTTAATGCTTTGAGTATGTTCGTCCACAAATAAAAGGTTAAATTTAAAGTATAGAACATGCAAAATTTTAGAAAGTGAAATTTTGGGGTTCAAAATGACTAATCCAAGCATGAAGTACTTGTTTAAAAGTCTTAGAAGGCAAATTGACAAAAGTAAATTTGATTAATTTCAAGGGTTGATGCATGAGGTTTAAGTCAAAACATATATGGCTTATTGCACGTGCCAATAATCCACACATCATCTAACTTATAATCAAAGCAACTTGAGGCAAGTAAGTGGATAGTACCTATATAGATGGTGTAATTAGCAAATTCGCCTTCACTCACTGTTTTTCCTTTCAAATATTTATGAACTTCTTTATATATTGCATATCATATGACTGAATTCCAGTCCTCTTGTTTGGATGTCTCTTGTGTTGTCTATTGCTCTTTAATCCTCGAGTTACCTACCTATGCCACTATCCTGACTTGTGACTAACCCCTTTGCTTCTTAAGTTTCTGATACCATCCTAAAACTCCATGTATTCTAAAATAAATATCCTTTAGGTGACTTGTCTAGTTTCTTGCTTGACTTCTTATATTGATCCTTTTTCCAATTACCTGTACTCCAATTTCCTGCATTAGCAAGTTCCTTTCCATACATTCTTTTTGCCTGGTTTTTTACAAGAATTACATTATTGTCTCCATGTTTTGTAACAAGAGTTTGCACTTCCCTCTCCTTTTTTTTTCAACTCGTAATACCATGAAGTAAGCTCTATTGATACTAGGAAGAGGATGTATAATCAAGATTTGATTCCTACTTACATCATAATTGTCATTAAGCCCAATTAAAAATTGCATCACTTTATTTAAGCAAAAAATATTTGCAATTGTTTTAGTTGCTCCACATGTACAAACTAGTAAAGGCATCACTTTATATAACACGTTGATACTGTCATGGTTCCTTATGTAATGGAACTAATTTCCCTATGGATTTGTCACATTAAAGGACTATTACTCTCACCAAACCTTTCTAACTCATCTCATGATTCCTTATAAGTCCTTGCATATGTGAATGCATCAACAAGTCCCTTGGATATTGAGTCTAATACCTAAGAATTTACTGTACACTATTCTCTCTACCATTGTTCAGACTCATCTAAGTTCTCGTCATGCATAATGCACTTTCCATTAACATTCCCTAACTTAATCGTTGCTCCTAAAGCTATTTTTATGGATAGCCTTTATGACATGAAATTGTTTCCATTCAATGGTGCATAAACCAAAATCATACTTAGATAATTTGAGTTTTGTAAAGCTAGAAGATCTCTAAAGTTCCGAGCTTCGATTCTTTGACTACCTTCTCCTCCATTTCTTCTTTCGAGTTGTTCTAAGATTTCTTTGTTATGATTCTATTTTTGACTCAATTCTTCAAATTTCAAGGATCAATCTTCAACTAACACAATCGTAGCAAAAAGTCTTCAAAATATATGATCAGTTCTTATAAGAGACCTATTTTGATAACATGTAAAGCTTTAAGTCAAAATAGTAGTGACTGATAAAACTTTTAAGAAATAACCAGATCTCAAACTCTTTTAGAAGGAGAAAATTAGAGATATTATTATCCCAAGTCAATTAGTATTGTAAAGTATACATCACTAAAAGAAAGAATAAAGTAACTAAAAGCTAGTGCTAGCTCATTAACAATGTCAACTCATTAGCAGGAACGTCTTCTTCTATGTCAAGCTGTTGTATTTGGGAGCTGATGCCTCATAATTTCCTTATTGATGTATTAATGTCTGACTTATCAAGTTAATGAAGTTCCTTCTATTAAAAAAAAAAAAAAAAACTTATTATTTACACAAGCTAACTATATTTACACAAGCTATTGATTTATATCAATAACAGTAACTAAACTAATTACGACAATATATATTATATCTTTACACAAGCTTATATATGGGGTTTGAGAACCCCAAATGGTAAACAACTAAAGATTTCTCATCATGTTTGAAACGAATCCCATAAGAACAAAGAATTCCTGTCTCATTCCTATCTTTAGATGCAAAATTATAGTTTTTCCTTTTTTCATCAGCACAAATTTATTTATGTACACTATACATTATATATATAATTTACGTATTTTATTAATAATACGTCAAAAATAATTATATTTTTTATAATTTAATATATTTATCTTTAAAATATATTTATTTTATTAACTTAAATATTTTTTAAAATTAAAAGATTAAAATTTGAGTGGGACTAATATTTTTACATGAATTGGATTTTGATTTAGGCATTTTAATATACATCCTATCCAGGCTCATTTTTCGGGCTCTATATTTTCTACAAAATCTAGCCTATTCTCACACCAAAATCTATCTGAAATCAAATAAAATTAGTTGATTTAATTTAATTTGAATTTTGTCAAAAAAATTCATTTAAAACCGAATCGTCCAAAATTTTTTCTATTTTCTTATTAAAAGCTGCAAAATCAGAATTAACACTTAAATTTTATCTAAAATTTTTATAAAAAAATTAAATTATATATTTCTCATAACCCATCACTTTAGAGATGAAAATTAAATTAAAATACACTAAATAAAATTTTATATTTTATTCAAAAATAATTTTAAAGTTTTAATATATATATATATATATTAAAAATTATTCTTTCATTTTTCATCCATACGAAACTTTAATTATATTAAAAAAAAATACTGAAATAATAAAATAGAAAATTATAATTATCATAAAAAAATTATCACGAAAAAAATAATAAAAAATGAGTTACCTCGTGAAGCGGGCTCGGTCCAGCCCGGAAGAGTCGAATAATGAAACCCGCAATCCATGGACTTATCGGGCATCCTATAAATCTACCATTACCGACCTCTTGAAACCCTACTTACACAGAACGCGCAAAGGGTTTTGCTTCTTCATCTCTAGCCATGGTAAGGATTCGAAGCAGGAGTCTCCAAAATTTTCCGGGAAAATGATGGAGTTTCAAAGAAAATGAAACAATTCAAAATATTTTCTCTATCTCTGCTTTGTATTTGATATTGGAAATACTATACTCACTTGTTAATGTTTTACTGATATAGGCGGATGTTGAGACCGATGTTGCTGCTCCAGGCCAGCCAAAGAAGAGAACGTTCAAGAAGTTTAGTTTCAGAGGAGTTGATTTGGATGCTCTCTTGGACATGTCCACTGATGAGCTCGTCAAGCTCTTTCACGCTCGTGCTCGCAGAAGGTGACCGATACAATTAATCAATCGCATCATTGTTTTTTTTATGCTCAAACAATCTTGTTGTTATTTGGGAATGTCTTGAATCTGTTTGTTAATTTAATTTTCAGGTTTCAGCGTGGTTTGAAGAGGAAGCCAATGGCTCTGATTAAAAAGCTTCGCAAGGCGGTATGCTTTTTGTTTTTAAACGTTTGTGTGGCTTAATTTGAGAGATGCTTCTTTCTCCTTTTTTTGTTATTATTGTTGTTCATGTATTCACGGCCTGTTATCATGATTTTTGAATGGCAATCAATTGATTGCAAGGTATGTGATCGTTCGTGACTGATTGTGGTAGTTTAATTCTTGTTTTCGAGACTCAGAATTGCATTTTATGGTCTGGAATTAACTTGGCCTTTTTCCTGGCCCTGAGCCCTTCATTTACCTTGTTAATGTCCTTTTCCCCTTCTGTATTTAGTGTTGTATGAGTCTAATTCAAGACTTGAGGCATACAAGTCTAATTCAATCGATGATAACATTTAAATGGTTGGTTGAATGTAGTGAGCTAAACAGAGCCTAGATGGACTTAATGTTTAAGGATTAAAATGCTGTGTCCGAGTGCTTCTACATGATTTGCAAAAAAAAAGTGAGCTCAATTTAAGCATTTTCTTGGAGTGCATGAATATGAAACCATTTTAACTAATAAGGTCAAAAGAAGTGAAAGTATTATCTCATTAAATTTTTGCCTTCCACAGGTATCTCTGGCTGTACATGTCATGCTAACTAATGTGGACTGATTCATAGTCTTTTGCAGCATTGCATTGAGAATTGCCCTTTACCTTATTGCCAGCTTTAATTTCTGTAGCATAGCAGCTGATAATAACATGAAGCATGCTGAATTGGGACCGTAATTAATATTAGAATCTATCTTCATCTGCATCATTCTCGCAATCGTTGTCTTTTTCTTTCTTGGTTGCACATGGGTGCAAATCGATTTCTTAAGTTGTCTCAGATTTGTACCCATATTATATAGGTTGAATAGGTAATTCATGAGTTATAGGTTGGGAGTTCCTTTTCATTTTGATGGGAGTATGTGGTGTTATAACATGATTACTTAATAGAAGGTGGTGTTACATTACATCGATCGATGTCTTTTAAGAAGTTTCCTTTCTGAAGGTTGAGTAAGCTATTGCAGAATTTCTTTTGTGCATTTATAGACTTCTTTGCTCCCTCATCAGTCAAGTAGTGAGTGTTGCGTAGGTATAGCCCATAACTGTTATTTATTGATGGATGCCATTACAGTTGGTGGCAAACTTGCCTTGGGCAAAAACGTATTAGTAGCTTATGTACCATGCGTGAATCCTTATGCTTCTAGCAGACTGGAATGAAGATTCAGAAAGACTGAAGTACCTTTCTCATTTCTTCCCTTTTTCTGACCCCATTAGTATTCTTTCATATTCCGACCTATGTCTATCAAGTACAATACAGCGAATCTATAGAGAATATATTCTTTCTACCATACCTTATGGATTTGATACTACCTCGAATATATAGAGACAAAATGACACTTCTTCCTATATTTAGCATCTGCTTACAGGAGCAAAGGCCGAGTTATTGAGTGGATTGCCTCTATCACTGGATATAGAGTGGCATTTGAGCATGTTTTGGCACTTGTATGTGTTTTCTGCTTTTAGTTTGCCTGAGCACTCAATAATTATAATGTATTCAATTATTTTATTAATTTGTTTTGCTTTAATGTGTGTATGAGAAACTTTCTTAGTTATTACAGCATGTGTGTGCGTGTGTGTAAATATATCAGAAACTTTACTAGTTATTATGGTGGTTCGATTGAACTTCTGGAAAGCTTATCTAGAGCAACACACTTCAGTTTTGGAGTTAATCAACAAATATGTAAAACTTGTGCATATTTTGTAATGCCTGTGTGATGTAACACTGTATATAATTTTATCAGTGAATATCCCTCTTGTTCTTAATATTTAGCTTGACTTCATATTCATGTCCAAAAAAATTAAAGGGCTCATAAAATTTGTTGCAGAAAAGGGAGGCTCCTCCTGGTGAGAAACCTGAGCCTGTTAGGACTCACCTTCGCAACATGGTCATAGTTCCTGAAATGATTGGTAGCATTATTGGAGTTTACAATGGCAAGACCTTTAATCAGGTTGAAATCAAGCCTGAAATGATTGGGCATTATTTAGCAGAGTTCTCAATCTCGTACAAGCCAGTTAAGCACGGAAGACCTGGTATTGGTGCTACTCACTCATCCAGGTTTATACCCCTCAAGTGAAGATATTGGATATGCAACTCCTTGGCTTCGTGGGAATGCTTTATAATCTTAGTCCTTAAACTGCTTTTATATCATGCTGAATGAAGAAAGTTGGAAAGTTAACTAGTTTTTCTTTGAATTTATTTTTTTGGGTTAATGTACTATTGGTTTTTGTTGATGTCTATTTTGAGGAAGAAAATGCTCTGACTCGTCTTATTAATGAGAGCTATTTGTGGTTATCCGTGGATTTTGATTTGGTGGAACACAGACATCTGTGGATGATGCTCTTCGCTGGTCTTGAAATGTTTAGTGACCTTTTCATTATGGATTAAATCGAGTTAATTTTTACGATTGACGCCAATGGTGCTAGAACATATATATACAGTAAGGGAATAAAAGAAAATCCCCATCTATATGTCTCTGCTTTCAAAATTCAAAGCTTTGAACTCTGGTTTTGAGAGGGAAGTTATGAAATCATTGGTTTTAGCGAAGCATAAAAGAACATTTTGATTCCGTTGTGGAAAGCGAACAGGGGTTGGAAAACGGAGAGGAGTTTTGTTTTGCTTGAATTGATAGTAAATTAAGTTGTTTAATTAGCACTTAATTAAAAAAAATGGTGAGTTTGAATGACCGCTATGTTCTGTCTACAAATTAAATTGGATGCAAGGCTTGAGATCTTAGAACACTCGATTTCGATTACGGAGAACAATTGACTGGCGAAATTTTACTCGTAATTTTCGCATAAACGGGCAGTCTCATCTCATTACCTTAATGTAAAATGGGGGAGGCTCTCATCTTTTAATAACGTGAGATCCATAGCAAAGCAAGTGATTAATGATTATAAGTAAGGAATTTATTCAATTGTCTAATAAATTTCATGAATAAAATTTATAGACAAATGAAATATTATGTTCGATCTTTTAAGTGTAGAATTAATTAATTTTAATAAAGTAAATTTTATAATTTTAGTGTGATTTAAAATTTATTTATAAATAAAAAATTTTATTTATTGTGAATCGGATTGTAAGTCTTAATAAGCAAAAGAAAATGCAAATTATACAGACTGATATTTTGAAAAATTTAACATTTTATAAATTCAAGCCAGCCTATGGGCAGATCTATTTATAAATTATATCAAATTTGATATGATTTATTTTAAATATAATTAATTTTATATATGAAAGCAATTAATTTTTACAAGTAAAAATGTAGAAAATTCACCAGTATCAAATAAGCGTTTACTTTTCAATTTTGAAGCACAAATGTATAGTGAAAATTGGGGTTTGGCCCATTTCCAATAACCAACCCTATTACTAGGTTATTGTTTTCTGTATACGTCACTGCCATCGACATGGCTTGCAGACCAAGAGTAAAAACAAGAAACTTTTCAAAAAGGAAAATCGAAAAAGGTTTAACATCGCTTGTTTGTACTTACCAAATTAAGAAAAGGTCAAAACTAGATAATTACAACACAAGCAAATTCATTACGAAATTGAAGATGCTGTTCATGTTCTGGAAACAATTTTCATACCAAAATGATTAAGAAAGCCTACTTGTTATATATATGATTATAATTATAATTATAATTAGATGGAAAATTTAATTTTAATCTTCATAATTTCAAGTTTATTAACTTTAAAAATCAGTTTAAATAGCAGGCATATTTATTTCTTATCTCATAATTTTTATTTTATGAATTTCATAATCTTAGGTGAATATATAAACACAACTACCATGATTGTAATTAACTCAGAAAATGAATTTAATATAATAATTTAATATAATAAATTAATAAAAATTGATTTTGCTATATAATTTATTAAAAAAGAAAAAGAAAAAGAAATTCTAGGCAGGTCAAGGTCCAAATTACTTTTGTTCAAAGGTTGAAAATTTATGCTAAACAACAACCATAATACATTATTTGAAAACATGAGTCCAACCTTATAAAGCTTAGCTGATGATGATCATAACTACCATGACTGTAATTGACCGACTAATTTGTCATTTTTAGTAACAAATGAAAAGAGAACGAAGAGAAGGTTCACAAGCTGCATCTGTATCTCAATCATGGAAATTGTTTTTATTTTTTTCTTTTAAGAAGCTCAATCATGGAAATTTTGACTAGCTCAAAATTTGCTTGTGTTATTATTAAATAAAAAACAGCCCACACACACCTTCTGCAGCTTGTTTGAATGAGATGTAAGAAAGGGGAATGAAGTGTAAGTAATGGATAGATACTCTGGTACTATTAATTGGGAAAAATAGAATAATTTTTTTTTAAGTGTTAGGAAGGGTAAGGGAAGATAAGTCTTGCCCTTCCTTACATTTCAATAATCAAATTTTGCTACACTAATTTGGAAAGTAGAGAATGATAGTTTAATGTAATTACATTTATCTCATAATTAATTATTTTACTAACTACTACTTTTTAAGTTATAAGGTTATTTTTGTAATTTTAAAACTTACACTTCCATTAATTACTCTCTCTCTCACTCCTCTTTTAAATAATAATAAGATTACCACATACACTTCTCCTTCTTTCTCCTTCCATTCTTATCTTTACTCTTTCCCATCTTTCCATTAATTACTTTTTCTTACCCCATCAAACAGGCTGTTCAAGATCAAGAGGGGACTGGGATACTCCATTCTAATGGGACCTTTTCTTGATGGGTTGTTATGACTGCATACCAAATAAGGGCAGAGAATGTCTTTGCGTTGATAATTTTCAAAAGATTTGGAATTTTAGCCCAAAAGGACAATATAAATGCCAATGGAAATACTATCATAGAGTGATATGATACATCAAAGCATGTTAGCCCATGTTGGTCCCCTTGTAAGTCACATGCATTGTTGATAGACGCTTTTCTTTTTTGGGCTTGGATAAATTTCCTTTTTCAAGGATTTTCCTTTTTTTTTTTTTTTTTTTTAGGAAAAATAGATTCAAGTCATGAAAATGGCAGATGTTCAAGATATTAAAGCCAATCCAACTAGGATTCTGAATCCCCCACAAGCAAGCCAAGTGAAATGCTTGAAGATTTTTCAATCTTCTAAACTACACTACTACAAGTGTTTCGTAAAGACTTGGTAGCTAAAATTTTGTAAAAATGTCAATTCATTATAATTTTTTGATAGCTAATTTTGACTTCCAAATAGACCTAAACTTGTCAAAGAAATTGATTTCACAACTGAAAGTTAATAAATTGGGAATTAGATTGAGTTACACTCAATTCAAATCCATTTTTATCTCTACTCCAGTTTTGCGTATCTAATGCACTCTGCAAGAGACATATAGCAAGGTGGCAACCACATTAATGATGAGTTTCTTCTTTCTTTCATACACCCTATCATACTAAATTCACCTCCTTAATCTAATCATCACAAGCAGCCCACTATTTGTAATTTATGATTTCTTTCATTCACAGAGAATGTAATCCCACTCCATATAATTTGACTCCATTAATTAATCAGCTTAAGACAAAATTAATTAATAGTGCTCCTCTATAGTGTATTCCAAGGCCATTCGACTCCAAAAGCTCCAAAAATACTAACCTTTGCAATGTGATGAAAATCTATCATAACATTATAGTCAATCAAAAGAAAATTTACAACATTTTGGCCATCACCAACTTCAAAAGAAAATTTCTGGAATTTTTTCAAGCATTGGTTGCCATGGAAGATGAACAAGTTCTTACAATTTAAAGCCCCAGTTCTCCAATTTTTTCTCTGATCGGTGCTTCATTTCAAGCCCGCTGGCCTAATTGCTAAGAAGGCTTTGGAAAAGCCAACTCCCCAGAGTCAAAAAAAAAAAAACAGAAAAAAAAAAAAAAAAAGCCCCAAATATATCCTAGACTTGAAGGATGCAAAATATGTACAGAAACCATTCTTAAATAAGCTCCAATTAACGGAACACAAGAGGCTTGAGATGACCACAAGAGGATTATGTATTCGCAGATTGTGATGGTATCCTTGGGTGGTTATGTTCGCCTTCATAAGTAACAATAAGCATGGATGGGTCTTCCAAGCATCTCTCAACATGCTTCCTTGCAGGACAACCTCTCATGCTACTACATTTATAATATCCCCTGCATAGGTTTTAAAAGGACAGCTCAATCTAAACAAGTTCCTCGAATAGTTAGCATTGGACTACATGCAATTCTAAAATACAGACGGTTGAACAGCACCTACTAGAATTAGTTGTAACCAGTGTTATAATTGATAACTAGTCTACAATCTAAAGAAAAAGAAAAGAAGAAAGAAAGGTAGTCATTTTCAGAATGCATTCTGTGTTGTAAGAAGAGAGCAAAAGCAATTTTCTTTGTTTAGATGACCTCAAAAAAGAAAATCACAAGCGAAAAACTAAGATCCACTTGACTCCGAATTCCAGCCCATTCACTCACCAACATTATTAGAAGGCTTCTGATGAAATCACAAAAAACAGCTTTTATCCTAATGAAGCTAGTTCACATCATTCCAATACCTGGAAGGTCATAACTAGAACAAAAACTAAAAGTACAACTGATCATGAGTAATAGCTTTTACTTATGCTTCCCAAATATTTGTGGTTGTCAAAGTAATGACATTAAGCTTCCTCATTCGGGTACTTCCTAGAAGTAGAGAACACAGATAAAAAGGTGCTTTTGGGGCGGGGAGCCACCAATGAACAATTAATATGGTACCATGGTGACTATTCTGTAAGGAACAAATAGAGCTAGATCCTACATGCACATTGAACAGTACAATAAAAACAAGGAAGTTTGCAAAGAAATTTCAGCAAATCAAGTCAGCATATGCAAATGTCAACTTAAGGAGACAAAAGTAAACAATGGCTTGCAAACTAATCAGATTTTCAAATGCAAAAATCGAACATACCTAGGATGAGGAGAACCCTTGATTGGCTTTTGCCCATACTTCCTCCATGAATAATCATCAGGAGGTATATCAGCAAGCTTGTTGCTGATAGCAGGTACCTTGATTGACCTCTTCACCCTATGTTTCCTGCCAATAAAGCACAACAGTTCAGTCAAAAAATGTTTTTTTTTTCTCAAATAAAAAAAAAAAAAAAAAAAAAAAAAAACAAAAGGAAACTAACATCTCCATAAAAGGAAACATGTTTAGCAATAACTGCAGCATAAGTAAATAATCACAAGGAAATAGGGAGACCTAACCTCTTCTTTGAGCAATGGCATCTACTGCTGCTTCCACATTTCACACTCCCATCTTCTCCTCTTCCTGAACACTTTCTTTTGTGTTGCTGTGAACTCTGGTCCGACGAACGAGGCGCCCCAATTAAATGGAATGCACTTCCGTCCAAATTAGCCACGCTACCATCTATACTCAATGAAGATATAAAAGATCTAGTTGAAGACATTGTAGGCGTACAGCTAGTGTTATCAAAGTTCAGGTTAATCCCACTATTGCTCCTTCTAAACATCATTTCAGCTTGCTGCTTCATTTGCTGCTGCTGCTGCTGCTGCTGTTGGAGCTGCAAACGATGCTGTTGCTGAAGGAAGTGATAATGTGCCGAAGGTGTTTGTTGGGCAAGGTGGAGAGGGTTTTTCCCATTTGAACTCAGCTCTAAAGATGGGGTCCCCAAACAAAGAGAATTTTTAGTAGTTGAAGCCAATTCCTGAATTGGGTGGTTATCAAGAAAACTACCAGATTGGAGAAGCTGAAAATTCTTGGATGAATGATCAATCCTATGGTGTGGGCTATCTAAAAGGATGGTTTGGGATAAAGGGGTTGGTAACTTTTTCATTTTCCTAACTCTTGCATGACCTAAACCAGAATTTAGCAGAGAAATTACTCTTTTGAACCTAAACACAGCCTCTCCAGTCTCCACCATTAAATTCCTATACTGGACCTGATCCTGGGGTTGAGATAACAAGTTCATAACTCTATGGCAGCTCTGGACAGCTACCCTGTTAGCTTCTTCAACCTCCTCCATAATAACCCCAAACTCCCAAAAATCTTCAATCATCCAAAAAGGCTAAATAAACCAAAGTACACAGACAAAAACAGGACCATAAAAACTGCAAAATTTTGAAAAACCTAGTTGAGTAATAGATCTTCAAGACAAAAAATCAAGCCCCACAAAGTCTTTGTTTTTTTTTTTTTGGGTAAAATTCATCATACCACCAAAAAAAAAATTCATCTTCCAAAAGGCTGAATTTATAAAGATGAAAACTTTAAACCCAGAAGATCAAATTGGATTGAAAAGGAGAGAAACCCAGATAAGGACCAGAGCATATGAGTTATATCATGGGGAAAAATGATGAAAATTGGAGTAAGAGGAGCACCTAAGGAACAGACCTCGATAGACCTGGTTGAGATATGAAGCCCTAGATTCTTCCTCCATGGCTCCGAGATTGAAAGGTGTGAAAGAGGAGACTTTGCTTTAGAATTCACACAACCCACAAAAATACAAAGCTCTCTCTTTTATTTTTTATTTTCTGTAACCTTAAAATCATAGTAATATTTTTTTCCTAGAGTCTAGAGAGAGAGAGAGAGAGAGAGCATTTTGATTTCATTTGTGATTGATAACAAAGAAGAAGAGGCACACACACAGGAGAAGCTGAAAAATTGAAACTGCCGTCTCTGTCACAGATTTGAGTGTGGGTCCCACTCAAAGACCTTGGTTATTCCCTTTTTCTTTTCTTCTTCCCAATTCCATTTCCGCCTGCTTTTTTTCAGCTTTTCTTATTTTCCACTATATTTTACTATGTAAATAAATATACATTAAGATTACCATTTTATCAGTTATGATCAAATAATATTAATTTATAATTTAAATATAATTAATCTCTATATTATTAATGTAAAAATAGAATAAAAATGACATTTATTATTAAAAAACTCATTATAAATAATATATCCTTGTTAAAAATTATATTTAATATATTAATAAATAAAAATTAAATTATTTGGCAACGGCTGATAATTTAAAATCAATAATTTTTTAAATTAAAATTAAATGGTTCGCATCTCTTATTTTTGATGAATTTAATTTCCTCTCCCATATTAAACAAATAAAATTATCAATTCATTTACTACATTACAAACATGTCATTTTTAGTAAATTTTTTTTTGTTTATTGGATTTTATTGTAAACAATAATTTTTTAAAATGGAAATATAAATTACAAAAAAAATTAATTTTTTATTTTATGGAGTAATATAATATATAATGCGTATATTATTACAATATAAAAAATAAAAATTTCAGAAAAATCAAATATTCTTTATTTAAGAATGTGATATTCAAACCTGGGATCACTGGGCACATTCAGGAAGAGAGGGAGAGAGGGGGGGCAACCTCCAAAATATGATTTTTTTTTTAATGTAATTTTATATCCTTTTTTATTTTAGATAAAAAATTCCTCTAAAATATATAGCATAAATTATCTAATAATATATGATTTTTTTAAATGTAATTTAAAAAAAATTAACTTCATCACTAATTGGCTAGCCAACTTCAGATGTGTAAATGAACCGAGCTGTTTGCAAAACAGCTCGATATTCGACAGTATAAAAATTCGTTCACGTTTAAATCGTTTTATAAATAAGTCAAACTTGAATCTTGTTTTAAAACTCAGTAAATAAATGAGTCGAGTTTAAGCAAAATAAAACTTAGCTTAATTAAACTCATGAATAGTTTAATTATAAATTTGTAAATAAGTTCGCAAATAGTTCAATTAATAGGCTCGTGAATAGTTTTATTATTATTATTATTAACTTAATAATTTTGACAATAAAAAAAAATATTTTAATATTTCTATAAATTTTTTATTAATTTAAATTGACTAAAATATATATATTTCTGATTAATATAATATAATATTTTCATATTATATAAAATATATTTTTTTATTAATTAATATATTTATAATACATGTAATATTCAATTTTATGATTGCATTTTTTCACTAATTAAATATTTTTACTTTTATATTAGTTTTAAATATTTTCATTATAGTTATTTTATTAGAAATAAATATTTAGAAAGTTGAGAATTTTGATAAGTTATAAAAAATTTTTATAATGAGTCGAGCTCGATTATAATTTATTAACAGTTCGAGCTCGACTCGAGTTTTAAGCAAATCAAATTTAAACGTAATTTTTAAACTCGATCTAAAACTTGAGTTTGAAAAAAAATATGAAATCGAGTCTAAATAATTTAAAATTCAGTTTGATTCGGCTCATTTACGCCCACTGCCAACCTAGTTTTCTACAAAGAAATATTACTGGGTTAATAATGTACTTTATGACCTTAATTATGCTTAGGTTAGGAATGATAGAAGTAAAAATTATTAAGATGGAATGTATATATCACAAGTAGGGGAAAAAGGGCAATGTCAGATTTTTTCATTAAAGAGTATACTCTCTAGTCTCTTCATTAATGATGTCAGATTATTGAGGATTTTCCATGAAATAGGAGATGCGATTGCTCTACTAAGATATTGATTTTGATATGAATATCTTACTCACTAAAAAATAATTTGATTATTCATTCTTAATAACGTAACTTGCTAAGTAGAAATGAAAAATAAAAGTTATTATTTTTTCAGAAAGTAGGTTTGATAATCAAAATTAAATAAATTAATGTTTTATACTTTCTAAGAAATAATAAAAATTACTTCCTTAATTCATTTATTTCATGCCAAAAATTTAAATAAATAATAATTTATTTGGTTAACTGTTTTATTGTAGATTTATTATTAATAGTTATTTATTTATTTTTTTTTTTTTTTGCATAGAAGAAAAAATCAAAACAAAACAAATATAAATGGCAACTTCCACGAAATCAAATATCAGGAAAAAAAAAATTCAAATTATCATAAGAACGATGCTAAATAAAAAGACAATACACCTCATAAGTACCTAATTTAGCTAAAAAAATTTCACAAGCATAGATTACAAGGGATTTTCAATTCAACCACTGAAATTTAGATTTTAGATTTTGCAATATGATAATATTATTCCAACAACAAAAAATTAAATATAGATTCTAAGATCTAATCAATTTGAATATAAAATTTTAATATCACATTAAAATTTTTATACTCATATATATAAGAGCTTATAAGTCAGCATGTATTAAAACTTACTTATATAAAATCATTATTTCAATTTTTATATTATCTCATAGATTTTTCATTAAATATTATAAATATGATAGATAATATGAATTTTTACATCCGTATAAAATATTGATAAAAAATTACTTAGAAAATATATCAAAATAATAATAATAATTTATATGAAATAATATAATAATTTTATATTTATATTTATAGAATAATATTTATATATTTTAATATGAGATAAAAATTAATTAAAAAATATTTTTAAAATTAAACTGCGAGAAAGCAACTTTAGGACGCAAATATATATTAGGTAAATGTACTTATGGTGTGGTTGTTAAGAAAAAAGGAGACTAACAATGTGGAAAAAACAATGATAAATGAAAATGAAAGGAAGAAAAGAAAAGCAAAAGACTTTCTTGCAATTTTCTTCTTTTTTTTTTTTTTTGTCAAAGGACTTTCTTGTAATTTCCTGGTAAGTTGTGACTTTGTTTAATGTTTGTTTCTTTTTTCTTTTGCTTTCTTTTGTTTGTTTTTTCTTTGCTTTCAAATCTCTCTGTGTGCGAAGCGAAGCAGCTTATCAAAATCTCCGCCAACACTACCACTGGGGCCCATTCCCCAGCCCAATACCTCATCCCTCGTTGCGCCATCCTAATTCCTATCCTATATATCTTAGCCGTTGTGAATCATTTTCATTCCCCAATTAGATCTAGCCACGTGTTGGTCTCGTACCTCTAACTCTGACACGTACCCCCGCCAACTGAAGGCTTTTCTTTTGAGTTTTGACCGCCAATACTCTGCGCTCTGCTATCCTGCGCCGGGTGAACACGGATTGGAGAGGGTCACTTTCTGACATGGCGTGGGACCCTTTCGGGGCCACCACCGTTGACTTACCAGCTTTTTTTTTTTTTTTCCTCTCTCTATTTCGTTATTAATATTATATTGTGAGTTATTAACATTATGAGATGGACTGTGTGGAGCAATAATAATGATAATGTGTAAATAGTAGGGATAATTAGCACTTTTAATTGAGGTTTTGGAGATAAAAAACTAATATTTGGGCAAAGCTAATTGCACCCAATTCAAAATTATTATACTCTTCGGCTCAATCATTTTCCTATTTCAAATATAATAAAATTTGGGCTTTTATAAAAATAAAAGAAACAAACTTATCCTATACAATAATTATTTATTATGTACGCGAAATTATACATTTTGAAAGACAAGGCTATTTTATTTGAAGAGAGACAAAAATAGCCAAAAATATAATGAGTCTAAAAATAACAAAAGCTCATCTTAAGAGAGTTCTTAAAAAAATCTGAAAAAAAAATTAAAATTTAAGAGAAAATCTATTCAAAATAAGTTTAAGAAAAGAAGTTCTTAGTATTCAATAAATAAAAGTCCTCGCTTCGCTCCTTCCTAATGACTTTGCCCTCACTCAAATAGTTTGTCCAACAAGCTATTAAATTGTAACTGGTATCATGAAATATAATGTTAACTCACTTATGTCAAAAAAATAAAAAGGAAAATAGAACTATAAGGCGGCGCATCTTTGATACAATCAACTGACTTACTATATGACAAGGGACATGTCTACAGACTATGCTATCCATTACTTGTGTACTTATCACACTAATCATAGGTTAAAAACATCATGAAACAGTCTCTTTTCTTATAGACCATTATCACATGCCTTCACTGTGGAAATACCTACAAAAAAGAATGACCAATACTTGATTCATATAGTTTGAACTCTACATCTCTCTTTCATCTCATTTATTTCACTAAAAAAACTCTCGAGCTGTTATGTTTAATAAAAGAAATATACTTATCCAACAGCCACCGGTGAAATTCTCTACTAATTTTAATATTAAAAACTTTTTGCTAGGCATAAAATTTGACCCTCCTCATAGTTATTTCATTTTTATGTATCCATATCATCTAGACCCAATATAAAAGATTCAACCCAAATCATCTTAGTTGATCAAACTCTGATCGTCACTCATTTGAATTCTTCTCAGTTTCAATAATTTGTTTAGAGCATTTAATACTCAACTGCAAATTGATTATCATTGATTTTTTATTTAAATATTAATTTTAACTCTTTCTCTCATAAGTAATATTTAATTCTTATTTTTACTTTCAATTATTTATTTCTTAAAAAAAATAATTTTTATGGTATATACGGTTGTAATTGTAAATTTATATATTTATTTTATAATATTATAAAATTAAAAGAATATACTAGATGTTCAAGTAATAAAAATAAAAAAATATATATTTACTTATTTCATTAGCAGTTTAAAACAATACTTTTTCAAATAATTTATGAAACATTGCTATGTTATACTTGATACTTAGAAATAAATTTGTATTCTAAACTTTTTAAATGTTTTTATACACGTTTATCTTTTTATATTTGTTATTTTTTTATGATAAATGTTATACCTCAATTATATTATAAATCAATTGATTTTACTAGTATATGGAAACAGACTTTTTTTTTATTTTTTAAAAATATTTTAATATTTATCAAGTCAAATATATTATTTTTATAAAAAATATTTTTTCTTTTGCAATTTTATAAATATAAAAAAGATAAATTCTTAACCAAAAAAAATAAAAGATATATAAATTAAAATTTATCTACAAATTTATTATGTGGAAAAAAATAATTTTTACTTAAATTTAGATCATTATTTTTATTTTAAAATTTATTATAAAGGACATTATTTCATTTTTACAATTGACTTTCATTATTTTAAAAAATTTACTAATTAAAATAGATGAAACTTATCATATCGAAATAACACTTTTTATATACTTATTATGCTTGAAAAAGATAGTTAAAATTCATTTATAATATAAATGGTTAAAATTGATTTTAAAGGAAAAATTAATGACAACTAAAAGAGATAATGGGAGCGTGAGAAAAATTTAGAGGAGCAGGAATAGCCTAAATTTCACACAATTTATCTATTGAGTTTCTAATTAATATTTTATTTTATTATATTAAGTTCTTGATTTTTTATTTATTTTTTACATTGAGGACTTTTTGCATAATAAAATCAAAATTAATGAGAAACCATATAACAATAATGTATAAATTAATAAAATATTATATCATTTTAAAAAATTACACTATCTAATACATAAAATTTGAAAATTTTTGAGATGCATAAATAACTCTTTCTTTTTCATTTTTGTATAAGTTTAATAATTTTCATAACAATATAAATCTTTTAATCTTTAAATTTTATTATTAAAAAAAAATTCAATTAATCATTGTTTTTGAAATGAAAATGGAATGGATAAGGGGCATTTAGAATGAGAAAAGGGCGAAGAGTGGTAATTAATGTGATTGTGGGTTTTGCACAGAATCATTGTCCTAATTAATTGCCATAATGGAAATGCTCTTTAATGGATTGTAAAGTCGCGCACGCTATCACAAACTACAATTATTGTGTCTTAATTAAAGAGCTTTGCAAAGTTTAACTGATATTAAAGCCCACGAGGACAGAAAATTAAATTAAGAGTCATTGAAATCAAATTAAAATTAAATAAGAAGTAATTAAATTAATAAATATAGAGTGACTAATATTATTACTTTTTAATTTTCATGATTACTATAAAATAAAATTGTAAATAAATTTATTAACAAACAATGTTTAAATTAAAGATTAGTGATTTGGAATTGTTTTTTTACCTAAAAGTCATAGGTCTAAGTTTAACATTCATAACTTATAGGGATGATCGGATCATTATATTAAATTGATTTGTAGTCTGATCTCTAATTAAAAAAATAACTAAATGATTAAATTAATCCAATTTTCAATTGCATCAATTGAATTGACTGATAGTTTGGATTTGTCTTAATTTAAATTAAATTGAGAGTAAAAGTAATCAATTTTCGAGACGTTTGAAACGCGAATTATCAGTGAATTTTAACTTAATTGTATTAAAAGTGTGCCTACGACTATAAAATAATAATTATTTTTGCAAATATAAAATAATAAGTTATGTATTATTTAATTATATGTAAAAACTAAAATATATATACTGAGTTCAGCTTTATGGTATATTGAATTCAGCTTGATTTTAATTGTTATTTCTTCTTTTTTTTTTTTTTAAATAAAAATCAATTCAAATTGAAAATATAAAATAATTTGTTATGTACTATTTAATTATATGTAAAAATTAAAATATATATATATACTGAGTTCAGCTTGATTTTAATTGTTCTTTCTTTTATTTTTTTAAATAAAAATCAATTCAAATTAAAAGTTGTATTTGATTATACACTACAATTGAATCAAACCATAAAAGTATCAAAATTACAATCTTTAGTTTGAATTTAATTGAATTATTCGAGTTTGATTAGGTATGGAATGAGAAATTATATACAAAAGCAATTAAAAATTTTGAATTTAATTAAACATGGAATTTAATTGAATTGTTATATATATATATATATATATATATATATGCCTTTTTTTTATATTTAAGATTATTGAATTTTAAAAAAATAAAATTCTTATTTTTCATGTATTTTTTTTCATCATATACTAATTTAAGTAATATGCAATTTTTAGGTAGATTGTAATATACATATAAATGCATAGCTCGAATGTAGAAATTTGCCTTCAAAATTATTAGAAAAAGAGATTTAATATTTATTGGCATGTAAATTGGTCTATAAATAATCTTGATTATTTAAATTAAAAAAATAATAAATGCGTATATAACTAGATAAGGAATTGATATGCTCAAGAATAAATTATGATCATCAACTTACTATCGAATGATTCGCTGATTCTTAAAACCTATAAAATAGAAGGATTATAAGACTCAAACGATGTATTTGGGATACCATTCTAATACTTAATTGAGAAAGATTGTAATATAGAGAAATTAGAGAGTTTAGAGTATTTATAATCCTTATTTGTCTTATAGGAGGTAATCTAAGAATTCGAATATCTTTTAAAATCGGTTCATATGTTACAGTGTTATATTCAGTGAAAAATTTGATAGAGATTTTATTTTATTATAATATTATATTTTAAGTTTTTGAGCCTTAATTAAATAATGAAGAGAATACGTATGAGAGAATTAATCTTTTGATAATATTTATGGCTCGGTCAAGCAAACTCGTAGTTCAATATGAGTGATATGTCCATTTTAGTTTGTAATAGGAATTGAGACAAGAAAAATTAACATTTACATCCAAGGTAAAAAAATATCATTTTCTGTCACAGTTATGGTATAAAAAATAAAAATAAAAAAATTCAACATTCATGAACTGAAATACTTGAAAATGTGATAAAGAAGCCAATCAGCTGTCTTCCTATGTGGCTATCGTTTGTCAGATATGGCTTGCCTACTTGAAATATTTTAATTAAGAAATTTTAGCGTTCCTTTCATGCTTCATTCTTCTTTTTTAATAGATTTTTCTCTCACTGAAGTTTGAAAATCTAAACCCGACAATGGTGCAAACCATACCTTTGGCCAAAAAAAAAAAATAAATAAATAAATAATTTTTTTTGTAGTGAATAATAAAAAAAGTACATGAATATATGATTATTAATCTATTAATCACCGATGATTTTTATTAATGATAACCAATAACCGATAACTACAGCTAATTACCCGAGATCACATGTAACTATCGCTCGTCATCAATAATTAGAAAACTTTCATTATTTTTGTGTATTTTTTCTTTTATCTAACAATAAAAATTTTAAAATATGAATTTTTAAAAAAATTTAAACATATTTATAGTTTAATAAATTAAAAATTTAATATTTTTATCCAATTTCTAATATTGTAACTAAACAATAGAAAATTAATTTTTTAAAAAATATTTTTCATAAACAAGTTATTTTCTGTGAAACAAATTGAACTTATCACTACATTTTAATATATATAATTTGAATTGATTTTTTTTTTCACAGTATTGAAGTAGTAGTTTAAAGAACTAAGATTATAAATTTCATTTAATAGAAAAAAAAAGTTAAAACTTCTACTAATAATTAAGTGAGTCCACACTTTCTTTTTTCATTTTTATCAAGAAAAGAAACCATCTTAAATTTGTTAATTGGTGTCAAGAAAGAAAAATTCCTCAAAGCATCTCCTTTTTCTATGAAGTAGCTGGAAAATTAATTTGAGTCTTGAATTATACGACATTCCAAACTGTCCCAAATTCATGTTACATTAGTCTCATTATGACAATAACATTTTACATAAAAAAAAAAAAAAAAAAAACCACAAAAGATGGAAAATGGAATCAAAGCATATAATCATAGGCAATAAAAGCATTACTTATAAAGCAGAATTATTCATTTAGGATCTAAAGAATTTTTTTTTTTTAAAGAAAACTCTCCAACGTTTTGAACATAGCAGAATTGTTGCATATGAAGTGAAAGGCATAACTTTATTCCTAAAAGCAAAGCTTATTAAAGCACAAAATCTTTTACTACATTTTGCTTGCACGCAAGATAATTATAGACCTTTAGACTGATTTTGGCCCTTTTTAGAGCCCTTACCCTTAGTGCACTGCACGGTGAATTATTTTCTGTAGTTTCTACACTCTATTATGACTAGGACTAGGTTACATCAACCATGTTATTTCTCCTAAGTACTCTATTTATTCCAATTAAGCAAATGGATTGTCACCTTTTTCTCTTATATATATATATATATATATATATATATTAATTTGGAAAGGGCAAATGAGACATGACATGCAATGCACTATTTTCTTACCCTTTTTTTTTTTTTTTCTTTCTTTTGCTATTTTACATTATGATTCTAGTCAGGAATCCCATCAGGCTTTCTTTTGTTTCTTTCTTTAGAAACATTCCAAATCAAAGCCGTAACAGAAACAGCTAATATCATTTATATATATAAGTGTTTTTTGTGGGAATCAAATCTCTAAATAGTAAATACGCTTTTGAATTATAAGAAATGTATAGTGTTAGATGCTTACCTTGAATCTTGATTGATGTCATGCTAGTCCCCTTTGCTCCTTTTGAACTATAATTAAATATACTGTTAAAAGAAACAGAAACAGTTCATTTTGTCCTGGTTTTGTACCCACTATTACAAGCATTTATGTCCATTTATTCTGTCCCTTTAAATTGAAGAATATCTTCCAAAGGACTTTTATTTTCATCCTCACTAAAGAAAGCAATCTGAGAATTTAGAGAGAAAAAAAAAAAAAAAAAAAAAAAGAGTACGATTTCACACTCTTCCATGGTCACATGGTTTAAACTTTAAACACTTTATATTTTTAGTGGGCTAAAGCTTAAAGCAAATAAAAGTGAAAGAGGTGCATTGGGATCCGAGAAGGAATGAGAGGTACGACAATGATTGGAGATTGTAACGTAATGTTAAATGCTGTTTAGATATACTTATCCCTGTAAAATTGGGACTTGGGTCTGATACTTCTTTTTGTTTTCAATCAATTAAAGAAACTTGATAGCAATTTCCGTTTTTCATGTTGATGAAATAGGTCAGAGCATTCTTACTGTCTACCCACGGCTGTTTCTATGCTTATTTCAATTAGATAGGTTCTACATTCGGTTCAAACAAGACGTGCGCGTTCTATCAACGGTGGAGCTCACACTCCTTTTATGCTATTTATTCAACTATGGATATGACACAACAGATACATGCATGAGTCAAGAAGTTGACTATCGACATATCAATTCACATGTATTTCACCAAACGTACATCTCTATGATCAATTGGATGGATAGAATTTTTGTGTCCTAACCTGTAGGACAGTGAAAAGGATTCATCTATAAGATGCAGCTATGCTTAACATACTATCTATGCACTGAGAAGGTTGCTGCTACTATAAATCAAATACTTCCTCAATGCTTCGGTAAATTGATGACATTGCCATTGGAAAATGATCTCGGATTGACGTCATGCAAGAGCCCTAATCTTCTGATTTGCAACAGCAAATCATTAATTCCCTTGCAGGATCTCCTAAACAAAGGACAATGTAAAAATTGGGCATAGGATACTTGGTTACCATCAATATCCAGGACCTATAATAAGTAATCAATAAGAAGCTTACCCCTTGAATCACCCTAGTTGAGAACAAAAGATAAAATGGTAAGTGGAAACACATTTTTCTAGCAAGTACCCTAAAATTAAAATTACGCAAACAATGAACATAAAAGGAGAGATATATGCACCATAACTCAAAACTAGTGTAGCGTCAAAAACCCTGTATTTGAGATAGAATCATTGCCATATGAATGAGATATAATAAAAAATGAAGGGAAAATCCTACATATTTTCAGTAGTATCCCAAAAAACAACATTAGCACGAACCATCCTCATGGCTCTTAAGAGCATTCCAAAAATTCATTTAGTTCACCCAAGGGCATGCAAGATATGTCCATATCCTCTTCTTCTAGCAGCCAACAAGGCTATTGTTTCCTTCCCCTTCCTTTCTTCCCTGGCTGTGCTTCTGCCTGTTCTTTCCCTGTAATTTCTGACACATCAGCTGCATCATGAGAAAGAAGATCAAGAAAAGAGTTGACTAGTCAGAACAGCTTAGACACGTCAAGATCCAATAATTTCTTTAAGCATCCTCAGCAGAGCTGCATCTCAACCAAGGTAAATATAAACTGCAATTTTACAATTGACCATACCATCTGGGCCCCGAGACATCAAAGTGAAGAAAATGTTATTCAGCTTCTCCATCTTCTTAGCATCCTGAGCTTGGTCTGTCTTGAACTTGAGACACTGGCAAAAGGCAAAAACACTGGATGCATTAGTAAAGACACTACTGAAGAAAAAGAGCAAAATTCAGATGCTTGGCATACTATGGCAGTCGAACATCAAAAGCAATATGCAATCTAATTGTTTCCCTAACCCTTAGAAAGCTATACTATAAATCACACACAAGGGAATCCAACTTTTGGTATTCAACTTCAAGTGGGCCAAGCTAGTAAATCCACAATAATATGCGGACAGGAAACCGGAATCCTATGAGCTGCAGGCTGTGGCATGAATGTAAGCAAGCAGTGGCAGTCTTCCCAGAGTCAAAAGCACAGACAAGAATTGAGGTCTGTCAGCTACAAGGATACAAATGACCAAATATCAGATATTATTTTTCATCACCAGCACAGCAACCATAACTACTACCCTTATCATTACAAAAATGGCAGCAAACTACTGCTATTAATACTATCCTTCTCCTCCCTCTCTCCACCACACACCCACCGCCTCCTCCCCCCCCCCCCCCCCAAAAAACCCCATCATAACAAATACCACTATAACCATCTATCAGCAGCCGCAGTATTGCCACCACCACACTGCCATTACAAGTCTACAACTATCCAAAATCATCGCCATCATCGCCACTTTCATTATCTTGACTATTTTACTGTTATTACATGTGATACATAACTAAAATTTGAACTATTGGTCTACCTATAAGTAACAAAATTTTTAGCTTTCTAATTGTTAGCACTTGAATATTAAGATTAATGAGTCGGACTTGATATATCCATACATGCCCCAGCTTACCTCAGGGTGGGGCAGACTTTGGCGCAGAATGGATTGGGTATTATGTAATTATCTTTTGAAGTAAAAGTGAATAAAATATCATTGATTATTATTTACATATATTAACATAATTTTTCTACAGAACAAAAAAGTATGGAGCATTCATTTGCAAAAAGGAAGAAAAAGAAAAGGCTTTTTGCTCCTGACCCGAATCCTCGGAAGGAAAACCACCTATCTCAAAAAAGATTATAAAAATATTTAAAATTTTATTGAAATTTAATTTCAAATATATTTTATATACTTAGTACATAATAATACAAATAATAATATTACATATAATGCATAAGTGGGGATAAGGTGCAGGTTCCGCATTGACCACCAATTTATAGATTAGGGAGCATTTACCCACTACATTATCATTGGATAAGTGAGGCAGGGCTAAAAATGCCATCTCTATCATCAACTACCATCTCCATCAAACACAACCAATGGCCTAATATTAAATTTACACTATGCCACTCTTACAGTTAGAAACTGAAATGTCAGTAGCAGTTACAATGGTCTGCATTTTCTCCCAGTGCAATCTGATCCACAAAACATAGTAAATAACCTCTTAATGACACCCACCTCATGAAACTTAACAACTTCCGCATTTATGCGGATAACTATTTTAAGGAAAAAGCCAGATGCAGTGAATGGCAACTAAGAAAACAAATAACCTTTTTTTTTTTTTTTTTTTTCCTACAGTAGGCAATTCTAAACTCACTTAGTATTAGCCTAGTGATAATGCATCTATCAACTAGGAATAAACCCAAGTTTGAGTCTGCCTTTCCGATACTAGAAAAAGTAGTAATAGTCTGCCTTTCCGATACTAGAAAAAGTAGTAATATTTTGCCTTTCCAATACTAGAAAAAGTAGTAATCTCTACAAAATCCAACTCCCCAACCAAAACTAAACACTCTCAGTTCTTATACAGAGATTAATGAGATTATTCTTAAGCAACCATAGATAGAAGTTTTTAACAAAATTTATACTTTGTTTTTTCCAGGGGAGATAGGGAGTGGTGAAGGTTCACCAAAGGGGGATTTCAATGGAACATGAGAATATTCACTCATATCTAAACACTGAAAAAGGAAAGATTCAGTTCTCTTTCATGCAAATGCAGCCCACCTGTAACAAGAGCATTGGGCTTCTCCTTCACAAATGCACCCCAAATTTGTTAACAGAACTGCATTTTCGTAAAGTAATTCTAGGGTAAGATGCATCGATTTCCTCCACCTAGAATGTCTTCTTTTTCCTATCCAAACAAAGCAATGTACTGTGAACTAGTGGTATATAGCTATTATTCTTAAGGAAGTTGGGCATTTCTATGGACTCAAACACAGGGACCTCAACAATTGATGAACTCACATTTTGTCATGTCAAACAAGTTCTGAACTACATGCTACAGCCTACAGACTGAAAAAAAAAAATATTGCAAACTGGCCAGCCAGGCATCTCAGTTCTACACCATAAACACAAGATCCCAATCCACAAAAACAATTTTATCATATCCTAAAACATATCAAATTCCATCAGGACATGGTAAAACTAACCTTCAAATCCACATCATTCATCAATTTGTCATCAACATTATAAAATTTTATATATAGAAAACTAATTAGGTAAATATAATATAAGCATAGTATCACAAAAACACAATAAGACCCATACCTCTTTGTTATCAGTGACCTTGAGAACCAACTTGCCTTCGCAGTGTCGATACTTCATCACATACCGAGTCTACATTTCCAATTCCGTAACACAATACAAAATATAATAGAAAACAAAAAGTCAGTAAAAGAATTAACAAGAAACAAAGCAGAACAATCTTTCACCTACTACTTTTAAATGCTTAAGAAAAGGAGAAAAAAAAAACTAACAAATCAGATCTTAGGGTTTACAGTAATTGGGACTTCTCAAAAAGAAAAAGCGTCGACTCTACCGTGGCGCCCTAGGATTCATTTTCACTATTTCTAAATCATCTTAAAATAGAAATTTCAATACAGTTCTCATTCTTTGTTCAATTTTTTTGTCGGCAGCCAAACAGAACAAGTTAAGAAGAAAGTAGAAATAGAAAGTAACGTACAGAATCAGGGTCTGCACGGAACAACTGCGCCGATCGCTCAACGAACTCGTCCCAAGAAGTTATGTAAACCATTTTAGAGTAGAATTGGGGATTGGCGATTTCAGGAATCTCAAGAACCGTCCAGTCACTCAAGGCTGAGCAGAGATTTTTTTAAGCCAGACGGGAGGTTTTAGCCTTTTATGGCCTTCGTGCTCTGAAACCGAAGTAAGAGAGAGAAATAATATGAACGGGTTGGTTTGCCTTTAGCCAATCAAATTTGCCAAGAAAGCATAACATCGAGAATGGAACCCATTTCTCCAAACGGAGCCGTGTCAGCAGTGAAAAGTGAAAACATTTCGCACACTTCTAAAACGGTGCCGTATTACCTACCAATGTACAATACGGCATCGTGTTTTAAGACGAAAGGCCAAATCTACGGTTTTCGGTGGTTTCGTTGTCAGTTCTCAGTACTGAATATTTTCAAAGAAATTGAATGATTTTCACTCTTTTATGTCCAAATTTCAACTATCATTTTAACTTCAATTTTTGATCTTTCTTCTGCTAGAAAGTCAAAAAAATCGACCCATTTAGTTATCGGATATGGATTCTTTCGTTTCAGATATGGACTCCTTTGTTGTATTGCTTGTACAACTACTCATAGAACCACACCCCAAAAAGCTGCTGCAGAAGAAAGGCCTGAAAGGCT
The DNA here is from genome assembly GCA_947687605.1 of Reutealis trisperma. Lineage (NCBI taxonomy): Eukaryota > Viridiplantae > Streptophyta > Magnoliopsida > Malpighiales > Euphorbiaceae > Reutealis > Reutealis trisperma. Next base: position 10,165,081 of record CANTUT010000033.1, on the reverse strand, counting down.
GAAATGGTTGACCCAAAAGAGGCAGAGAAAGAGAAATCTAAGCGGGAGCTTGAGGAGGATCATGACGAAGAAGAACAAGCATCAACAGCAGTAGAAAGTGCAGATTCAGTAACAGAACATCAAGGCAAAGGCACATGGAAGCATGCAGCTTTTCACGTTGCGACGACTATCGCTACCCCCGCTGCATATGCTCCTTTACCTTTTGCTCTTGCTTCTCTCGGTTGGCCCCTTGGTAATCCCCTATCGAATTGGGATTTTCATTTATATTTAAACAATCAATCTCAAAAAAAACTTGTTATTTCTGCTTCTGAGTTCAGGGGTTAGTAGTTTACTGGGAGCAACAATGGCCACTTGGTATTCGAGTCTATTGATTGCGTCTTTGTGGAGATGGAATGGAAAGAAGCATGTTACATACAGGCATCTTGCACAGAGCATTTTTGGTTAGATTTTCATGCGTTGAAACACTTATATTTTGCATTTTTTTTTATCTTATTTTCTGGAATTTGATAGAAAATTAGAATTGGGATTTTGACCAATGATGTGTTTAGTCCTTTTTTTCCAGAATATAATGCTTTTGCTTGATTTAGTAAACAACGTCCTGCAACATCACTTTCATATTTACATGAAAGCAATTTGCAATCGGATGTTTGATTTTATTCTCTTGACTTTGTTCGTTTCCAATTCTTGAAGGATTCTGGGGTTATTGGTCTATTGCATTTTTTCAGCAGGTGGCTTCTTTGGGCAATAATATTGCCATTCAAATTGCTGCTGGGAGCAGTCTTAAGGTTGGTTAAGCACTTAAGCTGACCAAATCTTAATTCAATTATTGAACCAGTAATTTGCATTTTTTTTTTCTGTTTTCCATTTCTCTGTAGGCAGTTTACAAATACTATCGCAAGGATGGTACACTGAACTTGCAGCACTTCATTATTTTCTTTGGTGCATTTGAACTTTTCCTGTCTCAGCTCCCTGATATACACTCGTTGAGATGGGTTAATGCATTGTGCACTTTCAGCACAATTGGCTTTGCTGGCACTACAATTGGTGTGACGTTATATAATGGTATGCTTGCCAGTCAGCTAATATTTGCCTGTTTATTCTTGCAATCCAATTTGCCTGAGCATCTTCCATGGAAGTCGTTTTCATTGTTTCCTGCCTTTGTAGGTAGAAAGATTGATAGAAATTCAGTCAGTTACAGTTTGCAAGGAAGCTCCTCTCTCAAGACATTTAAAGCCTTCAATGCTCTTGGGGCGATTGCCTTTTCCTTCGGGGATGCAATGCTTCCAGAAATACAGGTATAATTTACATTTGATGAATTTCTCAGTTTCTTTTTAATGTTTTGGTTATTTTCTTGTTTCTTTGATTGCAACATATCAATTTGTTGATACTCGACCAAATCACATCTTATAGTACTTAGCATTAGCTAACTTATGGATGATTGAAGCAGTTTAGGTAAACCATTTTGGAACTCATACACATGTAATTAATAATCATCATCTGATGATTTTCTCACCAGAATACCGTGAGAGAACCTGCAAAAAAGAACATGTATAAAGGTGTATCAGCAGCATATGGAGTTATTATCTTGACTTACTGGCAACTGGCATTCTGTGGGTACTGGGCATTTGGATCAGAAGTCCAGCCTTATATTGTGGCATCTCTCACAATTCCAGAATGGACAATTGTTATGGCGAATCTCTTTGCGGTTATTCAGATATCAGGATGCTATCAGGTATCTTTCTAAAATTTGCTCTTTTTATTGTCTATCCTTTCTTCTTAAAAGATGCATCACTTCCTGCTTTATGGTTATCATATCCGTCTTAAATGCATATACTACTCAAAAAATGTTGTTAATACTAGTTGCTTCCCTTTGTCGCGGATTTCTTTTTGACCAGTTATGAGATCATGGGTTATTCTCAACTGTGAAAGTTTACAGGCGCTAATTTTTTTTTTCCTGTTCTGCATTTGTTACACAGATATTCTAATAATCAATGTTTGTTTAGATATACTGCAGGCCTACATATGCCTACTTTGAGGATAAGACGCTTTCGAGAAAAACTTCTAATGACGTCCCTATCAAATACTGCCTAATTCGTCTGGTTTTTACCTCCATTTACATTGTTCTCATCACTCTCATTGCTGCAGCAATGCCCTTTTTTGGTGACTTTGTAGCCATATGCGGTGCCATTGGGTTCACCCCACTGGATTTTGTCTTCCCTGCTATAGCACATCTGAAATCTGGAAGAATGCCCCAAAACACTAGATTTCGCCTCTCAATGCAACTTCTTGATTTTGCAATAGCTACGTGGTTCTCAGTTGTGGCAGTATTGGGTTGCATTGGTGCTGTCAAGTTTATTGTTGAAGATATCAGGACATATAAGTTTTTTCATGATATGTAAAAAAATCCAAATTACTATATTCTCATTTCTATTATTCTAATGTTGTATTGGAGCCTCAAAACTGACCATGGGCTATTTACTTAATATTGTCAAAGGGTATGGTTCTCATTTGCACACAAAAGAGACCTGTCTTGATCATAGTGTGGCTGCGACTATTTTTCTTAACACATTATAATTATAATCTCCTAAGATTATGGAACTCCAAAGTCCAACTAATACAAAATGGTTAGCCTGTTAAATTACTATAAATTATTATGCATATAAATTGAGACACTGATTGATTATGGTGAACTGGTTGATCGTATCTCTTCTTCTATTTCAGTATAAGTTGACATAAAATTAATTGACTTGTATTATAAGAGAATTTCTAATGATATTCTTTATTTTATAGAGCATATTTTATATAAATAAAAAGCATCTTAATCAATTTTTAAATATTAACAGTTTATTTGAAACAAATTAATTCATAAAATTTTATGAAATTTATTTTGAATTTCACATTGTAAAAATTTTTTATGTTTGGAATACTAAAAAAAAAAATGTTCATTTCAATTTTACAAATTCAATTTTTTGAAATTAAATATAACTAAACCAAATGTAAATTTCATGAAAATAGGTACAAGCATCAAGTGAATTCCACAAAACTAACAATCTATTCTCTTTTCCCTTCTCTCTTCTCTCCCCCTCTTTTTAATACACAGACTCTCTCTCATCTTACTACTCTCTCTCTAGCATTTTCTCTCTTTATTTTTTTTATTTGTTTTACCTTCCAACTAATTTTTTATTATATTTACAATTAAATAATAATTATAAATATAAAATATAGTTATTTTTAATTATTTTATTTTTTAATTATATTTATTATACTAAGGGTATTTTAGGAATTAAAAAAACTTAATTATATATTTATTCCAGATATAAAAATATGAAATTCAATTGAATAATTGAATTCCATATTTTAAGTTGTATCTTTTCAAATATAAGAATTTATTTGTAAATAAATTCTACATGTAATTTATTTACAAATGAATTATATATTTGTAATTTATTTTTTCATACGGGTTGTAAGAGTATAATTTTTTTTTTTTTAATTCAACAGATTCTTTAAGTTTTAATTTTTCATTTTGCTTTTTCTCATAAAGTATTGATAATTTTTATTTTTTCTCTCTCATTTTCATTTTATAACATTTCTCTTTTTCTTTTTCTTTTTTCATATAAGAATTAATAAATAGCATATATAAAAAGTTATAAAATTTAAAATAAAAAGTGAAATTATCTCTTGACACGAATAATCAAATTAACGCTCTATTTTAAATTTAAATAATAAAGAGTTTATTAGAATATTCTAATAGTCATATTATATTCCAATAGACTCTTATTATTTAAACAATAAGAGTATACCATAATGTTATTTTCTTATATTGACTATTTATTATAAAAAGTTTTGGTTATATAAAGAGTCCATTGGAAATGTTCAATCCAATTCTCTCTCTTTCTCTATTTACTCTCTAAGATAAAGCTTGCCTAGCAACCTAGAGTCGGAAAAACTTTTGGTGGCGGCCAAAGCCATTGGTGGAAGTACCATTCTCTTTGTTTTATACTGTTTGCCTTTTCATTTCTTTGTGGGTTAACAAATTCTATCTAAGGTATTCAGACCTTTTTGTTCTATCGTTTTATATCAATTGTGGTGGTTGTGTTTTTGGGTAATTTTTTACCCTCTATGATGGCCACTTTCTAGGATCTGTTCGCTTAGCTACTTTTTTCTCTTCAAAACTCTACGGTCCCCTGTCTAAAGGTTTATACGATGGCTAAAGAAGATGGACTTGAAGCTAGTGGCAAAACCTTATGGTGTTTATCTAGTGAGTGTCATCCAGATGGTTTGAAGAGCCGATCTCATATATTGTCAAAACTAGTGGACTTAAGCCTCTTTTTGGCCGCTAATTGTGGTTGTTCAGCAAAAGGGAATTTTCAAGTTTATTCAATGCATGATCGTTGTGTTTGCTCAAGTCTCAAGTTTAATTTGCTTTTAGTCCCTATTTAGGGCATGGTTTTCCAGTATGGTAGGGCTATCCTCAGAAGTAGCAAAAGCTTATAGAAGGAAGGGGGTAGGTCAAGGTCTTGATTCCTTTCTTGGTCTTTGGGCTAATTTTGTGGCTTAAAGCACATTGTTGAAACCTTTTTAGTTGGCATTGTATTTTTAGATTTTAATTCCATATATTTGAGCATGAACTAGACTTTATATGCAAATAAATTATGCATTGATTTTGGCTTGATGTTCTTTTAATAAATAAATATTTATTGCGCAAAAAAAAATGGAAATGCTGAGAGTATCTTTAATGATATTCTTTATTTTAAAAAACGTATTTTAAATAGTATTTTAATCAATTTTTAAATATGATTTTTTTTAAAGTTCAATAGAAACTTTAAATTTTAAACTTTTTTTTTTTATAAATAATAAGTGATGGAATTAAATAGTATGCATAAAAAGTTGTAAAATTTAAAATAATGAGAGAAATTTGCCGTTTATTTTAAATATAAATAACAAAGAGTTTATTAAAATATTATTTTCTTATATTTACTATTTATTATAGAAAGTTTGGGACATATAAAAGCCTCTTGAAAATACTCAAAGAGAATCTCTAACGGCTATTTATTTTAAAGAGCATATTTTTTTTAATAGAGAGTATCTTAGCTAATATTTGAATATAAAAAATAGAAAATTTTACTCAAGTCCAATGGACTCTATATATTTTATTTTTCATTTTAATATATTTTATTTTTCATTTTACTTTATCCTATAAATATTATTATGTTAAAATCAATTTGACTTGTAGGAATGAGAGAGAAAAACATTTGTACAAAAACAAAATAATAAAAAGAGGTAACATTAATTATGATTAAAATAAAAAGTAATATTTGACTCTATTGATATAGATAGATGCCTTAAATTTGGGACAAACAAATTATTGTCAATTTATACTAAAATGGAAGAAGAGATTATCTATAAATGTAATTGTTGCCATTATTACTAAAAAAAAATCTTTTTTTTTTGGCCAATTGCAAGTAAAAATTAAATAAATACACATAAATAACTTAAAAAATATCTTTGTGATCTAAGTATCTAATTATTTATTACTCACTTTGTTTCAAAATAATTGTCTTTTTAGAAATTTTATTTTATTTCAAAATATTTGTCATTTTAAAATTTTAAAAAAGTATTTATTATTTTTTTTCCAGTTTTATCCTTTCTTTATCTTTTTATTAAACATTCACATTAATTACTTTTATTTATTTGCATCAAAATAAAAAAAAGGATATCTTAGTCTTTTTAATTTATAATTATGACAATTAAATAACTTTCTTAATATATGTACACTTTTTTAAAAATAAAATGACTATTAATTTGAAAAGAAGGGAGTATGAATATTAATGAATAAAAATATTCACAAAATTAACCTGTTTATATTTTTATTACGTATATCATCACGTTTATTATTTTAAATTTAGGATTGTAATGAATATTTTTTCTAGTATTTTTGAAACAATTAATCTTTGACAAAAATTCAATGAAAGTAAATGCGAATTTAAATGGTTTAATTTGAATATAGTAAACTTATCGTCTAAATTAAATCAACCCAGTCAACGCAAAATCCACCGCGAAGAGAGGGAGCCGAAAAGCCAAAAAACCACGTAACACTAACAACCAATTAATAACTGACACGTATATTACTTGCGTATCACGCACGCTTCTGTTACTCCCTGCTCGAGTCCTTTCATTTCCTTGGCGCGCTCGCCCAATTTTTTTACGAGTTTCCAGAAGCGATTGAGATCCTTTGATAGGGCAAAATCTCTATCATTATATTCGAAATGAATGGTGAGATGTGTTTTTATGGAGTATATAATTACTCATTTCCTAAATTTTTAATTCAAGTTTTTTTTTTTCTTTTTAAAGAATTTTAAATGTTGATCTTGTGAACAATGAGAAGATTCAAATCCTTTTCTCCTTCTTCACCGTGCTCACACACTCGATGCAAAAACTGTTTCCACAATCTCTCTTTAATGTCTCTAATGGAGTCTTCAGGTCTTTTTAACTAACTGCCCTGATTTTTATTTATCTCTAGTTCGCTACACAAAAACTGGAAAAAAAATTATGTTATTATTATTTTTAATTTCTTCATGCCTTGATTAACAATTGTAACAATGATTTTAGGTTCATCTCTATAGATTTATTTATTTATCCTTTGTTTTTTTATTTGTTGATGTGAATAGTTAATACCGAAACTTATCGATTTCTTAGTGCGGCTCTATCTGGAGACCTAAAACTACTGAAGAGTAAGTTTTAATTTATTTGTTGATTGATTGTATTTTTAGTGGTTCTAAAATATTTGTTCGTTGATTTAAGTTTTTAAGGTCTGTCATTAATTTAGGTATTGAAGTTTAAACTATAATTAAGTGTATTTATGTGTGTTGGTTGATGCAGGGTTAGCATATGATATAGACATGGGAGACGGTTTATGCAAACCATTAGGGTGTATTAGGGATGATGATGGCCGAACTGCTTTTCATTTAGCTGCAATGCGTGGAAAAACTCATGTATGCAATTATCTACTGGAGGAAGTGAAGCTTGATGTTGATTTGAGTGATGGAATAGGTATAATTGAAAGATGTTGACCGTTTATTTTGATTTACTATTGAATATATCTTATGTATGTTTTTATTTTGTTTTCTTAATTAAACATTTGACTGATTATTTTTTTTTAACATAGGGCAGATATGTATAGATCCATGAGTAAATTCTAATTTTAATTTTATTCCCTATTCTTACGTATAGAGTTTGCATGATTTTAGAGTCCATAAGAAATGATTCTATCGTTTAATTGTGGCATTAGTTTTGTACTTGGTGAGCACTTATTTATGAGAAATGGTGTTGCACATGCAATAACCATATTGAATGCTCAATCAGGCATATGTCATAAATATTTTTCAGCCTATATTATGCAAAATAATTAAGATGAACGCGTCAGACGAATCCAGGGGCTTTCTTTTGGTTTGGTTTTTTTTCTTTTCGACTTTCTTTTTTGTATAAACAAATGTTTATTTTTTTTGTAGCTTAGTCTATATTACTCGAAGCCTATTTCTGATTAGCCTATGGCAGCCAATCGAATGGGAAAATGATAAAAATATGCTATTCAAACTTTCGGTTTTGTGCACAGTGCTGCGCATCTGCAGGTGTGCAGAAAACCGGATGTTTGACATCCGGTTTTTTGCACACGTGGCAAGAAACCGGATGTTAAACATCCGGTTTCTATTCTACCTGCATGCAGAGTCCCATCTGCAGTAGAAAATCGAAACTCAAAGTTCCGGTTTTCTACTGCAGATTCCCAGCCGTTATATGCAATAAAATCTAACGGCTGGGGATAGAAGCTGGAAAATTTAAATATTCTCTCCAGCTTCCGAATTCTCACTGCATTTTGCCTTCCTTTTGTTTTCCTTCCTTCTTCAAGCTCTCAAAATTCTGCCTGCTATTTTTTTTTTATTTTGCTGAAGGTTTTTTTTTTTTTCAAAATACTTGTGAGTTGATCTTCCTGCTTAAAGGTATTAATTTTTTTAGAAATATAGTTATAATTAATTATGATAAATATTTATATATTATGATAAATAATTATAATATTTATTGATAATTTGTTATTTTCAGGTTAAAATAAGAGTATTAGAAAATAATTTTAAGCAAATTTGCTTTTTAAGAGGTAGGTTATTTAATTTTAATTTGTTTAGTTAAAACAGTGGAATAAATTTAATTTTTTATAGTTATTTAATTTGTTTATTTTCTAAAATTTGAGATAGTATATTTAATGATTTTGTTATTAATAATAGTTGTACATTATTATGTTTGTGGATATATTAAGTTTGATAATATTTAGTTTGTGTTTGAATATGTAATTTGATAGAATTAATTTTAAAAATTTGTTTAACTAATTTTTATAATGTTTGGAACAAAAAATTGGAATAATATAATAAAATAAAATTTTGGTTAAATTAATAATATTTAGTTTAAGTAATTTTTATGTTGTTAGAAAAAAAATATATTAAAATAAAATTTTGGTTATACTAATAATATCTTTTTTGTGTATTTTGATAGAATTAATTTTAAAAATTTGTTAAAAAAAATATTGAAGAAATTTATATAATAAAATGAAAAATTTGGTTATGGAAAAAATATATAGTTTGTTAAAATAGATAGAATTAATTTTAAAAATTTGTTTACCTAGAATTAATTATAAAAATTTATTTATCTAATTTTTACATTGTTAGGAAACTAAAAAAATATTGAAAAAATATAATAAAATGAAAAATTGGTTATGGAAATAATATATAGTTTGTTAAAATAGATAGAATTAATTTTAAAAATTTGTTAAAAAAAATATTGAAAAAATATAATAAAATGAAAAATTTGGTTATGGAAATAATATATAGTTTGTTAAAATAGATAGAATTAATTTTAAAAATTTGTTAAAAAAATATTGAAGAAATATAATAAAATGAAAATTTTGGTTATGGAAATAATATATAGTTTGTTAAAATAGATAGAATTAATTTTAAAAATTTGTTTACCTAGAATTAATTAAAAAAATTTGTTTACCTAATTTTTACATTGTTAGCAAATAAAATAAAATATTGAAACAATAAAATAAAATAAAATTTTGGTTATGGCAATAATATCTATTTTGTGTATTTTGATAGAATTAATTTTAAAAATTTGTTTAACTAATTTTTACATTGTTAGGAAACTAAAAAAAAATATTGAAGAAATTTATATAATAAAATGAAAAATTTGGTTATGGAAATAATATATAGTTTGTTAAAATAGATAGAATTAATTTTAAAAATTTGTAAAAAAAAATTGAAAAAATATAATAAAATGAAAATTTTGGTTATGGAAATAATATATAGTTTGTTAAAATAGATAGAATTAATTTTAAAAATTTGTTTAAAAAAATATTGAAAAAATATAATAAAATGAAAAATTTGGTTATGGAAATAATATATAGTTTGTTAAAATAGATAGAATTAATTATAAAAATTTGTTTACCTAATTTTTACATTGTTAGCAAATAAAATAAAATATTGGAACAATAAAATAAAATAAAATTTTGGTTATGGCAATAATATCTATTTTGTGTATTTTGATATAATTAATTTTAAAAATTTGTTTAACTAATTTTTACATTGTTAGGAAACAAAAAAAAATATTGAATAAATTTATATAATAAAATGAAAATTTTGGTTATCGAAATAATATATAGTTTGTTAAAATAGATAGAATTAATTTTAAAAATTTGTTTACCTAGAATTAATTATAAAAATTTGTTTATCTAATTTTTACATTGTTAGGAAACTAAAAAAATATTAAAAAAATATAATAAAATAAAAAATTTGGTTATGGAAATAATATATAGTTTGTTAAAATAGATAGAATTAATTTTAAAAATTTTTTTACCTAGAATTAATTATAAAAATTTGTTTACCTAATTTTTACATTGTTAGCAAATAAAATAAAATATTGGAACAATAAAATAAAATAAAATTTTGGTTATGGCAATAATATCTATTTTGTGTATTTTGATAGAATTAATTTTAAAAATTTGTTTAACTAATTTTTACATTGTTAGGAAACTAAAAAAAATATTGAAAAAATATAATAAAATGAAAATTTTGATTATGGAAATAATATATAGTTTGTTAAAATAGATAGAATTATTTATAAAAATTTGTTTACCTAGAATTAATTATAAAAATTTGTTTACCTAATTTTTACATTGTTAGCAAATAAAATAAAATATTTGAACAATAAAATAAAATAAAATTTTGGTTATGGCAATAATATCTATTTTGTGTTAAAATAGATAGAATTAATTTTAAAAATTTGTTTAACTAATTTTTACATTGTTAGGAAACTAAAAAAATATTGAAAAAATATAATAAAATGAAAATTTTGGTTATCGAAATAATATATAGTTTGTTAAAATAGATAGAATTATTTATAAAAAATTTTTTACCTAATTTTTACATAGTTAGGAAATATAAAAAATATTGGAACAATATAATAAAAAAAAATTGGTTATTGCAATAATACCTAGTTTGTCTATTTTGATAGAATTAATTTTAAAATTTTGTTTAACTAATTTTTACATTTTTAGAAAAAAAATATTGAAAAAATATAATAAAAAAAAAATTTCGGTTATCGCCATAATATCTATTTGTGTAATTTGATAGAATTAATTTAAAAAATTTATTTAACTAATTTTGACACTGTTATAAATAAAATATATAATTAATTTTAAAAATTTTGTTTAACTAATTTTTACATTATTAGAAAAAAATATTGAAAAAATATAATAAAATAAAAATTTCGGTTATGGCCATAATATCTATTTTGTGTAATTTGTTAGAATTAATTTAAAAAAAATTGTTTAACTATTTTTTATGTTGTTAGAAACAAAAATATATAATTAATTTTAAAATTTGTTTAACTAATTTGTATATTGTTAGGAAATAAAAAAATATTGAAAAAATAGAATAAAATAAAAAATTTCGTTATAGCAATAATATCTAGTTTGTATAATTTGATATAATTAATTTTAAAAATTTATTTAACTAATTTTAGGGTTATTAATTATTTTATTAATATGGAAAAAATGGAGACATGGTGTGGATATAAAATAATTATTATAATGAAAAAAATATAATAAGAAAATTATCAAAACTTTGTTGCTAAAGTCTAATCTCTAAATTACAAATTGTAAATCCTAATAGATGAACTGATACACAGTCACTTTATGAATGAATGTCTTATTTAAATAAATTTTATTAATTTTATTATAATGTATTATTATAACTAATAATATTGATTAATATTTTTCAATTAAATTATATATAATGTGTATAGTTATGGCTAGGCCGACATCAATTTGCTTTTATTGGTATGGCGAAGTGATACAAAATATGAACTATGGGGTTGATTATAGAAATGGGCAATCCAATGTATTCCAAGTTCCTCCTATTACAAAAATGGTTGAGTTGCTTTGGGTAATTTACATTGCCACAGCAATTGACATAGAAAATTGCTTTGTTAAATCAATATTATTTAAAAATCCTATCAGAGGACCATATGGGTTTATGTTCCAAGCAGTGAACATATGTGATGACAATGGTGTAGAACGAATGTTCGAACAAATAGAGTATTTGAAAGGGTATTTCAATTTTTTTGAGGTGTATGTTGAGATTGCTGCAAGGCAATCAACTGATGACGTGAATGAGAAAAATGTGAATAGTTCCCCTGATAGGGATAGGGATGAACAAAATGAAGATATGTGTGAGTCTGCTGAGGATGTAAGGGCTATTGTTCAATATGATTCTGAGGAAGGAGATGCTGTTGACGAAGATGATAGTGAAGATGCACCATCGGGGTCTGATGAAAGCGATGAAAATATGTTAGATGATTCAGCTGATTCTGACTCTGATCACTATGGTTGTGAGGGGGAGACACCCAGTGTAAGTGATCATGCACTAATGAATGTACCATCTGCATGTTTTCAGTACAATCCCAATGAGAGTGTAGATTTCGCAGCAATGCGAGTGCAAGTAATACAGATGAAAATCTGGTAGATACTTAAGATGGCTTATACAAGGGAATGCTATTTAGCAGCAGAGATGAATATAGGCTTGCAATCCAACAGCATGCAATCCAAAATAATTATGAGTTTAGTGTAAAAGAATCGAGGATTGATACTTTTGTTTGGTGTTGCAAGAAAAAATCAAGTGGTTGCAATTGGCGAGTGCGTGCTAGGCAGTTGCGGGATGACAGTCAGTGGAAGATAACACAATATGATGCACCACATACCTGTCTCAACCCAAGTGTGACACAAGATCACAAACATTTAACTGCAGAGCTAATTGCTAATCGTGTGGAGATCCTAGTTAAAGAGCAGCCATCAATAAAGATCAAAGTTTTACAAGTGCATTTACAAGATCTATTAGGTCATGAACCAAGCTATAGGAAGACATGGTTAGGCAAGCAGCTTGTAATTGAAAAACTATTTGGAGATTGGGATGAGTCCTTTACTCATCTTCAGCGGTGGATGGAGCAGGCATAAGCATCCAATCCTGGTTCAAAATATGTTCTTCATGTTGAACCATCAAGTGGCATATTTGAACGCATATTTTGGTGCTTTAAACCATGTGTCGAAGGAATGAAACATTGTAGGCCTGCTCTTATAGTTGATGGTACTTTTCTCTATGGAAAGTACAAAGCTGTCTTATTATGTGCATCGGTATTAGACGGAAATAATCATATTCTTCCTGTAGCATTTGCTGTTGTTCAATCAAAGAATAACTACAACTGGAATTAGTTCATGACGTGTATTTGGGCTTATGTCACCGATAGCAGAGAGTTGTGTGTGATATCTGATCGCCATAAAGGGATAATCAATGCAATGAAAAACGATTTGTGAAAAATATGTCCACATCGTTATTGCATACGCCATGTGGTCAGTAACTACAACACAACTTTCAAAAATCCTAGAATGAAAAAAATGATACAAGCTGCTGGTATGTCACATTCTCTCATTCATTAAATATTTTTAAATTGTATGTCAATTATATTTATTAAAATAATTTTTTTTTCATAAGCTTACGAGATACAAAAGAGGAAATTTGCCATAATCAGAAAGGAGATTATAATATTGGATAAGGAATCATCAAAGTGGTTATTGAAAATCCCAAAAGAGCAGTGGACCCTTTCTCACGATGGCGGCTTTAGATATGGCAGCATGATGTTAAATATTGCTAAATCCGTTAATAGTTTTTTGAAAGATGTACGAGGATTGCCGATAACCGCCATGGTTAACAAGATTTTTAATAAACTTGTTAATGCATTTGATCACTAGAGCCAAGAGTACAAGAAGGAAATACAAGAAGGTCATACATACACCCTTTTTTGTAGGGAGAAATTGGCTAGATGGACCCGACGGGCAAGTAGTTATACAGTACAACAATTCAATAGAAGAACAGGTCTATGTAAGTGACCACAGGTCGCCAAAATCGGAGAGGAAAGATTAAAGGAGGCAATGCTCAAGTGGTGGAATTGGCAAAACTTGAATGCACATGTGGTAAATTTCAGCAATATAAGATTCTTTGCTCGCATGCTATTGCATGTTGTTTGAAGAATGGCATGAACTTCAACCAATTCATTTCCCCATTTTACAAGTTGGAATGTTCCTTAAGATGCTGGGAATCCAACTTTCATCCTTTAGGTCATCCAGCTTATTGGCCTGCTTGTCAAAACTTGTGTGTTAAACCTAATCCGCAATGGTTACGCGGCAGTGGTAGGCCAAAGTCAACGAGGATAAAAGGAGAGATGGATTGGCAAATTAATGAAAAATCTGGTTATTCATGTAGATTTTGTGGTCAACCTGGCCATAATATTAAGACATGTCCCGCTGCAAATAGTAGGAAAAATCAATAAAATCCTTATTGTGTGATTTCAGACTAGTTATTGTAATAAAATGTATTATTATATTTATAAACTCATTTTAACTTTAATGCCTTATATACAAGTGATATATAATTATACATTATTATTTAATAATATGTCATATAATCTATTTCAGGTGACAATATCACATAATCTATAAAAAAATGTACTTGTTTATTTCTTTGTTATTTAGAGTTGAAAAATATATCAACTAGAAAATATGCATCATGATATTAAAAAATGAAAAAAAAAAAGAGGAGAATATAAAAATTAGTCTAATCTAAAAAATGAGCTCTTGATAAATTTATCACAACTAGTAAAAAATATATATATTTAAGTGAGAAATTAGTTATTAAATAGCTAATGTTCTTGTGAAAATAAATAAATATCTTTCTATAACATTTTTTTATTGTGTCTTGTTGATAATTATTGAAATTTAAGATACTATTAAAAATGATTTCATTTTGAGTTATTTGATGTTGATATAAAAATTGATATTGTTTAATATTAAAAGGCCTAACAAAAAAATTCTTCTAAAACCTCTAATTGGTTAAAGCAAACCCTGATTATTAAAGCACTTGGCAGGACATCTCTAATAAGAAAGGCCATGTTACTAGTCTAATTTTTCATAAAAGCCATGTTACTAATCAGAAAAGCCATGTTACTAGTCTAATTTTTCATTCTATATTTTCTCTGACTAAATATACTATGATTGCTTCTAAAATCTTTTTTGTATGTATATATATACTAATTAAATTTATAAACTATACTATATTATACTAATAAAAATTTGATTTAATTATGCTCAATGTTACATAATTGAATTTATAAAATTCAATTGAATATTTTTTTTATTTCAAATATTAAAATATAAAATATGAAATAAATTTCAGGTGACAGTATAATTTAATTTGATTATGAATTTGTGATAAATTTATACATTTTACATGCTTTCATAATGCACTATCCTTATTTCATATGTGATAAATTTGATTATTTGTGTCTATTCAGGTATGGAGGGTGGACATGCTGTAGATCATATATATCCTGGACCATACGATCCTATATTGTTGGACATGTAGGATGATCATCGATCGAGAGACGTATGGGAGGACGAGGGAGCCAGTATGCCATTGAGATGTAGGCGTAATGCGTCAGTATTACGTGATTTTGTGATTGATGACCGCGTACTTCCCCGATTATGCCGCACTGGATTTTATGGTGTCTCTAAATTGGACTTTTTCCAATTAGATTACCATCTCATTACTGCACTTGTAGAGAGATGGAGACCAGAGACACATACGTTCCATTTTTCGTATGGAGAGATGACCATCACCTTACAGGACGTATGCATATAGACAGGTCTACCTATCGATGGTCATGCAGTGACGGGTACTACACATATTAATGGACGTGACCTTTGCATGAGACTTCTTGGTCAGGTCCCAGAGGGCTCGCAAATCAGAGGCAACAAAGTGTCATTTACTTGGCTAAATATAATATTTGGCACTCTTCCAGATGACCCGACTGAGTTTCAGATGAATGCGTATGTGCATGCATATATACTCTGTCTTATTGGTAGAGTTTTATTCACTACTGATGATGACAGTCGAGTCCATTTGATGTGGTTGCCTCTCTTAGAGGACTTCACCCGTACTGGTCAATACAGTTGGGGAGCTGCATGTCTTGCATATTTGTATAGTGAGCTATGTTCAGCAGCTCATCGAGACGCAACTGAAATTGCAGGACCAGTATTCCTATTACAAATTTGGGCGTGGGATAGACTTTCCATAATTTCTCCCACCCTACATCAGAGGACGCCAGCTGCTGACACCCCTCTGGGGCAACGGTGAGTATGAATTATAATATTTATATAATATTAATTTATTTAATATTCATGGTTAATTACATTTATTTTACATACAGATGGAGCATCTCCAGACGAGTTGCTGAGGTCGTTACCCATGTCTTGCTAGCTATTCGGTATAAATTTGATGTCATGCATGATCAGCAGGTATGTAATTAGGATTACACAAATGACACAATTATTGATATGTTATTTTTTATCATGTATTATTCTAATGAATATTAAAATTTTTATAATGTAGATAGTATGGCAGCCCTATGACCACGAGATAATGGAAGCACTCCCTGATTATTGCCATAATGGGCAAGATATATGGCAAGCAGTTGTCCCACTTGTATGCTTCCACATTGTCCAGTGGCACCAGCCCGATAGAGTTTTGAGACAGTTTGGACAGAGGCAACGTATTCTGAGACAGCCTCGTCAACCTAGAGGGCTTGAGAACATTGACTTACGTTCTGGAGTTGGTGACTGGCGTGTGCACCATCAGCAATGGATTGCAATATGGAATGATAGACGTCAGCAAATCCGTGTAGATGTGCCACGAGAGACACGTCCACAGTACCATTCTCAGTATATGGAATGGTATAGAAGAGTCACCATCAGATATTTATCTCACAATGGTGGTTTGTTTGCCACAATGGTTAGTTGTTGTTTCAGTAATATAAAACTCACATTATTTCAATTTTTCCATGTTGTATCTAATTAATACTGTATTACTTGCAGAAAGATGCTGTGGAGAGAATCCGTATAACAAATGATGTTCAGACAATTCATGAAATCAATCAAACCTTGTTTGATGCATTGGCTGAGGAGGAACGTATTATCACGGGCCAACCTCTAGAGCCAGAGGAAGTTCTAGAACATCATCAGCCAGATGTAGGTCCCATTGGATGAAGAGCTCGACGAGGTTCTAGTCGGAGTGCAACCCAAAGGCACTCAACGAGTACATCTGATTTCTCTGATGCATTGTGACCAGTAGAATTCCACCAATCTGGTCAGCAGGATGCCACAGTTGATGGTGATAGGTTTCAGCCCAGCACATCAACTAGATTTGAGTTTGGTAGTTCATCGGGGGCTCAGCCACCTGCTGCTACGGATGATTTGTACGGACAGTTTTCCACTCAATTCTCACAGTTCAGTTCATATATGCAGCCTCCGTATGACCCTTTTGCAACTGAACTGTTTCCACCGAATCCATATGTACCAGCACCATCTTCGGCATTCACTTCTTGGACAGGAGCACAGTGGGGTGGAACTCCTACACAGCAAACAGAATATTCTGGCGGGTTATTCACTCCAACTGATATGATTGCAATGGCTTTTTTTCAGTTTTCTATATCGGGACCTACTTTTACGCATTCTCCTATTCTATATCAGATTGATGCACAAGGGCAGGATGCTGCTACTACAGAAGAAGAGCCTCCAGAAGTGCAACCTACTGTAGTTCAGCCAAGACGTGCTCCACCACGTAACCGTCGGCCTCCACCTTGTGGGACTGGAGGAGACCGATGTCATGTTCAAGGGAGACACAGAGGTCGTGGCCATTAGTTATTATTATTTTTTTTAACAATTAATATAATTAAACATTATTTATTATCTTAATTTAAGAAATAATATATTAATTATATAAATATTTCTTAAAATTTATTATTATTGAAAAACTTTTAATAAATATTAAAAAAACTTTACTTATAATATAAATATCAAAAACTTATAATAAATATTAAAAAAAATTTACTTACCATAAATATTTTCTTGAAAAACATAATATATTTCTTTAGTTAATAATATATTATACACTAATGTGATTTAAATAAATATAAAACAAATTAAATTATTATTTCACTTATTTCTTAATAATTGTTATTTCATAATAACAAATTTTATATGACAAAAATCATCAAATCTATTCAAAATAATAATTCATTATAAATGATAAACTTATAATAAATATTTGCTTCAAAAAACTTATAATAAATATTAAAAAAAATTTACTTACCATAAATATTTTCTTCAAAAACATAATATATTTGTTTAGTTAATAATATATTAATTATATAAATATTCCTTAAAATTTATTATTGAAAAATTGTATTTGTTTCCTTACCATAAATATTATACACTAATGTCATTTATTTGTTTATTTTTTCCGAAATCCAAACAAAAATTTTAAAAAAATTATACACTAATGTGATTTAAATAAATATAAAACTAATTAAATTATTATTTCACTTATTTCTTAATAATTGTTATTTCATAATAACAAATTTTATATCACAAAAATCATCAAATCTATTAAAAATAAAAATTCATATCAAATCTATTAAAAATAAAAATTCATTCTAAATGATATACATATATTATTATTTATAAAATAAAATTATTTCACCTAAATATTTAGTTCACATATTTGTAATTTCAAATAATTATTAATTAACAAAATATTATTGATAAAAAATTTATCAATTAAATTTATAAATGACCACTTTTTATTATAAGAAATAAACTTATAATAAATATTTGCTTTAAAAAATTTATAAAAAATATTAAAAAAATTACTTACCATAAAAATAATTCATTATAAATGATAAACTCATAATAAATATGCTTTAAAAAATTTATAATAAATTTAAAAAAAATTACTTACTATATTTACTTAAAAAATATATAATAAATATAAAAAAAATTACTTAATCCGGTGGAATTTAGAAACCGGATGTTTAACATCCGGTTCTGTTACCACGTTTGCAAAAAAACCGGATGTCAAATATCCGGTTTTCTGCACAGAAGTTCCTGCACATTTTAGGCTACAAAACCGGAAATTTAACTTCCGGTTTTATTGTCCCCACTCCAAAAGTGGCATATATATGGGTAAATAAGTTTTTTAAATAGCATATTTTTGTCATTTGTCCCAATGGAATACATTGTAATTATGTGTAATGCCAATGGAAGTAAACATGTACGAACGGTTGTATTGATTTGCTAAGGTGCAATAATCATACACTGAATGTATACTTTCTTCGCAGATGAATTGTAACAATTACTGGTAAATTTGACTTATTCCTTGTATATTTTCCAGTGTTGCGCTGAGGCTTAAATCTGGATTGATTCATTTTGGCAATTTTTTCGTTATAGGTGAAACTCCTTTACATTGTGCAATTCTAGAAGACCATTATCCCACCGCTGTTTATCTTCTTGAAAATGGTGCAAATCCAAATGCAGCAACTGCCAAGGGTTTTACTCCTCTTCACTATGCTGCTGAGAAAGGTTTTTTATAACACATGGAATTTAGTTTTGGCATATATGTTGCAAATATTATCTGATGCTGCAATTAGGATTTATTAAATGTTTATCTGACATAATATGAAATACTTCTAAAATTATTGTCCTTGATTCATGGACATACATCTATTAGGTTAGTATGACTAATTACCATCTTGTTTATTCAATGAATTTCTTGCAGTGAATTTATTGGTTTTATTCAATTACTCTTTTGAGTAATTTAGTCCGATTGTTGCAGGATATAAGAAACTTTTACACCTATTGATTTCGAAAGGAGCTGAAGTTGATGCAAAAGCTGATACAGGGACACCGTTGCAGCGGGCAGCAGGGCAGGGTAAAAAGGAGGCTGTTAAGATTTTGCTGGATAACCATGCTGATGTAAGAAAGAGCAATCCTTTTAGCTTGTATGCTGGAAATAACATGTATTGCAGCTGCTTTTGGTTTAGTAAGTGTGGTGTTTTGTAATAGTGTAGGAACTTACTGAACATATGCCCACACAAAGGTCAAGCATTTGCATCTGTTTTATTTATTTGGTTGCAAATTGACATGAGATTTTCTCTGTATCAATGTTATATTTCCTGTTCTGTAATGATAGCGACATTTTCTCCAATTCCTAATATTACTGTTATTATTGTCTCACAGCTATCTATGATTTAGATTTAATTATCGATTTACCTACTAGCTAAATAACTTTCTTGCATGTTTGTATTGTTAGTTTAAATTTCTATATTACTCTTCGCAGCCAAATTTGATTTTCCATCGCATATTTTCTCCTCTGTCGCCATCAATCTTGTCCGGGTCAATTGAATGTGTGAAGGTGTTACTTAAGGTACAATTTTGTTTTCCTGTTTCATCATAATATATCAATCAGATCGTTTTCTTAATTTTTTTTCTTCTGTTATTTTATTTTTAGTTGCCTTGTACATAATGGAAAAAATAAAATGCATATTTTAGGTATCGAAAAATATAAAGCACAGCATGAATTTGGTTTTTATTTCTAATTACATGACTTGTATAGCATTGGATCGAGAGAATTTTATTCTGATGCGAACTTTTCAATGTACTTGTATGTGCAGGCTGGAGCAGATCCAAACTTGGGTTCAAATGATTTGGCTCCCATAGATCTTGCAGCTTCTGAAGGAGAGACAGAAATTATCAAATGCTTGTTAAAAGCTGGAGCAAATCCAAATGTTGTTAATGATGTGAGTTTTGCTTTTATTTTTTATTTTTTCATATTTATTTCAATTGCATACAACCTAATTAAATATTTTCAAATTTGCTTTTACCTTACTTGTATTTTTATGAAACATTGAAACCTTTAATTTAAGGGCAGCTCTTTTCTAATTTTTTTTTTTTTTTTTTATGTTTGTATTATTATCAATTTTCCATAGATTTGTTGAACTGAATGTACGCTGCTGGCATTAAACTTGTCAACATACATATTCATTTTAATGGCTCTCCAAGATAGCAATAGACTCCGCTCCAATTTTTCACCAAGCAGGAAGTTGTTTATTCTTGTTTGGTGGTTGCTGGAATGACATATATATTCATTTTAATGGCTCTCCAAGAAAGCAATATACTCCGCTTCAATTTTTCACCAAGCAGGAAATTGCTGAGCCTTGTTTGGTGGTTGCTGGAATGACTTTTTTTTTTTTTTTTAAATATTTTATCATTAATGTTGGTAGAAATAAACAACAGGCTTAGAATCTGATTGTGATGAATTTGGTTCTTAAATTTTCTTTTTGTATCGTCTCATGATTCCTTGAATTTTAACAATTTGTTTGTCAAACAGTATGGTCTAACTCCAGTTGAGGTTGCTGCCATAAATGGTCACCATAAAGCTGTAATGGTTCTTTTTCCAGTTACTTCTCCAATTCCTTCAGTTCTGGAATGGAGCTGCGCTGGAATAATGATGCATGTTCTTTCTGAAGAAGCGAAGTGTCAGGTATAATATATTATTCCCTCTCTTTATTTATAATGTGATTCTCTAGTGTGTTCTTTTAATGTTATTTCCCACACTATTGACACAAACACAAGTGTAAATGTTTGTAGTCAATTAATGAAATGGTTATTATGGCAATGTCAATCTTCTTAGAATTCACTTGGAATTCACTTGTAAAATATTTCATTTTCATGGGCTTTCTATTTTGAATTTTAATTTATTAAAAAAAATTTACAGAGGGAACTCAAGCGTAAGGAGCAGTTTTTTATTTCGAAATCAAAGGGTGGAGATGCATAGAAGAGAAAAGATTATATTGATGCAATATTTTGGTACACTGAGGTGATGTGCTATGTTATTAATATTTTATTGTATTTTTTTAGCTTTAACATTTTTTATGGCAGAATTATTGTCTCTTCAAACCTTGAATTATTCCTGATTTTGCATTTGTTCAATTTATTACTTGTTTCTAGTAATTGGTTTAGTTTTTTGGGTATGAAAATTTGCAGGCCAGCAATCTAGAACCCTTGGATGCAGTTGTCTTATCAAATCGAAGCTTATGTCGGGCCCGATTGAATGAGGGAGAGTGTGCTTTACTGATGCTCAGGCTTGTGTCATGCTGCGGCCTGACTGGCCAAAGGCTTACTATAGGGAAGGTGTAGCATGGAAATTATTGAAAGTATGCATTTTCTTTGTTGTATCTCAATTTAGTTTGTCAAATAAGTAGTTGTATTACATTTAATCTTCCTAAACTATCATTCAGGATATGGATAGTGCAGCTGCATCTTTTTTGGCTGGTTTGCCGTTGGAGCCGCAAAACGAGGAACTCAGTAATGCTTTCAGGTAACGGTTGCATTATAAAGAAACATATCAACTAATCAGTTTTCCTAGCAAGTAATAGGTCAAGATAGCTTCTGGGTACTGCATTTGTTTAATGATAGAGCAACTTTTCCCTGGTTATTGCTGTTAGCTACACAAATTGTTCTCAGACTAGGATGCCTGAATTCTGGTGTAATGTGTTGGTAGAGTTGTTGGAATATGAAAAGAAACAAGGTGGAAGAAGTGTGATATTGGGGGATAGAGCACAACTTCAAGCTCTGTTTTTACCTTTTTTTTTTTTTTTGGCTCTGTAGGGAAGTTGTGGAAGCTTTAACAGAAGCTCAGGTTGCACGCATGAAGATATGAAATTGTACTGCTTGCTATGTATGGAAATTTTGTTTTTCTTTTGTTGGGTTGCAAAGTTAATGTTGAAGATGTTTCCTGCATCTTTTAAATGACTGTCTTTTAATTGTAATGTGCACCCTTTATTACGTTCCTTCGTATGTTAAACATTTCTCTACTACTGATGTATTAACGTGTGCATGTTATAAACTGTTTTTTATGCAGTCGCTTCTCAAATTTGCCTCCTTAACCACAACCATGATATTAGCACAAAGTTACGGAAATTTTTTTTTTCATGCAAATTCAACAATAAAAGATCCATCTAAACTTGCATGAAACTAATTTTTCTAGTCTTAATATTTTTTTGAAACTTTTGAGAGGCAACGGTCTACCGTTTATTTGTCCTTGATTGTTCTGTCGAAAAAGTTACAGGAATGAGTAATTTTTTTTTCTTTTGTTAAAGAGAAAGAGAGAGAACTTATGCACTCTATTTATTATTTTCTACATATATATGGGAAAATAGCAGAGAACTCCAAATATTTTGGAAATGGAAGTTTGATGTTGGTAAAAAGTTAAATTCGTATTTCATTTGTATAAGAAAATGATATGTGGGGACACCATTTTCATGTGAGAAAACAAAATCATTTCTTTCTCGCTCGTGAGAAAATGACGATGTGACTTTTTCATTTCTTTCTCATGAAAGTGGCCAAAACAGTAAAATAGTTGGAGAAGTCTTTATTATTTTCTAGTGACCCCCGTGAATAAAAATTTAAAATTTCTAACAAAAAAATCAAAATTACATATAGCTTTGTACATTTAAATTTTTTGAAAAAAAATTCTTGCTTTTTTTTTTTTTTGAGAGGAAGTAATTTGAATTTAAATCTTATTAAGTTATACATTTAGTATTAAGAAATGTCTTATTAAACTTGAAGTCAGTTTAGTTTTTTTTTTTTTTTACACTAGAAAAAGGAGTTTACTGATCTCTTAACATAAATCATCTCATAAGAATTCAAAACTCTTAATAAAGATATACAATCATTAACAGCCATACAAATAAGGATCAATCTTCATGCTGACCTCGAAGGGCCTGAATCAAGATTAAGCAATCAGTCTCTATAATCACCTGACAATAACACATATTCTTCAACTAGCTTAAGGCTTCCATGAAACTCAAAGATTCAACTAGCTTAGGATCATCTACACAAGGAAAAGCCTTAATTTTTGCAGCAACACAATTTTCCATTTGCATCTCGAGTAACACAACGCATACCACTCAGAAATCTACATTAGCAGGTAATGTGATGCATCAACATAGAACTTAACCCAACCTGCAGAGGCTTTTGCCATGTTATAGAGCCCTCCCGCGAAATGTTACCAGATGGATTAGAGACCTCACCTGAGCTTGCTGCCACTGGAACAAAAGGGAGCTCACTGATGAGATGAGGTACGATAGAGTGAAATTTTTGGCGCCAAACCACATAATTCCTGTGAGGCCAAATACCCCAAGCAAGCATACACCTGTGTACCACCTCGGATTCTGTTTCTTGCATAAAAATGAAATAAAACCATCTGGTCCGCTGCAGGCTCAAACACAGACAATAGAGACCAACACTCGTTAGCAAACGGGCACACCAGGAACAAATGGCAAATGGACTCATCCGATCTATCACAAACAGGGCACGCCACATCCACATCAACTTTCCTCGACTCCAGATTATCCTTTGTTGGCAAACAACCTCCAACAACTCGCCAAATGAAATTCTTAGATTTTTAGAGGGATTTTAAGTGACCAAAGACGCTTCCAAACTGACCTGCAATGGGAGAGGGATTGGTAACAAAGTGATTGCTATCTCTCAACTTTGTATAACCCACTTTTTAACAGGGCAAATTCCTTTCGCAACCAGCAATCAGACACATCACCAAAGCTTAAAGGAATTGATAAAATTAAATCCTTGTTACGATCATTAAAAAGATCCCTCAGAATATCATCATCCTAGAAAGTCCATCCGCAGCAATCAAAGAGTTGACAGTTGCAGATTCTAACTCCATAGGAACCGGTGAAGACACCCTTGGCCATACAAGATCTGGAAGCCACGGGGTTTGCCCAGATATTAATATTATTGCTCCTGCCTACGCGAATCCTGCAATGACTCTAAAGCAAAGCTTGAGAAGCCAGCAAACTTCTCAAAATATAGCTGGGATTACTCCCAAAAGTAGCAATCAGAAATTGCCCTCTAGGATGATACCTTGCCCGATACACCTTAGCCGCCAAAGATGATGAATTTGCAATCAAACGCCAGCCTTGCTGAGCAATCATAGACAGATTAAATTCATGCAAACTGCGATTCGGCGAAAGCCCATTCTGCCAAGTACTTTTGGTACACAAAGACGCTGTAACCCCATCCAATGAAACTGGAAGTCGTTCTTTATTCTTTCAAACATGCAGGAAAAAATAATTTTTTATTCTCCTATTTTTTTATATCTTTTCCTATTTCTTAAGATGAAGGCAATCTTTGACCAAAAAAAAAAAAGAAGATGAAGGCTATTATTTTCTTTTGAATCACTTTAAAACTCTCAAGCATGCTCTCAAATATACCGTTGGAAATATTTATTTTCCTCTCAAATTATTTTCTTTTTTGTAAAGTTATTTTTAAAAAAATAAATCATATTTTCATAAAATTAAAATTTTTTTACAAATAAAAAATTATGAAAAATAATTTAATTTACAAAATCTTATGATTTTATATAAAAAAAAATTATTTTTAGTCAAAGTCACAATACAAAATACTTATATATACATACATATATATATATATATATATATGTAAAATGAGACTAATAAAATAAAATAAAATAAAAAAGTGTAAAACGAGGTCAACTAGTTGGATGCTGATTGGCTATACTTTCCTCTTAAAATCTTTCCAGGTTCCAGCTAAGCTTCTAAATAGGCTCCGCATTAAGATTCTCAACGACGTCGTTCCACTGCCTATTTCTCTACTTGAACAAATATCTAAACCAAGCATTCAAAATTAAATTATGCAAGAAAACTCTCTCTCTCTCTGAAAGCTCAGAGCAAATGTCTTCTACTTCTCGCAGCCCATTTGGCTCTCAACCCTCGACACGAACCCCTGCCACCTTCATCTCACGCCCAACCGTCACCGCTACTACCACTTTTTTCGCCACGCCCCGCCCATGGCGCGAGCTCATCGAGTTCTCCTCTTTCACGCGCCCTTACTCTATCGGGGAAGCCACTGCACGAATAAAGCGAAACC
The DNA here is from genome assembly GCA_947687605.1 of Reutealis trisperma. Lineage (NCBI taxonomy): Eukaryota > Viridiplantae > Streptophyta > Magnoliopsida > Malpighiales > Euphorbiaceae > Reutealis > Reutealis trisperma. The sequence goes on along the minus strand of CANTUT010000033.1, from coordinate 10,139,628 downwards.
TTTTCCATTTTCGCGTTAATTATGCGATGATCATCCTCTTTATTCTCTTTCTTAGCCTTGTATGGCACCCATTGTCTATGATTGTCTTTTTAATTGTATTTGTCGCCTGGTTTTTTCTCTACTTTTTTCGCGACCAGCCGCTGGTTATCTTCCACCGCACGATCGATGATCGTGTGGTGCTAGGCGTTCTCGCGGTGGTTACCATTGTGGCCTTGGTTTTCACGCAGGTGTGGTTGAATGTGTTGATCTCGATCTTGATTGGGCTTGCAATTGTTGTTTTGCACGCTGCAATTAGGGGAACTGAAGATTTGTACTTGGATGAACAAGATGTGGGAGATGGAGGGTTGTTTTCGGTTGTGGGCAGTCCTACGAGAACTGGGTACACTCGAATTTAAGGGTTTTTTTATTTTTCAGCCTAGCTGTGAATTGAATTGGATTTGTTCTTCTTTTCGAGTTCAATTTCGAGATTGTGACCTATTTCGAGCACCGCAGAGAATTTGAATAGGAGCAGCAATTTTCTCTGGTTAGATAATGAATCTTGAATTGATATAAATTTTCCCCTTTTTGTTATTATTTTTAAATATATTTGAAGTATGTATGTTTGTAACTTTGCTAGTGTGAATTCACTTCATATAGGATTTAATTTTCTTAATGAGAAGTAGCAGATTGTTTGTTTCTTTAGTGTTTGTCAGTTTATATGTATTTCTTTGTTTCTTAAGTGTTTATCAGTTTATATGTATTTCTCTATGCTTACAATTTGGGCTATGCATTTTATATTTGGCTTGTGTTATTGCTTTGGTTCTTTCAAAGTTTATGGAATGCCAAATTTCCGGTGTTGCATTAGTTCATGTTTGGTCACAAATCACATTTCACAAACATCAGGCTTTAATAACAGGTTTAAGTATCTTGAGTTTGTAATTGAGGGGTTATATTTAAAATCGTTGCTGCTTTTACAGTTCCCTTTACATGACCCCAGTAAGAGAAAAATTGAGTAATGGTCTTTTCTTAATTTCTGCTCTTTCTTTTTTCCTGCCCTTTTTTGGTCTTCTATAATTATCTTCCCATGTGCATAGAAACATGAATCTTCTCCAATGTGTGGCATTGTGCTGTTCCTAAAAATCTATCAGTAGGGGGGTTGAGGTGGAAGATGGATCTAATGCTTTTGCCCCATGTGAGGAAAAGTAGGAGAGCAAGCATTATTGTTGTGACTGGCCATGCAAAGGCCAGCACTTTGCCTTTTATCACAGATTTTGTCTTGAGACTTTGAAAGCTGGTTTGCATATGGGCCTTCATTTCCAATTAGGTTTACAATAGGAGTTTTTGAGTCTTAGGCTTAGCTTGTATATGCCTAATTTAAGGGATGGTTATTTGAAAATCTTATTATCTAAATGTGTAGTTTGCAATCTTTTGGGAGCATAAGAGAACTTGAAAGTTTTGACACTGATGATTGTTGTAGGTGATCTTGCAAAATACTACTATAAATGTGGCATATGCTAGCTTGTTATGCTTATTTTTATGTTTCAGGAATGTTGGTATGTATTTCACAGTGCTTCTAGTCTTTAGTTCCGGTTTTATTTATTTATTTATTTTTTTCATTTCTTGTTTTATTTAATTCAGAATTATGGATTGATTGCAGTTTTATCATCTAGACCAATAAGAACTTGGATAGTATTGCATTTTGATTGCCAGAATAAATATACAACAAGAATCTGTATAGAAGAAGTCTGCGAAATTGAATTATGATACCTTTGCTTGCCATTATAAAGTTGTTATTTATTCCTTTGCATACCTTAACAAGAGCGTCAAGGCATAAATTTCATTCATTTAGTGATTATGCGGATTAATATTTGTGCTTGGTATAGTTAATACATATAGATATCGTAATTTGAGTTGTTATAAAGAGATTTACTAATGAAGAATATGGTGGCAAGAGGCCATTAAAAATTGTTTTTTAAAGTAATTTTGAAGATTATATTTGGTTTGCAGAATAAAATATACAATAACTATTCCTAAACAATAAAATAGGTTATGAATAGAATAATTATTTTAATTTTATAATTTGGTTCAAACATAGAATAACTATTCTATTTCATATAAATAAACATAATATTCTTATAAATTAATTTCCTTGTTAAGATTAAAATTTAAAGTAATTTAATTTAAGGCTTAAGTTTCAAATTAGCTCCTGTGGATTTAACATTGGTTTAATTAAGTCGAAAGTCATTTTCTTGTCTCAAATTAGCCTTTATGATTTTAACATTAGTTCAATATGGCTTAATAAAATCCAACTAGAATAAATTAAGGTGTGTGAGTTGCAAATGATACTATGAACACGTGAGAAGCTAGCGAGAATAATAAAATAGTTAATCATTAATTAAAAAATTATTTCTCTATAATAATAATAATAATAATAGAGAGGGGAAAAGAGTAAATTATTTTATTTTCCTAATCAATTATTTATATATTTCATATTTTTTAATTTGAAGTTTGAATAATACGCATTGTAGATGGACTTACTAAATTGAACCAATGTTAAAATCATGAGGGCTTATTTGAGAAAAGAAAATGATTTTAGATCTAATTGAACAAATGTTAAAACTGTAAGGGCTAATTTGAACTTTAAGTCTTTATCAAAATTTAGTTAAAAAATAGTTTAAATGTATAGTAAATAAAATTTTTATTTGACTTAAATTTAAAAAATATATATTTTTTTAAATTAATTACCTAAATTAATCTCTTATTCTATTTACTTATTATTTTTTTTTACAAAAAATTGATCAAGGAAATAAAATTTTAAAATAAAAAATAATATATGTACATATAATTGATATGAATATCTTTATATAAAACTTAGAATAAATATTTTATATAAAATAATTGTTCTATTTCTTAACTATTTTATTAACTAAATATATCTGAAATATTGGTCATGGCAATTTCAAAGCATCTATGGAAAATAATTTCAAATTGCTTTTGTTTGTCTGATAGTGGCATTAGATTTATTGATAGGGAAGGCAATCACGTAGCAGATTGGTTATCTAAAAATGGTTTTGTTTTTTATCTTCGTATGTTGCTAAGTTTGATAGGCTTTATTAATAGATGTGTCTCCTTAATTTAATTGAGATGTTTATTCAGTTAATAATAATAATTTCAAATCGCTTTTGATGGATTGATATTGTCATATTGCTTTACTTTGAAATTTCCATTCCAATTTTTCTTTTTCCCTTTGATCTGAAGAGCTTTCGTGAAGGACAACGGCCAATGATCAAAAAAGATATCAACAACTTTCTTTATTATTGCAACTTACCCAATCCAAAATTATTTAGGCCCATTTGAAATTAAATTTTAAAAAAAAAAATTGAATTTTTTTTTTATATTTTTTTAAAATTATTTCTTAGTGAAAATAAGTAAATTGAAGCAGATTTAAAAAAAAATAATAAAAATTAATTAATAAATTAAAATTTTTTTAAAAATATTTAATTTTTAATTGCAATCCTAAATGCCCACATGTAGAGGTGAGCATCTGTTTGGTTTGAAAACTAAAAACTAAAATTTGTGAAAGTTTTAAAATCAAACTAAACCGAATAAACCTTTAAACCAGAATTTAAATTTTGATTCAGTTCGATTCGGTTCAATCAAAAATCAATTTTTAATTTTAGTTTTTACTTTTATATATAATATAATATAAAATTTTTAAATATATATTAATAATGTATAAAATATACAATATATAAAATAATTATTTGTAAAAGAATATATAATTTATAAATATATAAAATAATTTTTATAAAACAATATATAAATATATAAAATAAAAAGAAAAATAATATTAAAAGTATTAAAAAATATATGATTTTGGTTTTTTCTGTCGGTTCAATTTTTTAACCTCTAAAATTGAATCGAATTATCTATAATCTCAAACCGAACTGAAAATTGAATACCAAATAATTAAATTAAATATATAATTTTAGTTTAATTTAGTTTTAAAATTTGGTCTGGTCGGTTTTTGCTCACCCTTACCAACATATTTGTCTTTAGTACTCATATTGAGGTCGACCTTACAATGTGGGCATATGTAGGTCTTACAAGTGGGCTTCATCTCCAACCCTCACAAAAAATTAGTCTCAAATTGGAGGTTCGACGCAACCACGTCACAGTTAACATAATGAGTTAAGGTTTTTCTTTTTTTACCCAAATAGATCAAATCCAACTTGATTTGACCCGAACGAGAAAAAAATTAATATCAAACTTATTATTAAATAAATTTAAATTAATTTTTTAATAATATATACATATTTAATATCAATTTATTTTGAATCAATTTATTTTCAAATTTCCTGTTTAATATCAATTTTTTTACATAATGTATTCTTATAACAATAAAAATTAATAAAATATTAAATTTATCTTATTTTGATTAATATAATTAAATATATTATACTTTTAAAATTTATTTTATTATTTTATTTTATCGGATTATCGTCTTAAAATTTAAAATTTTGACAAGATTTTTAAATTACTTGCTAGAATAAAAAATAATATATTAGAATTATTCAGCATGGTTATTTTATTATTACGATATTGTATATATAAGCATTGAAAGGTAGTTATTTATTATATTATAATATTTTAAATGCATAAAAATTACATACATGAATATGATTATAGATTTTAAATATTTTATATATTTTTTAATTAAATTATATATATAATATTTTAAAATTGTAATGTTGATTTTTATTATTAAATTTTAAAATATTACATATATGAAAATTTTATTTTTATAAAAAAATCTATTATAACCCAATCGAAAATTTATTTTCAAAACTAGAACATGACCCGAAATCCTGTTTGATCATTAATTAGATGATTCACTCAAAAATCTGAACATAATTTTCTGTGTTCATACCCGAACCTGCCTGAAGAAACGAGAGAACTGAAATGAGCCGATCCAAAAATAACCTTGACCCAAAATGACCTATTGGGTACATTATTCCTTGATCTGCGTTGCAAGGAATGAAGACTAAAACAGCCTCCTTGGGGCCATTGAAACGAAACAAGGAACCAGGAAATTTCAGGCAAGAAGGAAAATGGAAGAAAGTACATCAAAAAGAGTAAAGACAATGTTGCTTCTGATTAATAACTATAACAGTCACATTGTGTCTTAGCATCTAAATCGTGTGTAACATCGCTACTGGGAAAACTGTGTTAGTACAACTCCAATGTTTCTCATCAGAGGGTTTGTAATAATACAACAAATCTCAACATGCACGTGCACAGTTGTATCTCTAAGATGATTGCAGCTGCCAATGAGCACGTGTCACACCTTCCATCAACCGAAATCCAGTCGCAGAGCACTGGTCTGCAATGTGCCCGCTGCCAATGCTTGTAATATACACTCATTCAAAGAAGCAGATGATTTGTGAGGATGTAAAGGGCAGAAACATGGAAAGAAGCATTATTCAGGGTCTGGGACTTTTCGAGCATAGGCCAGCACCATCACAAAATCCTTTGCTGAGGAACCGATGGATGCTGGTACTCGTTCTGATGTTGTAGCTGTCTGTATCCATAGATCAACTAAATTGTACAACAATAATGTGGGGAGCACTGTCTGTCCCATGCATTTGATCTCGACCTGCAAGAACACCATTAGAGAACCCATTCAACAAAAAATAAATAAATAAATAAAATCACAGAATCAGATTTCCTTGAGAAAGAAACAATCTGCAAAATGCACGATTTTGCTCGTGTATGACTGTGAACAAAGAATTAACGGGTGTGTCATACAACTACAAGAGAGGCACACTTGTATAAGTACTGCTAAACCCTGACCACCCACTCAAGAAGAAGAAAGAATAAGAAAAAGATAAAGAGGACGAGAAAGGCAGGCATGGCAATTGCATTTTTCCAAGATGACGTGATAGCTGAGGGGTTTAATTAGTTCTCTATCCTCAATGTTTTTCATGTGCGCATAAATAATATGACTGATTCTTTGTAATGCATTAAAAAATAACACACTAAAATTTTGCAGGATAAAGCTGTAAGCTTCCCAATGAACTCAAAATGATCCAAATAGAGGATTTTTGGAAAGCTTCTCTCACCTCAGTTTCAGTAGCTAGGTCAAGTTTCTTCATCAGGTACTTCTGGATAAAGGAAACAGGTAAATTTCCATCCCTGCCATAGAATGAAATGAATGACAATGAAACACCTCCCAAAATCAGTTGATTGATTTCACTTGTCACTAAAAATTGTGTTCTCAAATGTTAAAATAATGTAGAAAAGTAGCTACAAGTAGCAAGGATAAAACACCCCATACAATAACTATTAATTCAAAACCAAATTATCAAACGTACATAATTTCCACGCAATTATTACTTGGCCTGTATGAGGCAAATATTTTAACTGCCCTATAGTTGACATTGAGATTTAATCACCTTAAAGAGCTCCCATAGGATGGAGGGTTGTTGGGGTCATAGATCCTCAGCATTACCTACATCTAAATTCCACCAAATGAAGCTAAAAGGAAGCATGAGATGACATAATCACAAGATTATTTATACTAATTTTTGCCCATTGGGATAGATGTAGCATGGTTGAGAAAGGTTCAGCTGTAATGCAGCAGACTCCAACCACGTTGAAAGTGGGTTCTTAGTTTTATTTGCTTGAGTGTTGTCTTCACATACAATATGCATGTACAAGCTATCAAATTATGCATACTTGATATAAACAGCCTGCTCCATCATGGCCCTACTTGGATAGGCAATGTACAACTTGTGATGCAATGAACATTCTGAGGAGGAACTATCACAGAAACCTGTGACTGGTGAAGTTGGGTAACAGACAAAGAATGACTTTAGAGGAATCAGATGCATCAACACAAGGCATGACTTTTTTTTCTTAACGATTTGTTTTCACAAACATCCAGCAACATGCATTTTCTGAATTGTCACCCTTGTATTTAAGATTTCACCTCATTCTTAGCTCCAATCTAGACAAGTCATTCTCCCTCAAGCAATGACTGGTGCTCTGACATGTTGCTGAGCGCTGACAAACAATTTCTCTTCTCATGCCCCTGTTTGAGGTTACTTTATTCCTCACTTACTGAAAAATCATAGAATATCCTGATATCCGCTATATTTTCTATTTTTCTTTTTTCCTGAGTATGTTATCTAACTAATATAGCACATAAGTAAATTTCTAACTCAATGATACTAACTTGGAAACACCCTCTTCATATTAAACTCTACAGGAAAATGTTTGTTCAACCTCTTCCCCTCCGAGATATTTGAACCCAGATAGCATGAAAATTTCAGAAAAATTTAAAAATCTGGATAACAAACTTATAACTTTCAAAAATGAACATGTTAATGAAACAAGTATAGAATAACAAGCAACGAAGCCAAAAGAAACTCACTTTATCCTCAAGTAATTTGCACGAATTTGTGGCAAAGGTGCATCTCCTTCCCTGAAACAATTGATATAATATTAACAGGAATACAACCAAAAGAAAATTTTAGCAAGCACATTCTACATTTCTAACATCCTAGAAAACTCCTTTGTTTTTTAAGTCGAAAGTTGGAAATGATTCTCACTGGTCATCACAAGCTATCAATGAAAACCAAACTGGACCAGCTCTTCTCTCATGCTTTGCACTGGCAGCATCCAGCACAACTTGGGATGAGATGCCTGAATACCCAAAAGTAGCTGCCTTTTTTCGGCGAATCCTGCGCAACCTTTTGGGTCCAGCTGGCTCTGAAGGGATAGTATCATTGTTGTTCTTCTCGTCTTCGATTTTTAACTTATCTTTGCTTTCCTTAAATTTGGTTTTACGCACTTGAGGTTCATTGTCAGGATAATTACTAGACTCTAATTTGGCATCAGAAACTTGTGAAGTAGACTTGAAAGACTTGGTCCTATTTGCAACTTCCACCAAACAATTTAATGGTTGCCAAAGATCTGATTTTCCATCCCATGATTCAGCACCGTTCTCTGTTTCATTATTGAGAGTGGGTTGGCTAGCCTCAGCAGGGGAAGAATTCTGCCAAGTTAAATATGCAAGTCTGAAAAATATTAGTAATATGAAGCAAACACACAACTGTCACTCAATTTACAGGAAGCATAAGTAGATGACATGTTGGCAGCCCAAGGAGAATAAACTCAGCACTAATAATAATAAGCATTTTGACTACTCTTACCTGCCTTGTGTTCTGGTTGAACTTATTTACAGTTTCAGGGGAACTTGAGTTCTTTAGATGATCGTGTGAAGAATCTTGCTCCTTTTTAATGCGTTTCTCAATAGGAAAACTGGAACCTCGTAAAGCAGTAGCCTTTATTGGAACAGGTCTTGTTCTTCTTCCAGTGGTAGTCTGTGCTGATACTTTGGGAGTGCTGACCACCAATGATGAAAGTGATCTTTCCTTCCTTCTGACCGGTAATGAAATGGAGGGTGTGACTTCAGGTGCCTCTATCTTTCTTCTTTTGAATGGGAAAATCTTGGCCCTTACATCTTGCAAATTGTGGTCTGGCCTAATTTCCATATATCAATAATGTGCCTCAATTCACAATCATTTCTAAACAAAAAAAATATAATTGTACAAAAATGAGCAGGTACTCTATAATATAAACAATGCATGTGCATGCATGCTTAACATGGCAATTTTTATTATACCCTCTCAGACATCCAAAGAGAAACTGCATTTCATAGGTGCATATCTGAAACAAGCATATGGTGAAGCAAGGTTAACATCAATCCCAATCCTCCCCCAACTCACATATACAGAAGACTGTATAAGTTAAAATCTCAGCTTTCTCAAAATTACAGAACAGTTCACCATTGGCATAAACCATTGTGCTCATAAAATGAACAGGTTCTGCTATCCCAACAGGCTAATGTGCAATGAGTAATAGGTGAGCAATTCAGCAAGTGGCTTGTTTTCTCAGCTTTCCCGTCAGAAATTATAAACTCTAAATATCCTACCAACATGCCCCTCCAAATGAACACCAACAGGAAAGCAGATCTGACACCATATGCATGAAGAATCAACAGTATTGCCCAAGAAAATGTAAGCAAGTGCCGGAATCTGAAATCTGTTATGAAAGCTTACAAGAGATGAAGACCATTTTGTTTCCGAGACATTCCTTTCGAGCCTTGACCCAACACCAATCTCCTCATCATCAAGTCTTAAAAAATTAAATTACACTTAAATGCAAATTGCTCTGAGCTTATTTTGCTGAATGATCCATAGTTTAGTACTTTTTAATAAGGTTAATGGTGTATCTTGAGCCTTCAGTGGACATCTTCTGTTCATTTCTCTTTTTAATATGATTGCAATAAACTCTGGAGGAAAAATTTTGCTACATAATATGGTTATGACTCAAATATTGCATTAGTAAGGTAATAATCACACCCCTAACAATTTTTGGAAAATTTTGCTATTGTTACATATAAATATTCTGCGGAAACCTTCAGGCATCAGCAATCTCAAAACATATTAGAGCAGAGGCATGAAGATCGGATTAAAATCCATTATTCTCACAAATGAAAGATGGAATTTTACCCTCAACTACTGTTATATATGCATATAATCAATAGTATTTAATAAAGCAATCAATAATAAAGGTAAAGGTATAAGAAGTTAAGTGTTATATGACTCATGCATTATCAGTTTAAAACCATCACTTTTGCATGCATGTCACCAGCTGTTCGTGCTACACATAGTTCAACGCAATATAAGGGGGAGAGAAGGCGGAAGAGCAGAGGCAGAGATAAGGACAAGAAACTGACCTTAATTTTTCCAATGGAACACAACCCAAATCGATATTGCATATCGGACAACAATCTACTCCCTCATCTGATATCTTCTTATATATGCACTTTCTGCAGACTGAGTGAAATTTCAAGTAAAGGAAAGAAAATCAGAGACATTTTCCGTTTAGTGGCTTAAAAAGAAGAGTTCATCCAAACATAATTTGTCAAACCAAGAAAAAAAAAATCAGAGATTAAAAGTACTCAAAATTCATGCACTTTAGACTTCAATAACTGAACTTAATTAATAAGCATTAACTTGCAACATAGAAACTCGGCCAATAAGCAACTACCCAGTTTAAGCCATTGGTATTAGACTTAATTTCCAAAAGCAAAACAGTTGCATGTTGGCCCAACATTCGACTTTAATCACAGCAAGCAAAGAATGAAACAGGAAAGCTTAAGCTGTTTACTATAGTCTTCTCTTCCAGCATCTAGAGAAAGAGAAAGAAAGGAGAAACAAAAGATGCTGGTCAGCTGTAAAAATTAAAAAGTAATAAAAAGATGCCCATAGAATTACAGTACAATTACAAAACGACCCCGTTCAGATAAAGACAAACCCAAGCGAACCAAGTCAAGATAAAGAAATTAACGCCCGAAACAAGAACCCAACTCACCCCAGATTATCAACAATGCAAAAATACAAAAGGAATCGAAACCATAAGAGTCTCAGATAAGAGAGACTGACACGTATGGAGACATTCAGATATGGTAGTAGCATCTCTGAGTAACTTATTGCAAAGAGGACATGTCATGCATGCTGCAATTGCTTCTCTTCTCACTTTCACCACCTGATTCGCCATCTCCTTATCTCTAATTTTCCTCTCTGTTTTGCTTCCTCAACCACCACCGCGACCGCTGGCACCACCACCATGTATACTATTGATTAATTAATAATCCACATAAAAACTGCATGTTATTGTTGGTTGCCAGTGCCACCATCAATAAACAAAAATTAAAACTCAAGATTCACGTCCATGTCTCTGTTTTTATCTGCATTAAACACAGAAATAACATCAAAAGAAGAATGGTAACAATAAAAAAAGTAAAGACTTCTTTTTTATGGCATAATTACATATATAGAAAAAATAGGAGAAAAACCTGAGAGGCCCCTTTTGATCTTTATACACGAATAAAGAAAAGATTTTGAGATTTGGGTAATGAAGATTTGTGGAGAATCGACGTGGGTTTTTGTGGATTTGGACAGAGAGAGCTTTATGGTTGATCTAAATCTATAGAGAGAGAGAGAGAGAGAGAGAGAGAGGAGAGGGAAGGGGGAAGGGTCGTCGAAGAAAAAGCATGAACCAGAGTGTCTTTGTTTTTATGTTATTTTATTTTATTTGTTGTTATTTTATTTTTTGGATTAATTAAAAAAAATAAAAAAATTTATTATTAATCCAATTTTTGTTTTTTAATTTTGGGAAAAATAGTATTTATATTTGGACAAGTTAGACTAATGCAGCAGACTAATTGAAGCGGAAGCTTGAGGATATATTACACGTTGGGTGCGCAGGCTAGGAATGTGCGCACTAGTGTGTGCTTGGTTCGCGTAACTAAGCAACGGCGAGTTTTGCGAGGGTTTGTTTGTTATACTGTTAGCGATAGTGCAACGTGGTGCACCGTATGCTCCTACTCCTGGATTTATTTCCACGTGGTAAATAAATGGAAATATTTTTAATAATATTATGGAATATTAGGTATGTATTAAGTATTTAATATAATTACTTTATTTAATATACATTTTTAAAAAAATTTCTTATTTTTAATATTAAATTTAATTAAGTAATTATCTCTCTTTTTTATATTTCAATGAAGTAAAAAAAAAGGAAATTGCACTCTTTTTCTATTAAAAAAAAATTCCTCTATTTTTTTTTTAAATTATTTATCCATACAAATTACATCTGAATTATCAATTTTTATACGTTAAATTATTCCATTAAAGATTATTGATCCATAACTATTGAAGATTTTTGTACAAAAATGAATCAATAATTAATAATTAAAAATTATATATATAATCTACATATAAAATCGATAATAAAAAATTATATATAAAATGGAAGAATTGTTTTAGTGGAAAGATTGCAATTTTCTATTTTTTTAACTTCATTAAGAGATACTTAAAAAAGAGAAATAATTACTTAATTAAATTTGATATTGAAAATAAGAAATTTCATTAAGTGTGTAATCAATATATTAAATAAAATAATTATATTAAATGCTTAATAAATACATAAGGAGTACTTATTAACATAACACATTATTGTTATTATTAATGTTAAATCTAATGACACTTTAATATTTTTTTTAGCATGCAATTTAATATGTTCTTTCTAATAATATTTATCTGTATTAGCTACACAACATGGCTAGCAGCTAATCTTCTCTATGTTAAAATATTTCACATAAATTTTGAGATATCAATTTATATATAAATGCCAACAAATAGTATGTTTTCGAGTATTTAATCATATTTCATTTAATAAAATAGAATTTAATTAGATTTTTATAAATAAATCTAAGATGATGTGAGTTAAAAAAATAATTATTTATTTGAAATTTTGATAAAATATAAATGATATATAAAAGATGAATTTCAAACAGGTTTTATTTTAAGTATATGAATTAGACAATTACTAATTTTGTGAATTACTTTATATATATATATATGTGTGTAAAAGGCTTAGAATTTTCATTTTCCCAAATAAAAATCCTTAATAAGGAGAAAATACAAGAAAAAAGGAAATCATTTTCAAAAGAAAAAGGTGATATGCCTTAACGTTGGTGGCATGTTGCTGTTTGTAAACTTAATGTGCACGACATGCCGGTAAGAAAAGGTACTTTATATATAATATTAATTATTTTTTTCTCATATATATATATATAATTAAACTGTTATTCCATTATCTAATTGATCATATGTTGTATTTAGTTTCTTTTATTTTAAAGTATCCTTTCATATATTTCTTCGAAGTTTATTTTCTCCTAGGAAATATACATCTCGAAAAGTTATTTACTATAAAATAATTTTTTTAAAAAATAATTATGTATTTAGTTTATATATAACTGTCTGAAAAGTAAATTTTGTTATTTGAGTTAATAATAAAATTGACAATAATATGTTATCTCATTTATTCAATCTTATTTGATAGAAGGTAAATATATTAATTTATATCTATTGCAACTAAGAAAATTTAATTTTTTTAGTTTCTCTCAAAAAAGTGTAATTTCCCCAAATTTAATAAGACATATTATTTCTGGAAATTTTTTTTAATAATAATTATCTAATAAGCTAAAATTTTCTATTTCTCAAAAAGTTATACTTTTTTAGTTTACTTACTACATACTTAACGATATATAAATAAAAATTTTCTTTAAATTTGTAAAAATTAAATAAATTATATATTATCATTTTAATGTAAATTATAATTAAAAAATTGACTTTTATAAAAAAAAAAATTGTGATGAAATCACAGGGCAAAGTAAAAAAAGAAAAAAAAATATGCAAATGAGCTCGTTGAAATATAACAAGCTTAGGAGGCTTCTTAATTAATTAATCCCATAATTAATAGTCTTCTAACAGGATGGTGGATCCCACTCACATGACTGTCTAAAACGTGCTCTCATGTTTTCTTATAGATCATAAATAATTATTACAATTTGCAAATTGAAAATGGAGAGGGTCAAAACATATAGATCCATACAAGTAATCAAACAAACTATTAACTGCTAATAATATTAAATTAATAAATAAATATTCTCTCCATTCTGAAAAAAATGGCTATTAAAAAAAATAATTTTATTCATAAATAAATAGTCATTTAGCAACTTAATAAAAAAAAAGATAAAATGATTAATTTACTCTTTCATTTTTTTAAATATGAGAGATATTTTCCTAATTTATATTATAATTAATAGGGGTTTTTTTTGACAATTTATGATAAAATTATTATTATTTTAAAAATACTGATTTTTTTTAATAGTCATTTTTTTCAGAATGGAGGGAGTAAAAAGTAGAAGCTATTAACTATAAGAGTTAGTAGCATTTAAAAATTGGAGTTGATAAGTGATTTAATGATAGTTGCTGGCTGCTACAGTGTTTTAATTATGCACTATCTACTATTACTATACAATCAATCGATATATTGCCAGCTAAGATTAGTTGTTAATTAAGCTAATCAAATTATATCTATATATAATTTCAACGTCTTTTCTTTAATTTGTTTTTGGATCAGAAGCAAACTACAGTGGAGGACCAAATTCTGTTATAGTAACTTATAAGAAGCATCCATGGTGATCTCATGTTTCACATGGACAGTTCTTTCTCTCTCTCTCTCTCTCTCTCTCTATAATCGCTCCAATTAAAAAATTTTGAAAAAATACCATTATGCTTATCTCATGTTTCACATGATCTTCTTACTTACATCAAATACAAAGATAACTAAATGAGTGGTAAAATACTTTTAAAGGTGTATAAACAATCGATTCAATTTAAAATTAAATTGAATTGAAATAACTGAATAACCAAAATTCACATTTTTAATGAACTCAATTTATAATAAAAATTAAACTGAACCGAACTAGCTTTTTATTTATTAGTTTGATCTGATTTTAAGTTTTTGCTATTTCTATTTTTCTATCATAAATTTTAGATAAAATGCAAGTAAATTGTAATATATATTTAAAATATATATACACATAGATTTTATATATATAATTCGATCGGTTCAATTTTAATCGAAATTTTTTGGGCAAAAATCTATCCAAATCAAAGTTTAATGTGGTTTTAAATTTTTTAAATAGAATCAAACCAAAGTTTTTAAAAACCAAATCGAACTAATTAAGTTCAGTTTTGCAGACCCTTAGATATTTTAGCCAATATAATTATTTTATCTTTTTTATCTAATAAAAAAAATGATACTCTTTTTTACTCCATATACTTTTATCTTATTGAATTAATATATACACTCGATATTAACAATGGATAAGAAGGATATATGGGTTTCTAAATTAATTATTGAAAAAAAAAACGCATGGTCGGAGAAAAAATAAAATTGTGCAAAAGGCTCTTGTAAATGTCGTTTCTAAATTAAAATTTTTGATTAATTTTAAGGATTTTCTTAAATTTGATCCATCTAATTGTAATTTTTGTAATTTTCCTTTTTAAAGTAACATTATTTGTGTTCAATCTATTTATATTTTCGTTCCCACAAACAATATATATTGATGATATGGTTGGTCTAGAAACTAAAAATATAAATGAATAATCATATAGAAAACAATTATATTGATCATCTTTCCTTTTTAGTTTAAACAATATATAAGAAAATGTTTCTAGTGACCATAGATAAAGCGTTTATCTTAGTTATAAATGTTTCTTTCTTTTATATAATTTGTTTTATAATAATATAGTAATATCTAACAATTATAAATTTTTTTTATTAATATTTTTGCCTCCTAAATCCTAATATTTTAATCTTAGATAGTCTATGCTAAAATTACTTCTGATGGCGTATCCATGCAGAAAATTTGCATCAAAATATGGACAAAATAATTGCAACCGCTCCTATTCATTCCCCAAATTATTTACATGAACCCACCAAAGCAATCATTTGGGAAAAAAAAAAAAAAAAAAAAAACATGAATTGCTATATAGGAAGGGGGAATATGAACACACCATATAAATTGTTGAAAAAAATGCTTGAGGTATATATGAGAAACTAGTAATCAATAGCCGCATGCTCCTCTTTTCCAAAGAGTGCTTGTTGGGGCAGGGCAAGCCTATGTCCTATCCCATGGAAGACAATTAAATTGGCCCCAGCAGTAGGCCATAATGCTTGTTAAATGTCAAAAAAAAACATAGGACACTTCATAAATTCAACCTTACCTTTGCCTGCATTATCATACAAAAACAATAATATCTCCTGGTCCCAGATTTAGTTATACCTAAACCCCATAAACCCTAAAGCCCTGATCATCAACCACCTTGCTTTTACCAAGTACTAACAAAATAATGGCTGTATGGCACCCATACTTTCTAGCGGCATTCAATGGCTAATTACAGGAGAAACCCTCTCCCAATATTTTCTACATCAAAGTGATATACATATATACAGCATTCAACTTATTTGTTTTTGGCACCTGAATTCACTTTGATTATCAATTGGCACCAAAATGTAAAGGACTTGAAGCTTTATCTACACCAAAATTAATCAATTCAAGATCCAACAAGACCTTTGTGTCGAGCATATGAAATTATTGATGCGAAAAGTGTTGCACAAATTATACTTGTGAGGATGACCACCTAAAGTTGGAAGGCAAAAAGAATTTTAAGTTTATGAGAAAAATAAACTCATCTAAGTCATTAAGTGTAATGTAAGATCTTGGGTGTAAAAACAGATGAACTCTTGGTTAAGTTTTCTAGCCGATGGCCTGATGTAATGTTCTTTTTCATTTGAAGGTGATTGTCATACATACCCATTTAAATACGTAGCTATGGCCTTCCCTCCATGTATATTGGAAATTCATGCCAAAAATTGCTGCTACCAAGGAATATACTGACAAACACACTGTCCCTGAACATAGGAAGAGCTCTAGCTGCGGCATGAATTGAAAGAATAAAGGAATTAAAACAATGTTGTGCAGATTAAATTATCCTCACTAAAAATAGTTTTATGAGACATTTTGGACTAGCTCAAGCGGCAAAGTAAAAGAACGTACAATCTAAACAAGCAGAAGAATGAAGAATAGGTAATGATTCAAGATTGTTTTGGCTAGTCAATTTGAATATAAGCTTTTAGTTCAAAGTGTATAAATGAAGATTTGAAATTTTGAAAAATCCTTGCAGATGTATTTGATTGACGCATTCAAATTCATCTTTTTAAAGAAAAAATGTTTTCATCCACAATTATAACTAACAAAGAGAACAAATGCCCCGAAAGAAAATAAAACTATTCAAGTAATGTGAATTTAAAGAACAAAAAGAGAATCGAATTCCCCCGATCTAAATGCAGTCTAGAAGATATCAAATAATGAAGCAGATTATAAATTAGAATCTAAGGTTGCACCTGAATCAGTTGATTCCGATGATTATCAAGCTGCAACAGAGAAAGCACAATAAAGATTTAGGGGTTAAAATTCCTCGGAAGTTTTGATAATTTAACTAACCAAAAAAGTTCAATTAACAGAAGCATAAGACATGCCAAAACCATTAAAAACCTCTCTCAGGAATGATACTGTCCAACTACTTACCTGGATATTAATATAGTCCTCTGTGTCATCAATATATTCACGCAGCTGGCAAGACAAAAAAGATTAACACATATTCATCAAACAAGAAACATGATATAGCAGCAATATTCTAGATGTGTTCTCCAAGATCGATCTATGCATAATCCGACGTAATTTAGACTCTAACTGCAACTTTTCCTTCTTCATTATATATGAAATAGACCTTACAAAAACAGAATTATCCTGCAAATTAAGTGAAGTGGCCTACCGTGGTCAATTTGTTTAATGTGCCATCAATCTGCATGAAGTAAGCCTGCAAAGAAAATCGGTATCCACATTAGACTTTTGGATGAATTAGATAGAGCAATACAGCATTATGATAACATTTACAATTACAACCTCAAGCAACATTTCAAGGTCCTCAACATCATTCTCCCCTTGCATTGTTGTTGCACTGGCCCTACTTGTTCTGGATATCCTTGAACCTATGGTAGGAGAGCTAAAAAACCAATTAGGAACACCAGAGCCACTGACAGGTGAAGATGAGCCAACCAACTTTCTTGATAAGTAAAGGTCAGCCATGTCATCGTCATCATCCAGAAGTTGTTCAAGTTCATCCCTTATCTGCAACAGAATGCATCAAAAGGTCAAGTCTAACTTTGTAGATAGCAATTGGTAATTTGTATGGGCTTTAACCTGTACGAATTAACAATATTTTCTCCAATGTGCAGCACCTAGTTCTAGATAAAGTAAATTCAGAAATCTGGGTCTATATGACCACTGATAAAGGATGATAAAGTACAAAATTTAGACCCGTGTTGTTTAGTCATAGTTCATTTAACTTTCAGTTCTAGTGCTGGTGTCTCCTCCATGTGTAGCAAATAACTATCAATTTGATCTGTTTCTTCTTCCCTGACTGTGTGTTTCAAAATTTCTCTTAATTAATATTTTTCCTTTGCTCTTTGAATATCATTATATTCTCCCTGAGGCTTATCCGTGTTCAGAGTGAGTTAGGTGCACGATCTTCCTTGCCATCACCCAACTTGAATTAGCTCCCTCATTTTGCTAAAAGTGACTGTTTTCTTTTTAGTTAATTTGTCTGAAGATTGAAGAAAAGAATTCTCACAGAAGGTGGAATAGAACCTCCGTTATTTGATTGACTACATGACTAAGTAGACTAACTACTAGATGACTTATGGTTGGAAGAAAAGAGCCTGTCAACTAAAATGATACGTGCTGCCTATAAAAAAATCTGCAATTTAGATAAATTATAAGAAACTATCAGAAAAAAATATGTCCAAGATCCCATCAATCAAAAATTATCAAGCTCTGTGATATGATCCATTGGTTTGGCTTTCGCTTTCTCTTTTCACTTTCTTTGAGCATTGGTAAACCCATGCTTATTCAATATTCTTGTAAATGAGCAACGAGCATTAAAAGAAAAGAATTCACCTCGCTGGTAACACTCTAGGTGCCACAGAGATATCAACATACCTTTTGAACCCGATTTGTCAACCTTGTCATGGAACTCTTCAGTTTACGCACCCGATCCAGATTACGACTGCTAATCTGCATAAAAATAATTGCAATTTGACAAAAGCATTGAAGCATTTCCTGCGAATTTAATATTTGACAATTGGTATGCTAGTGCATACATGTGTTAATTAAGATATATACATTCAAATAGTTCTACTATCAATGCCTAAACTACAAGACTAAAACACACTTTCTGCAATCAGTGGACTTTTTTCTACGGTAAGAACTAAAGTTGAAGTAATAAAATTATTATAGTCTTAGTAAAGACAATAAGGGCATAATAATAATTCATTCGAACAAAAATCTGATATACAGAGTAACAGAGATGGTCTGGCCTTTACCTTGGAGGTCAGCTCATCTAAAGCAGGATAGGCATCGGTCTCCAGTTCTCGAGTACGTGCATCTAGAAAACTACAAATGGCTTCTAGTGCAACTTCTAATGCTCGGAATTCAAATGGAAATTCTACATTTCAGGCAAGTTTTCAATTTTTTTTTTTTTTAATAATACCAAGAGTAATATCAAATCAACAAGGGGAAATTTTTACAGAGACCATACCAGTTTCTTCGCCAGTGTCGACATCTTTTCGCAATCCAGGGTGCTCTTCTTCTTCACCATGAACTTGGCTTGTGACATTTACAAGAGGTAATCGTCTTTGAAGTTCCTCAACAATAGGAATTACATTATCGTCCAATGGGTCTCTAAGCAATACCTACCCCGGAGAATAAAGCACAAAACACTCTACAATTCAATTATACAACTGAAATGAATTCTCCGGCAATTAAAAGTTAAAACATAGAATTAAAAAGTGAAGAAAAGCTCTTCTTTAACCAATACATATTATTGAAATTAGCAACACTAAAGGAAACAGAGAACTAATTACCTCCTCTGCTGTGATTATGGCTTTGATATGCTGAAACCCACGAACAACAACCAAAGGCACACCAAATTATCAACAAAAGTAATGAACCAAAAAAAAAAAAAAGAAACAGTAGTTTAAATAACTATTCTTCACTAGAAATTTAATCGCACACCTCCAAATTGAGAACAATAACTCTTTCTCTGCCCAAGATTGTGGAAGGATACGATAAAAGAGGATCAAGAATTCGAAGATCTCTGGCATGAATCTGGACTCTGCGCATAATAGAGTACTTATCCACATCTAAAATGGTACTCTGCCCATTGTGGTCCAGCAAAATCCAGCTTGTAGAAATTGCAGTCTTCTTCTTCAGAGACGCTTGTGTCTCTACTGGAACCAAAATCAAATCTCGACCCATTTCCAGGAATTCAAAATCAAATTTGACTTATACCAAACAAGTGTAGATGTCCTCTTTGCTACACTGAAGTGAAGTTGGCTAACAAGCTAAGGGCCCAATAAGGTTGCGTGTGAATTGATAGATTCACCCGAAATGAAAATTTGGCAGCTTAGAGATTAGAGAGAGAGAGAGAGAGAGAGAGAGAGAGAGAGAAGTGCGTTTAAAGGTTTGCGAAAGAGAGAGGATGAGAAAGTAGAGCAATCTTGGAAGAGTTGCAGAGTCAGTTCAAATTGGAGGGGAAAAGTTTCGAAACAGATAAGTTTCTGTTGGTTTTACTTGCATACATTGGCGCGTGTTTAATGGAAATGGATCTCTTTCGTAGCCATCTATAAGACCGGACTTGAAATATTCCTACTGTAAATTTAGAAGATCACATTAGTTGTAAGCTTTTTTTTTTTTTTTTTTTGTCAAAAAGTTGTAAGCTTGTATACTATATTTATTAAAAATTTATATTATATTAATGATTGTTTTATTGTTAGAAATATAAATCATTATCTCATACTTTCTTGTATATATAAATAATTTATTTATTGATAATATATGTTTTTATGATAATATATTTTTTAAAGTTAGCACCATAATTTAATTACAAATATATAGATTGAATGGGAAATGTATCCTTAAATTTACTTAAAAATGATCTAATTCTGATAGACATATAAATTTATATTTTAATGGCAAAAATATATAACTATTTATATAGATAAAACGGTTGTTGAAAAGTCTTTGTTAAAAAAATATAAAGTTTTTTATTCAAAAATATTGAAATTTTATTAAAAAATTGACACAATTTAATTCAAAATTTTAGAATTTTTAGGACAATATAATAAAAAATAGAAAAAATATGGTCTAATTATTTAAAAAATTAAAACTTTAAGTTTTTTTTTTTAATTTTCTCCAAAACTTTTAGTTTTATCAATTTTATTCCAATTTACAAAATTTTAATTGAAATTATGCCCAAGTCAAAGAAATTTATCAAAATTAAAAATAATATTATATTCATAACTAAAGTAAAATAATTATATTAATATTTTTTTTACATCATAATTTTAAGAAAAAATAATCCTCTTCTCTTCTTTTCATCTGTTTCTCTGTCTCTCTCTCTCTTTCTCCGCTTAAATTTAAGAAATTTAATTTTTTTCTTTACACCATGACTCCCATCTTAAAACAAAAGAAAAAAATAATATTTCTCTTTTTTTTTAAACTCTAAAAATTAATCTAATACAATAATAATCAATTCATATATTTATAAAAATAAATCAATGTTAGTATAAAAATCATACTAATAATTATTAATAATCCAAACAACTTTAATAATTAAATCAAGATTTTTTTAAAATTGAATTAAATTAATATGGTTTAATCGATTTAATTAATTTTCGTCACACTGCCACTAGACTAGTGATCCGTGTTCATGTAAACGATTGTGACTGACTCGTACTTGGCACGTTTTTGAAGCGCGTGGTTGAGGTTGGTTTCGTGGGACTCGCATTTATATGAGTGTGGCCATGCACGATGCTAATTGCTAGCTTCATCTTACACCACCAACTCTCAGTGCCGTTTTCATCACAACAATCATAGAGTAATCAGTACGTAAAAAAGTGGCACGCCCAATATAATAGAGGAAGCAATAAACTCAAGATTCATTCCCTCACGCCGACGCTAAAAAAAAAATAATAATAAATCAGTACCTAAAAAGTGAGTGTATCTATGTATGTTTTCTTTTTCTTTTCTTTTTTCCCATTTTTATGGCATTTGAGAGCTATTTCTGATTTTTAAAAAAAAAAAAAATCAAAACTTATTTTATTATAATTACTTTCAGATGTGCATTTGGAATAAATGTAATTTTAAATTTATTATCCACTTATTTATATATTTATCATTAAATTATACCAAATGCGAATAATTTTTTATTATTTGATCTGTTGTATGATTACGAATTTTTTTTATTTTTCTTTATTTCTTTTTGTAATTTGAATAAAAATAATAAAAATCAATTTTACACTTTTTAACTTCAAATTATTATTTAATTTTTTTTTGTTTGATTTAATTTCTTTGATCAATTTATATATTTATTATAATTAAATTTTCATTTCAAACGCGTTCAAAAGTGCACTTCTACTCCATCTTATATTTTCAAATGAGTAATACTATATAATTTAATATTTTTATTACAACTCATTAAAGCAACTAATATGATATTATTATATTGAAAAATATTTTATATAATACACTTTTAATAAAAATAGCAAATAAGATTTTTTTATATAAAATATGATAAATAAAATAATGTTGCATCAATTGAGTTAAAAAGTGAGTACAAAAGTGTTGGATTATACAAATTTTAATAAAAAAAAATTGAGTTGATTTTAATTAGCCCATGCTTTATACAAATTTTAATAAATAATAAAAAAAAAACATTATGATTATGGGGGTAGCTGGTGGGCCGTACATGGCCGCCAGTCCATGAATGTGTTTTTGAATAAGAGCAAATGGGTCCAAACATACCATATCTGATTTGTGGCCGCTTGTTGGACTAATGTTCTCTTTAACCTACCTCCAAAACAAATGGGCTCCTTGCCCAGTGCAGATTTTATCATTTAGAATTTTTGGTTTGGTATATAAAAAATAGTCAATGATTTATTCTTTGTTTGTTTGGAGAAAATATTTTCAGAAAAATTATAGTATTGCAATTTTTAATATTTTTAATTTATAACACTCTAAAATATTTAGATTTATAATAATTTTATATATTTTTAATTTATTGCTTAAATATAAGAAAAATACATAAAAATAATAAATTGTGATGTTAACATATACTAATAATAATAGTAGATATAGATGGTCAATAGATTAATAAGTTTATATTTATATATTTTTTATTATAATGAATTTGTAAAAAATAAATAACGCTTACTTTTTTTAACTAGAAAAGTATTTGTGTTGATCAATTTATCAAATTTTTAGAATGTTAGAAAGTGTAAAATGTATTTGCCATATTTTCTACCAAACAAATAAAACTTTAGAATTATTTGGCTTAATTATTAAGACCTATGATTATAGGTCGATATTCGGAGAATCAATTATCATTCAATATTTCAATTATAATTTTGTATTATTAACAAGTAAATTTTATGTTACCACCGTCCATTTTTTTTCAAATACTTATCGTCTGTTTGAATTGAATTTTAGATTTGAATTTAACTTAAATCTCAAACAATGATTTGGACCTTGATTTTTTTTTTTTTTTTTTTTTTGCCAAAGAATAAATAAAGTTAGCATTAAAGGTGCTTTTAGCCTAATAAACAATACAAATATAAGGAGAAAAGTCTATCAGAATACAATATAAAGGACCTGTAGTTTAAATTCAACATAGCCACTCAAGAGTTTTTCAACTTAAACTTTAGTATTGGGCTTAAAGTTTAAGTTGAACAACTCCTGAGTGGTTATATTGAATTTAAAATACAGATCCTTTATATTGCATTCTGATAGACTTTTCTCCTTACAACAAAGATATACATAAAGTCTATCAATAGCCTAACATGGAGACCAATAAAAAATATTGAATTTTGAAAATGCCTCTTGCACTTGAAGTTTCCATACATCTCCACCTTCTTCTCCATCAATGATGCCACAAAGAAATAAAGAAAAGCGAGCTCACTATAAAAAATAAGGAAGTTACATAAGGACTAACCCTATATTATTTGCACTTTTGAGCATTCATCCTATTCCTCAGTGCCATAAAACTCTATTTGCAGTGGTAACCTATTAGAGAATAGCTCCCTTACTTTTGAAACTGTCTCGTAATTCACTATGGCTTTGGGAGAATAAGATATCTATCAGTGGCCATGGATCTTGAATTTGGATGTAGATTAGCTTTTAAACTCGTAAAATCTAAGAAGCTACAGGTTTTTTTAACCCATTCTTTTCCCAATCACCATTTTTCATCAAAAATCAGAATTGTTATGATACAATCAGTATACAAGTCAAACAAAATCGAATAAGGATGCGGTGTCACTAAGCAATTTCCAAAAAGGAAAAACTATATGAGACTATGAGAAAACCAACAAAAAAACAAACATAAACAATATAATGAACAAGAAAATAAAGAGAAACCAGCAACAAGAGGTCCCTCCAATGGTTGTAGCCGTTGGAGGGTACCTAGCACCTTAATCCTAATAAAGGGAGCATATGGTGTTTGAGAGAAAAATGAGAGAGAGACCCTTGGATTTGGATTTAAGCTAAATTCCTTGTTTGAATAATTAAAATTGAGTGAATTTGAATTTAATTCAAATAACTGGTGAAATTTAGCCGTTCAAAAATTTTAATATTTCAAAATTTTTTTACCTAGTTATTTTAGATGTACTATATTTATCTTTAACCTAACATCTCTATTTTTTTTTTCAAATTTAAAATATAAAATTTCAAATTTTTTACACTCTGCAAACAAAAATTTTATACATTTATAGATTTAAATATGAGATTTGAAATATAAATTTCAAATCCATGCATTCAAATTAACCCATCCTAAATTAACAATTGAAAACTCAAAAATGAAAAAAATCAAACATTGATTTCCAACTTTTGATCCAAACAGGCCCTTGATTGCATTCTTAAAAAAAAAATCCCTCTTAACATTTTGTTTGGGAACTTTTTTAGAGGGAAAAAAAAAAGAGAAAAAATAAATTTTATTTTCTCTCATTATCTTCCTTTGTTTTGTTTGGACAGGTGAAAAAATAAAGAGATGAACAAAAATAAAGTTTATATTTCCTCTTTTAGTTTCTCTTTATTTTAGAAGGAAAATATAAATAGAGTATAAAAAGAATAGAAAGAAAAGGAAAATATAAATAGAGTATAAAAAGAATAGAAAGAAAATTTCTTTCTATTCTTTTTATACTCTATTTATATTTTCCTTCTAAAATAGAGAAAAACTAAAAGAGGAAACATAAACTTTATTTTTATTCATCTCTTTATTTTTCTCCTTTTTCAAATAAAAAAAAAACACTTTTCTCTTTTATTTTATTTCCCCTCTTATTTTTCCTATATCTAAACATAGGGTAAGTCTATCCACTCCAAACTCATTGATTGGGATCTCGAAACTTCCATAACTTTACCAGCGATACATCAATACAAAGCGATAAAAATATTCTGCATCCGTGATTCTCTAGTCTCTTTAAAAATAAAGGCTCATTATTTTTTTTTTCTTCCTATTCATTTTAGGGTTAATTTTAGTGGCATTGCGCTATTACTTTGCAAAAGAAAATTTGACAGCATTACTACTTCGGTCCAATAATAAAGTAAACTCACTCTAAAAATTGGAGAAAAAAATATAATTATATATAATTAAATAAAATAAAACAAAATATGAAAAAATAATGAAAATGCAAAAAATCATTTGAGACCCTTTAATTTTTATCTTAAATTTATTGTGTTTTATTAATTAAGTTTCTTTAAGAGTATCCCAATGCACTCTTTATATATGTCAAATTTTTTATTATAAAAAGTTATTTTAAAATTTAAAATTTTAATGAACTATTTATCTTTAAAAAATTAAAAAAAAAACTTGGTTTGGCTTTCCAGTCAAATACTACTTTCTATACTAATTTTAATTAATGCAATATAAATTTTTATGCACTTTATTTAAGATAATTGTAGTACTATTTTTCTAGTAAATAAATTTAAATAATGAATAATTAAAATAATTAATATTTATGGAATAAAGTAAAATAAAGAGCAAATATTGAGAGTCTATTGGATTTAGATAAAATTTTATATTATTTATCAATTATATACTCTTTATTAAATAAAATATGCTCTTTGAAATAAATAGTACTATTGAGGATACTCTAAATTCCGCTCTACATATAAAATTAGTGAGAAATTTATTAACGAAAATTTAAAATATTATAAAACTACACAAAATTTTAACCATAAAAATTAGTGAAATTATTTAAAAAAAGATAATTAATCTCCATATTTTTTTTAAAAGTTTGAATGTGTAGTACACCAGCATAAACTCTTTGATAATTTATAAATTATATAATTAACGAGAATTTAATATAAAATTATTAAAGTTAAAAAATAATTAATAAAATGTGATAGTTTGAGAAATTCTAAATTTAAAGATTGGACAACATTAAACCTATTAATGAATAGGACTTGAGCGAGTTTCGGACTTGAGCGGGTTTCTGCCGCTCTTGCAATTTTTTACTCGAGTCTAAATTCAAAATTAATTCATTTTAGATTATCAAAGCCCAAGCTCATTCTCGATAAAAGCCGTTAACTAAATCAAATTATACAAGTACTTTCAAATTTATATATTGATATTATTTCTGTGTTAATTTAAAGAAATTAAATAATAGGAAATTCACAACTCGTTTGCTGGAAAATAGACAAACAATTCTAGAAAATTCATTCACAACTTGTGAATCACATGCAGCATTATATATATAAATTTTTTTATACCTCATCAAGTCGGCCCGGGCTCGGACTAGGCTTGGCTTTTAAAACGTGTGACCAGACCAGACCTAACTGCAAAATATATGGCTTTTAACTGGGCTCGGGCCGGGTTAGAGCTACAACCAAAATATCTTATTTAAACCTTATGGAGTAATTTTAGAGCGGACTTAACGGGTCGGACGGGCACCTCAATCCATGAACAGGTGACGTAGATATGGTGCAGTGCGCACGTGAAACAAAAGGAATTAAAATTGCCAGTGATGTAGCAACTGGAACTGAACTGAGACGTTTGGGAGGGAATTCAATGGCAGAGAAACAGTACGTACCTTGTGGAAGGAAAAGACATTTGTCACCATAACGGAACAGCTGATGTAATTAATGCAAATTATTTGCACGTACTTCCATCAGTTTCGTAAATCAAATATTTATATACTAACATATAATTGTGGGGCCATTTCATTTTCATTTTTTCTTTTAAATGATAAATGAATGGCTTTTTCTTATTATTTAAAAAAAAAAAAAGAAATCTAATTTGGGTTCCTTAACCCATATAACGGCTTCTCATCCAGGGGCATAATTTGAAATTTCTTTTAAAATAAGTTTTTTAAAAATTATTAAGAAATGCAATTAATAGAAGTTTTCAAAAAATAAAAAAACTAATAATAAAATTAACTAATGTCTAATTTTAATATTTATTACATCATTTATAACAATATTTTCTTTCCCATAGTTTTTTTTTTTTTTTTTATATGCTCAAAACTATGAGTTGAGTCACAACCACTTAGAATACCTCTAAATAATACCCTAAAAAAAAAAAATAATAATGCCTCTACATAATAGAAGTTTATTTGGATAAGAAACTAAGGGAGGAAAGGAAATAAATAAGATATGATTTTTCTTGTTAGGAATCACGTGAAAATTAAAAATATATTTTAAAATTTTATTTTCTTATTATTTGTTCTTTTTATTTTCTCTTATATAGCTGTGATTTACGTTATATTTTATATAATATAATATAATAAATTATGTAATGAATTGAAAAATGTAATGTAATGAATATGTAGCGTAATATAATGAGCATTATATTATTTTGTTTGGAAGTGTAAATGAAATATTCATATAATGTAATTATTAAAATAATTAATTATTTTATAAATCAAAATAATATATTAAATTTTAAATTATATTTATTTAGGTTAATTGATTACATTAAAATTAATATTATAAAAGAAAGGATAAGTATTAATTATGGTGAAAATGAAAAGTATTAGTTTTGTTGTAAAAAAGAAAATTGGTAACTAATTTTTTTTTTTTAAATTAGACTATTAAAAAAATTTATTGTAAAAAAAAAGAAAAATATCATTAAAAAATTATAAAAAAAAGTAGGAAATAACAAATGAGAAATGTAATAGACAATACATGTAAATATCATTACACTTTTTAAGATACGGAAAATTAATAATATAGTACTCATTATATTACATCCAAATTTTTTTACACAATCAAATAAAATAATTCAACATATAATATAATTTTTATTATATTACACTATTAATTATGGCATGCCAAACATGACTTAGTGTAATCATTTAAGAATAACAGTGCATAGTTTTATCTTAAAAAAAAAAAAAAAAAAAGAAAAGGAAATATCCTATAAGGTTTAGTTTGAATGTAATCATTTATTTTGGTTTTAAATTGTTGTGGACAAACTTTATGGAAAGCTGATGCTGTCAACAGTAAATTAAGATAAATAGATTATGAATATGGTAGAACTTATCCCTCCCTTCTGTTATATTAAGATAAATAGATTATGAATATGGTATAAATAGATTTTGTTTTAATTTGAATGATTTGATGTAGAGAGCACAAACTTTCAATACCAAGGTCCGACTTAGGTTGCTTCGGATCACCAAACTCCAAATAATTGTTGACATTTTTCACATAAATGAAATTTTACTTTTATAAGATATATATAAAGATTAAAGCCCGTCCAAGTATTTTTTATATATCTCAAATTTTATATAATAAAGAGTAATATAAGAAAATATGACTATAATGAATTTTTTATTATTTAAATTTAAAATAAAGAGTGAATTTAATTTTTCGCGTCTAAAAAACTAGTTTTATTTTTTTATTTTAAATTTTAAATTTTTTTTTACGCATGCTACTTATTAAATATTATCTTATTTATTGCAAAAATGAGCAGAAAATATTAAAATCATTAATGTTTTATAAAAAAACAAAATGAAAATTTGAAAATTAATGGGTACATTGGAGTTAAAAAAAAATTATACTTTTTATATTAAATCTAAATCTTTTATTCAAATCATACATACATTTACTATTAGACAATATTTTAATTTGCATATATAAAAATTTATTAAATAATTTTATTTATATAAAAATACTTTTTAAAAAAAAAAAAAAAAAAACTCTTATATGCTCTTGGCAGGACTAAGGTGGCATGTTGCCACCAATTAATGCAAGGTGTCGCACTCGCAATTTTGCCCATAGCAACTTAGCAATTGCCTGTAAAATCATTGCATCTATCACTAAAATGCAATGCACCAACTCTATTCCACCTAAAAACATATACTATTATTTATTTTTATGCACAAGTGGCACATTCTCACTCTCTCTTTTCTTTAATCTCTTGATTGCAACTTAACAATTACTGGAGTTTTGGTCATGCTTTAGTATGCACTAATCTATTTTGAATTTTTGATAGACCATACATTCATTAAAAAAAAAAAAATTAAACCTTTATTTTTATTATACTCATTGACTAAATAAAAAAATTAAATTAAACCTAAAATAATCATTTTTATAATTCTCAGTTTATTAAAAAAAATGAATATTTAAAATTTCATTAAATTTCTAAACCAGTTATATAAAATTTTAATATTTTTGTAACTAAAATTAATATGGAATAAATTTTTTAACGAAAATATGGAATAAATTTGTCATTCACTTGAAAAATAATAAAAATGATGATTATATTTTTCAAGTATAATAAATAAAATATATTTATTTCAATAAAACCAAAATCTAACTGGTGAATTTTTTTTTTTTCCTAATAAATAGAGAATTATGTTTTTCAAAATATAATTCAGTTTATCTACCTAAAAAAAAATTACCGCGAACACGGCCCAAAAAATCTGGGCCAGCCAAAAGGCTAGTACATCCATATCAACGACCAATAATGCTCGTTCTCGTGATCGATGATCGTTGTCGCGTCACAAATCTCAAAGTACACCCCAAAGTATATAAAAAAGATAGAAGGAAATTTACTCTCTCTCTCTCTCTCTCTCTCTCGCTGAGCCGAGCATGGAAAAAGCTCTCTAACCCCTAACATACGTCTCTCTAAAAACGCAGCACACACTGAAAAAGCGAGACCTGAAACCCTAGTTTTCTGTTTCTTGCTATTGAAGTATCGAATAATCGACGATTTTGAATCCGTGAAATGTGCTTTTTGGAGAACGATTGATTGAGAAAGAGAGCCATTCAATTGAGGATTTATTTCAGGTTTGATATTGATGAAGAAAGTCCATCAATGGCAGAGGATTTTCATCCTCTCTTTGCTTTGTTTTACTGTCCTCGCTCCTCTTCTATTCGTCTCCACTAGGCTCAAGAACTTCAGTATTATTGGTAAATTTTATTTCCTATTCATCTATTTTTCGTGTCCGTCATGAAATGAAACTTTCCTAGCACTAGGATTTGGTGATCGTATAGCGAAACTTATTCGGATTATATTCAATTTGATAGGATCATTTTGTCGTTGCTGTTATAGAATATTGGTTTGGTGGTTGGTTTACTATTGAACGTGTTACTTGATCTTGATGTGAATTGAATCTGTTATGGCAGGGCGGAAAGAGTTCTTAGAAGATTTATCAACTTTTGTAAGAACTTTCTTCTACTTGAAATTTCAGTTTCCTTCCTTTTTGGTTGCCATGAAAAATTGGGAGAGAGATTTAGATTTGTGTTTTTGTTCCACTGGCTTTTTATAATTCACAAAATAATTTTGAAGTGAGAAAAATTACTATATTAATCTCCATTGAAGTGATAATTTGGGCTTTAAGACTGAAATTAGAAATCTCAGATTTGGGAAGCTCAATTTACTTAACTTGATTGGATGTATATAGCTGGTATAATGATAATTTTGCATTGATCCTGTTTGTTGGATGCAGAAGTATAGGACAGATTCTGTAAAACTTAGCGCAATTGAGCAGGTAGTTTCTGATCTCGCTTACATTTATTGTTTTGCTTACTGTTCTATTTTCTTTTAGCTATTCATCTATGTCAACGTTATTATGTGTGATTTGTGATTTAGGAAGCAGGTGAAGATTTGAAAGGTCCAAAACTACTTGTTTACGAACAGAAAGAGTTGGATTCTGTAGTTACTAACAGTTCTAATAATGATTCTAAGCAATCTGAAAATAAAGGAAATGTAAGTCATGAATCAAGGCATTCCGAAAGTGCTGGATACATAACTAATCATTTGCAAACTAATGGTTAGTAGTTTTTTTTTTTTTCTTTTGTGTTTGGATCTTTCTCACTTTTATTGATTGTAAACTTGTCTCTGAACTGAAACCATTTAAGTTGCAGGAACTAGCCATGAAAGAAAAGAAGAAACCAAGCTCATTCAACAGGAAATAGTATCAACTAAGTCAGTTGAACAGGTGCATATACATCTTTCATAATCATCTTAAAAGAGCTTGGGTATATTATTGCACTTTTTGAATAGCATGGATGCATAGTTTCATAAGATCATTGCAAAAATAGTAAAGATAATTGAATATTGTAAGTTAAGAATTTTCATGCTTAGCTTGAAGGAACACAGATAATTTATCTTTACATACTAATCTGATCTAATACTGCATGTATTAATATACAGAAAAGCCGTTTTGTACATGCACTCAGTTCATCTAACATACAAAGTATATTTTCTGCTTTGTCTGATTCTGCATGTGTTAATGTGCAACAGAATTTAGTGTTTCTACTTTGATTTCATAGAAGTTCAAGCTGGGAATTGAAGACATCAAATATTCATTGATTGGGTATGGTCAAAAGGGGGATGTTTGAGGTGTATATTGATAGTTTGATAGATAAACAAGTTTGCAAATGAGTGTGTTGTGGCATTAATAGGTAATTGTGGAAACCCTGTGATTAGTACTTATATGGGCATTTGATGTAAAAATCAAATTTCCTTTATCATTTAAATGGACTATCAGGATATGGATTATGATGTGATCAATGACAACACATGCAGCAATGCACTGGAAAACAATAACTGATTTAGCTGTCTCATTGACTCTACCAAATAGCATGAGTTAGGTCAAACTGAATCTTAAATGTAGTTTACTTCTTGATTCTCTATTGCTTATATACTCCCTGAGGTACTAATTGTAGGTTCTGTGTGAGCTCAGTTGATATTTAATGGTGTATAGAATGGTAATGGTTTGGGCATTGGGCTTTAGCTGTGCAAAACCATAACATATCAAAGATTTATAAATGTGCCAAAAGGGGTTATGTTAAAATTTAAAAGTGCCACTCACATTATAATTTCATCTATTCTGTTATGTGTCAACAATTAATATGGTTCTTTCCTTTAGAAGGTTTTTGGCTTATAGTTTCTTAATTTTGATTCTTGCATATATGGTTCAGGTTTTTCAGAACATATAGTAAATACAAACATCATTCATCATTGTTATCTATATTTGAATGATAAGATTTATTGCACTTTTGCCGTCTGCGTATTACATGCTTTATTTTGGCTGCAGAGACAATCCAATCAAACAACACACCGACATGATCGGAAGGCTCGGACTCCGGTGCAGAGAGCTACAGATGAAAAGGTAAAAGAGATGAAAGATCAGCTTATCAGAGCCAGAGCATACTTGAGTTTTGCACCACCTGGAAGTAATTCTCACTTAGTAAAAGAGTTGAGACTGCGTATTAAAGAACTAGAACGAACTATGGGCGAAGCCACAAGGGACAAAGATTTATCAACGAGGTAACTTTATACCAATAGCTTTTTTCATCTGGCTGTTAAGTCACAGTTGCTTTTACATCATAATGAGGGACAATGCTAATTCTGATTGATGATGATGAGTTAAATTGGTTTAAAACTGAACACCACCGCTGTGCGTTCAGTGCACTACAGAAAATGAGGGCCATGGAGGTTTCCTTGTCCAAAGCCAGTCGTGTCTTCCCACATTGCTCTGACATGGCCACAAAGCTCCGTGCCATGACTTTCAATGCTGAAGAACAAGTTCGAGCACAGAAGAATCAGACAACATTTCTGATTAACCTTGCTGCAAGGACTACACCAAAAAGTTTTCACTGCCTTTCTATGCGGCTGACAGCTCAATTCTTTGCCCTACCACCGGAGGAGAGGCAGTTCCCTAACCAACAGAGAGTGCATGATCCAGATCTCCATCATTATGTTGTTTTCTCTGACAATATCCTGGCTTGTGCAGTGGTTGTCAATTCCACAGTCTCTTCTGCCAAGGTAAACTGCACTGTAACTTTTACTCCTTTGACCCGTGGCCCCAGCACTACCCCACACCCCACACACAGACAAGGGGGAAAAAAAACAGACTTCTTCTTACAACTTTCATATCTAATGTGAAAATGATGGGTGGAACCAGAATAGGAATACTAAATGACCATTCTGGACTTTTTGAGGACACAGAAGATAATGCGAATTTAAAGTCAGGGTGGACTCTGGAGTTCTTCTGTTTTAGATGCGTTTAAGTTTATGCCTTCAAATACTTCACTGGATTCTCTCTCTTTCCTTCCTAAATCTTAATACCTAAATTCATTATACGTATTGAAGTCTAGGTAGTGAATTGTTTCACCATCGTCCTTTTCTAGTTATGTAGTCTTTTTTATGTGGTATCTGACAAAAAGTATTTATAGCTTAGATTCATTGGATATTTCACAGGGAAATTTATATGTATTAGTAAGAAGCTTAGGCATATAAATTAACTCCAATAGGGTTTTACCCCCCTTGTTCCATTTGTCTTGAGTAGAGACATTTTGAAATATGCCAATCTTATTGTTGGTCTTCTATAATGAATCATAAACTTGGGCTTTAATGCTCTGAGATTGTTCTTCGTGTACGTGGATGCTATTTTTCTGCTTGCACACCCCCAACTTATATAAGAAGTTATCCGAATTCACAGCTGTTTGTGACTTTAGGACATGCAATGAAGCTTATGATTGTTATCACTTAACTTTGCTGGCAGGATACGGAGAAAATTGTTCTCCATATAGTGACCGATTCTCTTAACCTCCCAGCAATCTCCATGTGGTTCTTACTGAACCCTCCTAGCAAAGCTACGATTCATCTCCAGAGCATGGACAATTTGGAATGGTTGTACGCAAAGTATAACTCAACAATAAAGCAGCAAAATTCTTATGATCCAAGATATGCTTCTGTGTTGAATCACCTTCGTTTCTATCTACCAGATATCTTCCCTTGGCTGAATAAGATTGTGTTCTTTGACCATGATGTGGTTGTGCGAAGGGATCTAAAGGGGCTTTGGAGTCTTAATATGAAAGGCAAAGTAATTGGAGCAGTGGAGACTTGTCAGGAAAGTGAAGCTTCATTTCGACAGATGGATATGTTTATCAATTTCTCAGATCCATTTGTGAGAAAAAGGTTTAATGCCAAGGCATGCACATGGGCATTTGGAATGAATGTGTTTGATCTGAAAGAGTGGAGGAAACAAAATTTGACTTCTCTCTACCATAAATACTTGCAAGCGGTACGGAAATTCATTGCCCCTATTTGCTTTTGCGTTTGTGCTGATGTGGCTGATGGATTTCTTTGTGTGTCTGTTATTGCTTTGTGGATTTATGCTGTCTGGGTCATTCTTAAACTACAATATAATGAGTTGTGTTTGAAAGGATATGAATTTGATTAAGTTGGTGATGAAATTGCTTGTATAACATTTACGAGCATAACTGTGTAACATAAAATGTGTGATGGTTTGTATTGGCTTGTGGACCTTTTTCCCCCCTCTGAAATGGGACTGCGGGAATGTTTTCCTAAGGAAGGTGAGATGGGATATAATTGTGTCAATATCACCAATTTATCACAGCCCGTGGAAATTTTCTTCCTTCTCCTGACACCATTGGCTTCTGAACTGAAGCTTGGTATATGGGTTGGTAGTGTTATTACATCTCTCTCTCTCCCTTTTTTTTTTTTTTTTTTTGCCAAGTAGTGTTATTACATCTCATGTGCTGCCATATTTCATATCTGATGACTTCATGTGTGATTTAATTCCTCGAGGTTTTCACTTCTGGGTTTTAGGTTGACAAGTCGATACATATTCTGCATCTAGTTTAATGCACACATATAGATACATATACACGTTTCACAACAGATTTGAGAAGTTGGTTTAATACAGATGCATGCATAAGTAACTTTGTGCAGGCGGACTTGTGAGTAATGCATTCATCTGTAGTTAATGTTATACTGTAATATTCTAATGTTTGTTTTCCTGATAATTGGTTGCAGGGTTACAAGAGGCCGTTGTGGAAGGCTGGGAGCTTACCATTGGGTTGGGCAACCTTCTATAATCAGACAGTTGCTTTGGACAGGAGATGGCATAGACTAGGGCTAGGTTACGAGTTAGGCATTGGGCAGGATGACATTGACCGAGCTGCAGTGTTGCACTACGATGGAGTCATGAAACCATGGTTGGATATTGGTATTGGGAATTATAAGCATTACTGGAGCAAATATGTCAACTATGATCATCCGTATTTACAGCAGTGCAATGTCCACCAGTAATTGAAATTTGATCATGACAGTGGTATTATTAGCGTGCACGATATCGTTGATTGCTTCTGATTCTAAGAAGTTGCGCATTTGCTTGATTCTTTTGACAATTTCTTTTGTACATTTCAACTCTTTTTTTTTTTTTTAAGCACCGAAAGCCGGCTGTAATCTTCCAGTAGCTGAGTCAAGTTATACCGATCACTAAAATCAAATAAGGGTCAGGGTTATATTCATATGCTGGTAGTTAGTGTGTACATAATTCAGGTATTTGGTTTAGATTCAAATGCGTACACTTGGAAAGAATATTAATGAGTAGATATAATTTTCTTTTTAATTTTTTTTATTATTTTTTTTTTCGAGCCTCTATATTTTGTGGATGTTTTGTGACTTCCTTTAATCTTTACATGATACTGGTCAAGTTCTCTGTTTTCTGTTCAGGTTAGTTATAGATTGTGCGTTCTCTTCTGGATTTTCGTTTTTCAACTTAAAAATTCGGAATAAAAATGAGTGGGAAATTGAAAATTTCCTTTACCTATAATATTTTTTTTTTAAAATCTTGAGAAGTTTGGCGTCAATTCAATTCAAGGCTCATGCTAATCTGACTGTTTGAGTTGCTTGGTCTCATTATTCATAAAATAGATGATGTAACACGTGGAGCAACGTGGTTGGACTTGTGTGGATATCAGATATCAAATGAGGGGCTGTTTTCGTAGACCCATCAAATGTTATGTGGTGTCATGGACAGAGTTTGTGCTGATACTATTAATCTGTAAATTCATCTCTTACCCTTCGGCTTGGCTACAACTTCTCTGTGGTTTCTTTGTACATTTTTTCTTCCAAATTGAAGAAAAATGGCCACCATCTCTTGTGCAACTCTTGTGCACAGTAGATCACCAGGGATCTCATCTTCTCTTCTTTTTGGTAAGATTCACCGCTTTTCAATTTCACATGAAGTACTGCATTTAATATTTAATTTATTTTTTATTTTGTAATTTAATTTAATTTAATTTTACACGTGGTTTCCAGGCTTGCCAGCCATGGCAATGAAGGGAAAAGTGAGGTGTTCCATGGAGGAAAAGCCTTGCGTGCAAGAAATTGGGTGTAACAAGGGAATGAGTGCATCAGTAATGGCAGCTGTGTGTGCTGCAACAATGTCAAGCCCAGCCATGGCTTTGGTGGACGAGAGAATGAGCACTGAAGGAACAGGACTCCCCTTTGGCTTAAGCAACAATCTTCTTGTCTGGATCCTACTGGGTGTTTTTGGTCTGATTTGGGCTTTCTACATTATTTACACTTCCACCCTTGAAGAGGATGATGATTCTGGATTGTCCCTCTAAACCCTAACTTAACTCATTCCTTCGTGATGTTTTTCACAATTTCATGTCAAAGGAAATGGAAAAAAATGCAGATTTTGCCTAATCTTTTTATAGCTATGTTATCATTTAATCAGTTTTTGCGCAATTAGTGTGTGTGATTTCTTAATTTTCCTTTTCAAATGAAAAAAAAAAAAATTAAAATTACCATATAAAACAATTTTCCTACAGCATAAACAAAATCTTTGTTTATTTCAAAAAGAAAAAAAAAATATTGGTTTTATTGATTCTTTTATTTGGTTACAACCGTCTTTTTCTTTAACTGTGAACGTAACCGCGTTAGTCTCTTATACAGTTATACTCTTTAGTCTTCGTTTCGATGCCCTGCTCGATTTTTGATATGAGCATGAGGTGCCTGGTGAATATATATACCATTCACATATATATATATATATATATATATATATATAAAATAATTATTATTGTAATATATTTTTAAGTCACTCTCCTGTCAATATTTTTATTTTTATTTTTATAAAATAATATAAAAATTCAAATTATCAATCTACATGAAAGAAAAATAAGAATTATGAGATAATATAATGAAGATAATTATATTATGATGTATTAAAAATATTATATTATCTTACTTAATTTTTATTTTTCATATTGTTACTTTTTTTTTTTTCCATTTAATTTGTTCAAATAAGATTATCATATAAGAAAAGAAGGAAAAAAAACTCTTAAACTTTCATATTAAATGCTTTAGCTACCTAACATTTATTCTAATTATTTTTAAACACTTAAAATTATATAAAAATTTCAAAAAATTGTGAAAGAATATAAATCAAATGGTGAGCATGCATAGAGAGGATTTCAAAACTTTCTCTATACTCCAACTTTAGTGTGTGTATATATATATATATATAAAAACTGAAATTTGTAGTTCTGAAATTCAAAAGTTAGTTTTTTTTAAAAATTGTCATTAAAATTTAAAACAATTGAGAAAATGTTTACTATTAATTAAATATTTATTTTGATTTTTAAATATTTTAACATCTATAAATGCATTCACATAATTAAAATATGTAGTTATTTTTCTTAATATATTTTATATGTAATTTTTATTAATATATTTTATGTGTAACTTTAAAATTATTAATTTTACATGTAATTAAAATAATATATATAAAATAATATTCTTATTCATGATTTTATAATCTAATTTTAATTTCAATTATAATTTGATTGTGAATCACACATCATCGCTAATTATTAGCCGTTCAAAACCAACAATTAATAAGACTATTAACGGTAAATCAAACATGCCTTTAATCTTTTTCGGTATTTATGCTCTAACAATTTTCTAATAAAGGAAACCAGTTTAAGGATAAATTAATATGAAACTTAAAAAAAAAAAATGAAAAAATAATTTTTGTGGCGAGAACAAGATTTTTGAGCAATGTAATAGCCAACAAAGGAAAATTAGTACCAGGCTGGGTATTTCGACTTTAATTGCAGATTATTGGTGGTTTGAATTTGTTTTCTATTTCGTTTTCGC
Organism: Reutealis trisperma; assembly: GCA_947687605.1. Classification (NCBI taxonomy): domain Eukaryota; kingdom Viridiplantae; phylum Streptophyta; class Magnoliopsida; order Malpighiales; family Euphorbiaceae; genus Reutealis; species Reutealis trisperma. The sequence goes on along the minus strand of CANTUT010000033.1, from coordinate 10,101,619 downwards.
ATTTGATGTGACGCTCATAATGGATTTACATGGTTAGTTTTGTTTCAGGATAAATGAGATTTTTTCTTTGGCGGAAACTGCAAGTCTGCTACTGTCTTTTTTTTTTTTTTTTGGATACAACTGCTACTGTCTTTTTAATTAAGAAAAATGAAACTATAGGGAATTGATCGAGCTAGGAGTTCCTAGTATCTAAAATTTTTAAATTCTTGCTTTCTTCATACTCAAATTTTATAGAATAACACTTTTGAAAATATTATTTATTTGTTGAGACATGTTTGATTCAATTTTTTTTTTTTAAGAATGTTCATTCAAACTATTTATAAATCAAGACCTTTTGAAACAACAAAAGAAAAATTTTAAATATTATAATACAATTTTTATATAAATGCTCAAAATAATATATATATATATATACATCCTTAGATACAGTATCAATATTTACCAATCTCGTATCAAGAGCAATGAATAGATTAGACTTTTCTTATATGGACTTGTTTTATTGAATCTACAAAAAAAGAAAAAAGATGTCAAGAGAGCTAGGTTTAGAATCTAAAGAAAATCTTTTGACGTTCAAGTCAATTATGAACTTATATTTGAGGTGATTAAGAAGAGGAAATTTTTGTTCTCAGTAGCTTGAATATTTAGAGAGAAAAAATAAAAACGAGATAATGTATAGTTTCAGTTACTTTTTAGCAATGTCTCTATTAGCATTATATATGATTAAATTAATGAGCATGTGAGATGCAGATTTCAATAGCAAAGAGAATACTTATAATATTGATGTGACCGACTTTAGGTTATTACTAGTCTATGGCCGGTATAGGCCATGAGTTTAGTTATTTGTAATTGGTAAAGTTATGAGTAAAGAAATAAATTATAAAGGATGAATGAGCCGCCTATGAATATGCTTCATTTATTAATACTATATTCATGTATGCTTCATTTGTTAATACTATTCTCATGTTCTTGATTTGTGGTAGGAGCTACAGTTCTTAATTTTATAGAGCAAACTTCCTGTTTGAGGATAAATTGATAAAGTCGAAAAATAAAGATGAGGTGTGTGGCTTCCTTAAGAGCACAGGTTTTGTGATGGAACTCTTTTATAATGGGTTTTACCAAAAATATGTGAAATAAAGGGAACTCAAGTGATTTGGGCTTGCTTAATCTTAATCCATTTTATAAGATCTAGTGTTATCCCTCATCAATTATTAACTCTGTTAAGAAGAAAATTATAAATGAACATAATATTTATTTTCGAAGGTTATTGCTATTACTTAATTAGCACTAAAAATCAAAAAACTATATTATTTTTATAATTAACTTTTATATTTTATAATTAAATTAAAAAATATGAAAAAGAAAAATTGTTCACTTCAACAATTAAAAGTCCACATTAATACTAAAATTGCCTGTGATAAATTAATCAAAATATATGAATCTTTGTCTAAGAAAAACAATTAAAAGTCCATAATCTTCAATAATCTTGAAGTATGCGTAGGCAAAGAACAAATCCATCTTCCAAAGATATTAAAAAAAAAAAATTAAAGAGGAAAAAGAAAAGAAGAAGAAGAAGAGTGGAAGAATAATAATAATTCTACAAGCAAATTGCTTTTGATTTGATCAAAACATGTTTTTATACCAAGTATGACTTAATCACATATGTACGGTGGATGATTAAGGTGACCGCACTTAATGAACGGTCTAAAAACATTCTCCTTGCACAAGGCATAAGGTATATTTATTTTGCTCTCCCTTTTCCACCCACATGTCTACAACCCCGCCCAAAAATGGCAGCTACTTGTTGTACTACGCCGAAGCTCACCTCTTCTTCTCTTCAATCTCTTTACAGGAATCTCCCAATCGCAATCCCTCTCTCTTCCTCCTTTCTTTCTCTTCCCAAAACCCTAACTTCTCTCCCTTCTCCCCGAATTTCCCTCCCTCACTCCAATCTCCATCGCCGACCTTTCACCGTTCGCGCTGACTCCGATAATGGCCCCGAGGCCGCTCGTCACTATGATTTCGACCTCTTCACCATCGGCGCTGGTAGTGGAGGTGTCCGCGCTTCTCGCTTCTCTGCTAATTTCGGTGCTTCTGTTGCCATCTGTGAACTTCCGTTCTCCACCATTTCTTCCGATACAACCGGAGGCGTCGGCGGCACGTAAGTAACCGAGGAAAACTAGCTATTTATACGATATATTTTCAATTGGAAGTGTTTTTGGTCCATCAATTTTTATCATTTTCTTCTGATGCAGGTGTGTCCTTCGTGGATGCGTACCAAAGAAACTGCTTGTATACTCTTCCAAATATTCTCATGAATTTGATGAGAGCAGTGGTTTTGGATGGAAGTATGAGACTGAACCAAAGCATGACTGGAGCATTTTAATGGCAAATAAAAATGCTGAGTTGCAGCGTCTCACTGGTATATACAAGAATGTTCTGAATAATGCTGGTGTCACATTAATCGAAGGTCGTGGAAAGGTGTGATGATCCATCGAGTCTGTATTGTGTATAAATATAAAATGTTGCAGCATGTTTTTGTACTTGTATCATTTATGCTGGTGGAATATGTCCAGATTGTGGATCCACACACTGTTGACGTTGATGGAAAACTCTATTCAGCAAGACACATACTAATATCAGTTGGGGGGCGACCCTTCATTCCTGAAATTCCTGGACATGAATATGCGATAGATTCTGATGCTGCACTTGATTTGCCCTCAAAGCCTGAGAAAATTGCAATAGTTGGTGGAGGCTACATTGCCTTGGAGTTTGCTGGTATATTCAATGGTTTGACAAGTGATGTCCATGTATTTATTCGGCAGAAAAAAGTATTAAGGGGCTTTGATGAAGAGGTGATGAAATTAGAATTTTTACAATCAGCTGGATCACAGATTCTCAGATTTACCTCACAATTAATTCTCTATGTGTCTATTCCAGATCCGAGATTTTGTTGCAGAACAAATGTCTCTAAGAGGAATTGAGTTTCATGTGGAGGAGTCACCTCAGGCTATTATTAAATCAGCAGATGGTTCCCTGTCACTGAAGACCAGCAGAGGAACAGTTGAAGGCTTCTCACATGTTATGTTTGCAACAGGACGTAGGCCTAACACTAAGGTTTGAACTTTTTATCTGATTTTTTTTTTCTTTCCAGTAGTTGGCTTCCCTTTAGTTGCACTTAGATACCTTGGGCTATCATTTAAAGATAGTAATATATTTTGCCCATCCATACTGAAAATTAAAGAAAATGAAGCTGGGACCTTTTTAACGGTTGTTTTCATTTTTTGCATCATGTTTCTTGCCCTTTTTTACCCAGCAACTCTAAAGCCACGTAATCCACTTTACTTTTGTCTTGAATTGGAGGACTAAGCAGATATAATGCTCACCGGTTTGTAATGCAGAACTTGGGATTGGAGACAGTGGGGGTAAAAATGTCCCAGACTGGAGCAATAGAGGTAGTATCTTTAAGTTTTATGTTTTCTTTTTGCTTGATTTCCAATTTTTTTATTGTTTCTCTTAGTGCTTTTCCTAAACAGTTTATCACTTCATTATTCAGGTTGATGAATACTCACGCACATCAGTTCCTTCCATTTGGGCAGTTGGAGATGTCACAGATAGGGTGAATTTGACTCCAGTTGCTTTGATGGAAGGAGGAGCTTTGGCAAAAACTCTTTTTCTGAATGAGCCAACCAAACCTAATTATAGGTACTTCATTAATTTTGCGGGTTGTTAATTCTTGATATAATCCAATTTCAGAAATGCCTATACTGAACTTCTAATCAAAACACATCTTTAATTAGTAACTGCAGAAAAAACACTCCTAGATTAAAGCATGGGAATGGGCTCATAGAGAATTATAGGATGGAATGTAAGTGGAGGTTAAGGTTTGCAAATTTTTTATAATATAAATGAGAGTTAATGGAGGTTAAATATTTACATCCATTAACCTTCAAATGCCCATTCTTTTATCCCAAATTAGAGGTTGGAAGGTGGAATGTTAAGATTTTAAATAGGTTTTTATTTTTTAGCCTCATAGTTCATTCAGAACTCCCAAATGAAGTAAGGTTTATGAACTTCCATTTACATTTTATACTATATTCTTCCTTCACCTCCATTATTTTTCTATTCCATCCCTTTTAAAACTCCTATGTAATGTGCTAGGGATATTGTTCTCTCTTGATTGGCAGCAGGCTTGGATGTTTGGACTTTCTATGGATTTGCCTTAAATAAGTGAATTAACGTTATTATTTCTGCTTACTTAACTAAATAAAAGAATTTTCCAACATTTGCCCCCTGTGAGATCCTTAAATATGTACTTTAATGTTCCAAAAACAAAATGAAGGGCAGCTGACTGGGAATATAAATGTTTCTATCTTTTTTTCTTAATGATATGTTCGAGAGAGAGAAGCTAGATCCTATGATAATTTCCCAAGTGATTATTGGGAACTTGGCAGCATTGCCGTGTATGAGATCCTTAAATGTGTAATTAAATGTCCAGAAGCAAAATTAATGATAGCTGACTTGGGAATTGGGTTATATGTTTTTCTACCTTTTCTTTTTCTTCTTCTTATATTGAGAGAGAGAGAGAGAGAAAGAGAGGCTCAATCCTGTGTGAGTCAACAGTAATATGTAATTAGTAAATTTCTGAAAGATTTCAGACAGTTTTAGTGCTGACAGATTTTAGCACTGTTCAACTGAGTTGTGTATATATATATATATATATATATATATATCTATTGAAATTATTAATTTGGAAAATTTTTTGTGCATAATTTTTTTCCTTTCTGGCTAAATTATTTTGGCAGGGTTTAGGTTAAAATAATTAGTGTTAATCACTAGAAATCCTTAGAGACTTAGCGTAACTTACACTTAAGTCCCTGCTTTTTTAGAAATATACATTTTCATCCTTCGATGAGAATTTTGTTTACAGGGACAAATAATCTTCTGTACAAACAATGCAAAAAATTTGAAGTAATCCCTCAATAATATTTTTCCTATTCCCCCTTCTTATCTTTCTTTATCCTCTGATATGATGTGTTTCATTCCACAATTTCTTTCCTACCTCTCCACCACCTCACCAGCAACTTCCTGTTCTCTAATGCGCCTTGCTGCCATCCAGCAGTTTACCATCATCCTTCTTTTCCACACTTTTGTTTTCTACTCTCTTTCTTTTATTCCTCAAAGCTAACTTTTTACCCATTTGACATCATTCGATTCCAAGATAAGATATCTCTTGGTAATTGCCTTCGAAAGGTAGGAAATCTTTCAAGATGGGAGATCTTTCACATTGATAGCCACCTGTGACATTACCTTCAAAAATAATTTCATTGGATCCTATTCCACTTTGTCCAGCAAACCAATCTCTCTATATCATAGTTTTGTTTCTAGTTCTGGTAAATTGAGCTAACCAGTAAAATTAGTTTTATTTTTTAATTTAAAATCTTGATACTTCATGTAATGATTGGCTTAGTGCAGTTATTTTTCATTGTGAACTGTTATATATTTCTTGAGCTCCTACATGTTGCAGTATTAGTGTTTTTTTTTTTTTTTTTATTTATTTATTTAATTTTCATTTTTCTTCTTTATATTCATTGATTCATTGGCAGAATTAATGATCAAGCATTGAAGTAAATTTTATGCTTAATGTTATGTGTTATATGAAAATAAAAAGGAAGATGATCATAAAACCTGAGATGGTAAAGAGTTAGCTTCTAAAAAATTGGGGATACCTTGGGTTTTGATTAATATTCTATACTTTGACTAGTGGAATCCAAGAAAAATGTCTATTGTATGTTAATTAAATTTCAGGGTTTAAAATGCATATTTTTAACAGTTAGGACTCAAGCGTCTGTTATGCTAAATCAGGCGGTGGTGGCGGAAAAAAAAAGGGAAGAGGAGAGGGGGGGGGGGGAGGAGGAGGGAGGGTTGTGTGTGTTGGGGTGTGGAGTTGTTAGTAATATCCCAAATAATAAATATTTACAAAAATAGTAATAGCTATCTGACCTTCTTCTTCCCCCTTTTTCTTTTGAGTAGAGCAATTCCATCTGCTGTATTCTCCCAGCCACCAATTGGACAAGTTGGTCTTACTGAAGAGCAGGTGATATTTTGTGGGCTTTTTCTTTTCTTTTCTTTTTTTTTTTTTTTTTAACAGCAGCTGCAATTGGCTTTTTGTGCTTAACTTAAATGTGGATTCTTGCAGGCTGTAAAAGCATATGGTGACATTGATATCTTCACCGCAAACTTTAGGCCTTTGAAGGCCACTCTTTCAGGGCTTCCAGATCGAGTTCTCATGAAATTAATAGTCTGTGCAAAGACAGACAAAGTTCTGGGGTTGCACATGTGTGGAGAAGATGCACCAGAAATTGTGCAGGTCTGTGCCTTGGCCCAGTTGTTGCTTCTAGTTAAATGTTTCATAAATTCTGGTCCTGGATTGATATGGTTTTATGATATTTGAATTTGCAGGGATTTGCTGTTGCTGTCAAAGCAGGCTTGACTAAGGCGGACTTTGATGCTACTGTAGGTATTCATCCAACAGCTGCTGAGGAATTCGTGACAATGAGGACTCCTACACGGAAGATTCGAGCAAGTCCTCCATCTGAGGTTTGTCAAAAACTCGAACCTTTTCATTAATATTGGCATTAAATGTGGTTTTCATTAATATTGGCATTAAATGTGTTACCATCTCTATAACAAAAATTTTGCAACTTAAAAACACCCAAGAATTATTGGCAGTTTCAACAAATAAATGCTTGGTCAAATTTTTCTACCTGGTGCTGGGAAAGTACATTATCCTTTAAAAACTAGTTGGTTCCAAATTCTTCGGAGGGATTCTGTTTGCACATAATTTTTCTGGCATCAAAATGGTGTTTCAGTTATCAATTGCTCTAGCGTCACGCAGAGCCTTGACTCATCCTTGATTATTTCAAGGAGTTCATGATGGCCGACACTTTTTGAACTCTGATTTGAATGATTCACAATACAAATCACAATCTCATTTTCTTGTTCTTCTTCTTGGTTCTTCACTTCTATCTGTTCCAGGGAACGACAGATCAGGAGATTAAAGCTACAGCAGGAGTTTAGTGTGGGTCATGCTGTGCCATACAGCAACTCCATTATGGTGCGAATAGTTTCTTACGATTTTTCTGCAAAGTTATATTACTTTCAATTCTTCCTGAAGATAATATGGCAACTAAAGTGGACATTACTAGGGAACCCTGACCTGCTACAATTGGTTATTTTCACATGACTACATTTGTTAAGACTCGGACTCTTAAGGACTAATGTTCGTAGTCAGTAAGAGCGGTAGAAATTTTTTAATAGATTTGGAATTTAGGTATCTTCATGTGCTCAAATATAATTATATGTTCTTTGAACTCATTTCTGGTTCACTCTAATCCACTGGAGAGTAATTAGTAGATTTTTGGTCTTGCTAATTCTCAACCAACTGGGCAGGTACACTCTTGAGAAATTGCTGGTAAAAATATCTACTTGTTGAAACGGGCGAGGGAGAGAACTTGGATGCTGACATCAATTGTGCTCGATGACTAATGAGGATTCATAAATGGCAAAGTGACTGTTGGGACTATCGAGGAATATGAGCAAACGAGAAAAAGTATTTTTTGAAAGAAATGTGTATCATCATATTGCCGGAATCGCTTGTAGTTTTTGGCTTCCAGACGCTACAATCGGCAGGAATTGTGATCTGACTCATCTGTGACTCAGAAGTCAGATCCATTTAAGAAATATTTTTTGGTTCTCATAATCTTTCATTTTGCTGTGTATACCATCACAGAACACACTTTTTTCCTTAGAAACACTCGCTACAGACATATAATGAGTGCATTTTCCTCTCCTTCGTCCACACTCTTACAATTTTTCCGACTGCTTGAATTCCAGGTTGAGCATTTTGTAAAAATAGCAGAGTATTTAGTACACTTTGCTTGTTGGTTAAAAAAAGAATTTACTTTTTTTTTTTTAAATTGAAATAAGATTCCACGTAAATTTTTATTAATTTGTATACCAAATTGTGAAATGGAATTTTATGTTACCAAATAAACTTTAAGTTGCTTTATTTGAATTAGAATTTTCAAAGTTAATCACGCACTTTTGAATAAAGACCTTTTAGAAAAAAGAAAAATGGAGGCGCCTTGTGGAAACTGGGAAGAATTATATGCTCTATTTTTTTTTTTTACTATTAACTACTCCTAGAGATTTTTTTCTTGAAAATTAATGGACGTCAATTTTACATATTATCATTCAAGCTTTGCCTACTGGTCATTTGAATACGAGCAACTCTTGTTCACATCTATATATAAAATCAAGCGATGAGTTCTTTTAATTAAGACGCTGTCGTTTGCCAACTCCATCCATCCGCCGAAGTCATTTAACCATACACGACTGGTCGTCCATATTTTCCTTATATTCAAGAACCGATAGTTGGACAAATCTAATAAAAGTTATCTATGTACTTACCATTAGGCTTATACTTTAGTATATAATAAAATAATTATTTAAAATACAAGAATAACGAGATTTAATATATAAATATTCAAAATATGCACAAATAAAAATGATATAGCATCACATTATTTGTATTGAGTTGTTCTAAGCCCATTAGCAAGAAAAGCCTACTTCCTATTCATAGTTCATCTACTAAATGGCAAAGGACTCTCTTGAAACCCTAATATCTAATACCTGCATTTTACTTTCTAAAATTTATTCAGTGTATCAAAAAAGGACTTAAAACCCGTTTGGCATTGCATTTGAAAAAAAAGTTTTTCAACAAAAATTTTTATATATTTTTAAAAATTCACAGATAAATTGATATTTTTTCTAAAAGCAGATATAAAAAAAACAATTTATAAAAAATAATAAAAAATAAATAAATAAATAAATAAATAATTTAAAATATTTTTTTAATCCTAATAGCAATCTCAAATACATCCTTTGCCGTCACAATGGAATCGCAGAAAACACCATCAACACCTATTTTGACAGCCTTTCTATTTTTCTCGTAGGTGCTCAATGAGCCAAACTTCATCCAGAAAACTCGGTTAAGAAAGAATATGAATGATTTTTGATAATTATTTAAATTTAGTAATGAGACTATTAAATTTATCTTTTGTATGTTTTTTTTTTAAATAAATTTAAATTTCATTATTAATCAATAGTTGAATACAAATTTTAATAGAAAAAAAATCTAATATAGAATCAACTACTCTAATAAAAGCAAATTGGTTTACAGTTGGTAAATATTCAACATAATATCTAACTGCCATATAGTTAATTTTGAAAAACTGCGATTGTAATAGTAGAATAATGTGACAAACCATTGTCCTGTTTGTGAATATCTGAAACGCAACAGTGCACAGATATAATATCATACGCATAACCAAAAAACAATTTTCAATAAGAAAAAACATAACAAAATTTTGAATATGGGAAAACAAAATAATATAAAAATAAAGTATAATATAATGCAAAATAATAACCCTACATTTCTTCTGCATGTTATATAAACTAGATTTTCAATTTTAGACACTAACCCTATATTTCTTTTTAATATATAAATATCCTAGTAATAAAAAAATTTTCAATATTTTAAATTAATATATATTTATCTGGATGTTTTATAATATTTCTTTTTAATCATGAACTACTCTCCTAGGTAGGAACCATGAAATTAATTATGTTATAATTATTAATATTTTGATCTATATAAAATTAATTTCTTAGTTTGAACCAGTTCAAAAGCAAGTTGGATTGAGACATACCCCAATTCAATTAAGTATACTGACTAGTTTCTTCACTTATTTTAAAAACGAGATGAGAATTGAGGGGTATGTATCCTTCAACTTATAACATTAAATTTTTTATTAATTTTGTAGAATTTTAAAAACATGAGAAGTGAGGATTAACTCTATTGCGTAGTTTATACATAACTAATATTATTTCAATTTATTGAATCACCAATATATATTTTTTAGGACATTTAAACTCAATAACAAAATTAACTAATCCTATAATGAAGTTGTCTAAAGGACATTTTCGGAATAATGAAAAATTGAAAGGTTAAGGTCAAAATCCTAGCCGTCTGTCTCTCTCTGTTTTTTTATCTTTATTTTTTTTTTAAACTTTTTTTGAGCATTTCTTTTGATCAGCGATAATTTTTTTTTAATTTAACGATTTTTTTTTCAATAAATACAGATATAGGTCTTTTAATTTGATATAAAGTTATTGTTATTTATCTTGTTTTTAGTCTTTTTTTTATGGTTTTTTATTCATTTGATAGGATTTACTTCTTTTTTTTTTTTTCATAGAAGCAGAGTTTGTTCTTCTCTTATAAAAGTATTTTGCTATCTTAGACTATTTATGTTTTTTGAGTTTATTTTTATAATTTTATATTTGTAATTGATATTCAAATAATTGTGCTTTTTAAAGGACATAAGATATTAATTTGTGACTTAATAGTCACTGATCAAAATAAATTTCTCGTCAAGTTGTCAATTTTAGTGCTCTGTAAACACGATTCAAGAATATTGGAAGAAATGGAAACTATTTTATTATACTTCTTGATGTATTTTTTATTTCTAAATTAAGATGTTATTTTTAATTATAGATGAAGATTCATTATATCTCTTGAAGAAGAAGAAAAATAGGAAAGAAAAATAAAAAAAAATTCCATAATTGTTTAGTTTGGAAAGATGAAAAATAGGGAAACATGAAAAACATAAAAGGAAAATATTGTATGGTATCTAGATTTTTCATTTTCTCTCCCATTTAGAGAAATTGAGAGGAAAATACATAAAATTACACCTATATCCTCACGATTATTTACTTTATTTGATAATAATAGGCGTAAAATAATGATCTTATTTTTAAAGATATTTTATTATTTTATTAAATAATTTTCTGTACTATTTTATGTCCTAAATATTCTAAACAAAAGAGGGAAAATAATATTTATATATTTTTAAGAAAAGAGATAACCAAATACGAGTTTATTATTTAAATTATATATTCATTTATTATTAGTCGTTATTATCTAGGTGTGCCTATTTTTCATACTTAATATTTTAATAACAATTATGTTTTATTTAATAATTTCTAACAATATACAAAATATAAGATTACCTTCTTTTCTTTTTCTTTTTTAATTTTAGCTGTAATTTTTTTAAAAAATGAAAATATTATGATACAAGAAAAATTAATTATATTTTTAAATTACTTTCAGTTTTTCACCATATAAAACACACAAAGTTTAAATATTAATTAAGCTAACATTAGTTTTTTTTTTTTTCTATTATTGTTACATTTTTTTTATTCACCATAGAATTAAATAAAAAATTAAAAAAATATATAAAACTTAAATAATCTCAATATTATTTTTTGTTTACACAGCTGATCTCTCCTATAATTATAAATAGGAATATAACAGAAATACAAATGAACAACTTATTTCCAAGCTACTTAGAGATTTATTTTTATTACAAATATATTATATTTTTAATATCAAGTCGATGCCAAAAGTTCAAATCAAACCGACAAAATAGGGGAAAATGACAAAAATATGCCATTTAAAAAATTTATTTACCTATATATGTTACTTTCAAAAATATTTACCCATATATGCCACTTTTTCAGCCGGGAGGAGTGGAGACCACAAAATCGGAAGTCAAATTTCTGATTTTGTGGGCTAAAATCTGCAATGCCTTCTGTGCAGAAAACCGGATGTTTGACATCCGGTTTTTTGCATACGTGGCAACGGAACCAGATGTTAAACATCCGGTTTCTAATTGCAGCCGGATTAAGTAATTTTTTTTTATATTTATTATATGTTTTTTAAGTAAATATTTATAGTAAGTATTTTTTTTTAAATTTATTATAAATTTTTTAAAGCATATTTATTATGAGTTTATCATTTATAATGAATTATTTTTATGGTAAGTAATTTTTTTTAATATTTTTTATAAGTTTTTTAAAGCAAATATTTATTATAAGTTTATTTCTTATATTAAAAAGTGGTCATTTATAAATTTAATTGATAAATTTTTTATCAATAATATTTTGTTAATTAATAATTATTTGAAATTACATATATGTGAACTAAATATTTAAGTGAAATAATTTTATTTCATAAATAATAATATATGTATATCATTTAGAATGAATTTTTATTTTTAATAGATTTGATGATTTTTGTGATATAAAATTTGTTATTATGAAATAACAATTATTAAGAAATAAGTGAAATAATAATTTAATTAGTTTTATATTTATTTAAATCACATTAGTGTATAATTTTTTTAAAATTTTTGTTTGGATTTCGGAAAAACTAAATAAATAAATCACATTAGTGTATAATATTTATGGTAAGGAAACAAATACAATTTTTCAATAATAAATTTTAAGGAATATTTATATAATTAATATATTATTAACTAAACATATATATTATATTTTTCAAGAAAATATTTATGGTAAGTAAATTTTTTTTAATATTTATTATAAGTTTTTTGAAGCAAATATTTATTATAAATTTATCATTTATAATGAATGATTATTTTGAATAGATTTGATGATTTTTGTCATATAAAATTTGTTATTATGAAATAACAATTATTAAGAAATAAGTGAAATAATAATTTAATTAGTTTTATATTTATTTAAATCACATTAGTGTAAATTTTTTTTTTAAAGTTTTTGTTTGGATTTCGGAAAAACTAAACAAATACAATTTTTTCAATAATAAATGTTAAGGAATATTTATATAATTAATATATTATTAACTAAACAAATATATTATGTTTTTCAAGAAAATATTTATGGTAAGTAAATTTTTTTTAATATTTATTATAAGTTTTTTGAAGCAAATATTTATTATAAGTTTATCATTTATAATGAATTATTATTTTGAATAGATTTGATGATTTTTGTCATATAAAATTTGTTATTATGAAATAACAATTATTAAGAAATAAGTGAAATAATAATTTAATTAGTTTTATATTTATTTAAATCATATTAGTGTATAATATATTATTAACTAAAGAAATATATTATGTTTTTCAAGAAAATATTTATGGTAAGTAAATTTTTTTTTAATATTTATTATAAGTTTTTTGATATTTATATTATAAGTAAAGTTTTTTTAATATTTATTATAAGTTTTTCAATAATAATAAATTTTAAGAAATATTTATATAATTAATATATTATTTATTAAATTAAGATAATAAATAATATTTAATTATATTAATTGTTCATAAAAAATAATAATAATAACTAATGGCCACGACCTCTGTGTCTCCCTTGAACATGACATCGCTCTCCTCCAGTCCCACAAGGTGGAGGCCGACGGTTACGTGGTGGAGCACGTCTTGGCTGAACTACAGTAGGTTGCACTTCTGGAGGCTCTTCTTATGTAGTAGCAGCATTCTGCCCTTGTGCATCAATCTGATATGGAATAGGAGAATGCGTAAAAGTAGGTCATGATGTAGGAAACTGAAAAAAAGCCGATCCAATCATATCAATCGGAGTGAAGAACCCGCCAAAATATTCTGTTTGCTGTGTAGGAGTTCCACCCCACTGTGCTCCTGTCCAGGGCGTGAATGCCGAAGATGGTGCTGGTACATATGGATTTGGTGGAAATAGTTCAGTTGCAAAAGGGTCATACGGTGCCTGCATATGTGAACTGAACTGTGAGAATTGAGTGGAGAACTGTCCGTACAAATCATCCGTAGCAGCAGGTGGCTAAGCCCCCAATGAACTACCAAACTCAAATCTAGTTAATGTGCTGGGCTGGAACCTATCACCATCAACTGTGGCATCCTGCTGACCAGATTGGTGGAATTCTACTGGTCACAATGCATCAGAGAAATCAGATGTACTCGTTGAGTGCCTTTAGGTTGCACTCAGACTAGAACACCGTTGAGCTCGTCGTCCACTAGGACCTACATCTGGCTGATGATGTTCTGGAACTTCCTCTGGCTCTGGAGGTTGGCCCATGACAATACGTTCTTCCTCAGCCAATGCATCAAACAAGGTTTGATTGATTTCATGAATTGTCTGAACATCATTTGTTATACGGATTCTCTCCACAGCATCTTTCTGCAAGTAATACAGTATTAATTAGATACAATATGAAAAAATTGAAATAATGTGAGTTTTATATTACTGAAACAATATGGAAAAATTGAAATAATGTGAGTTTTATATTACTGAAACAACAACTAACCATTGTGGCAAACAAACCACCATTGTGAGATAAATATCTGATGGTAACTCTTCTATACCATTCCATATACTGAGAATGGTACTGTGGACGTGTCTCTCGTGGCACATCTACACGGATTTGCTGACATCTATCATTCCATATTGCAATCCATTGCTGATGGTGCACACGCCAGTCACCAACTCCAGAACGTAAGTCAATGTTCTCAAGCCCTCTAGGTTGACAAGGCTGCCTCAGAATACGTTGCCTTTGTCTAAACTGTCTCAAAACTCTATCGGGCTGGTGCCACTGGACAATGTGGAAGCATACAAGTGGGACAACTGCTTGCCATATATCTTGCCCATTATGGCAATAATCAGGGAGTGCTTCCATTATCTCATGGTCATAGGGCTGCCATACAATTTACATTATAAAAATTTTAATATTCATTAGAATAATACATGATAAAAAATAACATATCAATAATTATGTCATTTGTGTAATCCTAATTACATACCTGCTGATAATGCATGACATCAAATTTATACCGAATAGCTAGCAAGACGTGGGTAATGACCTCAGCAACTCGTTTGGAGGTGCTCTATCTGTATGTAAAATAAATGTAATTAACCATGAATATTAAATAAATTAATATAATATAAATATTATAATTCATACTCACCGTTGCCCTAGAGGGGTGTCAGCAGCTGGCGTCTTCTGATGTAGGGTGGGAGAAATTATGGAAAGTCTATCCCACGCCCAAATTTGTAATAGGAATATTGGTCCTGCAATTTCAGTTGCGTCTCAATGAGCTGCCGAACATAGCTCACTATACAAATATGCAAGATATGCAGCTCTCCAACTGTATTGACCAGTACGGGTGTAGTCCTCTAAGAGAGGCAACCACATCAAATGGACTCGACTGTCATCATCAGTAGTGAATAAAACTCCACCAACAAGACAGAGTATATATGCACGCACATACGCATCCATCTGAATCTCAGTCGGGTCATCTGGAAGAGTGCCAAATCTTGTATTTAGCCAAGTAAATGACACTTTGTTGCCTCTGATTTGCGAGCCCTCTGGGACATGACCAATAAGTCTCATGCAAAGGTCACGTCCATTAATATGTGTAGTACCCGTCACTGTATGACCATCTATAAGTAGACCTGTCTATATGCATACGTCTTGTAAGGTGATGATCATCTCTCCATATGGAAAATGGAACGTATGTGTCTCTGGTCTCTATCTCTCTACAAGCGCAGTAATGAGATGGTAGTCTAATTGGAAAAAGTCCAGTTTAGAAACACCATAAAATCCAGTGCGGCGTAATCGGGGAAGTACGCGGTCATCAATCACAAAATCACGTAATACTGACGCATTACGCCTACATCTCAATGGCATACTGGCTCCCTCGTCCTCTTATACCTCTCTCGATCGATGATCATCCTGCATGTCCAACAATATAGGATCGTATAGTCCAGGATATATATGATCTACAGCATGTCCACCCTCCATACCTGAATAGACACAAATAATCAAATTTATCACATATGAAATAAGGATAGTGCATTATGAAAGCATGTAAAATGTAAAAATTTATCACAAATTCATAATCAAATTAAATTACACTGTCACCTGAAATTTATTTCATATTTTATATTTTAATATTTGAAATAAAAAAAAATATTCAATTGAATTTTATAAATTCAATTATGTAACATTGAGCATAATTAAATCAAATTTTTATTAGTATAATATAGTATAGTTTATAAATTTAATTAGTATATATATACATACAAAAAAGATTTTAGAAGCAATCATAGTGTATTTAGTCAGAGAAAATATGGAATGAATCATCTTTCATAGTAACTCAATTGGCTTTTATGAAAAATTAGACTAGTAACATGACTTTTCTTATTAGAGACGTCCTGCTAAGTGCTTTAATAATCAGGGTCTGCTTTAACCAATTAGAGGTTTTAGAAGAATTTTTTTGTTAGGCCTTTTAATATTAAACAATATCAATTTTTATAACAACATCAAATAACTCAAAATGAAATCATTTTTAATAGTATCTTAAATTTCAATAATTATCAACAAGACACAATAAAAAAAATATTAAAAAAGATATTTATTTATTTTCACAAGAACATTAGCTATTTAATAACTAATTTCTCACTTAAATATATATCTTTTTTACTAGTTGCGATAAATTTATTAAGAGCTCATTTTTTATATTAGACTAATTTTTCTAT
The DNA here is from genome assembly GCA_947687605.1 of Reutealis trisperma. Classification (NCBI taxonomy): domain Eukaryota; kingdom Viridiplantae; phylum Streptophyta; class Magnoliopsida; order Malpighiales; family Euphorbiaceae; genus Reutealis; species Reutealis trisperma. The sequence goes on along the minus strand of CANTUT010000033.1, from coordinate 10,085,155 downwards.
TCTCCTCTTTTTTTTTTTTTCAGTTTTTAATATCATGATGCATATTTTATAGTTGACATATTTTTCAACTCTAAATAACAAAGAAATAAACAAGTACATTTTTTTCTAGATTATGTGATATTGTCACCTAAAATAGATTATATGACATATAATTAAATAATAATGTATAATTATATATCGCTTATATATAAGGCATTAAAGTTAAAATGAGTTTATAAATATAATAATATATTTTATTACAATAACTAGTCTGAAATCACACAATAAGCATTTTATTGATTTTTCCTACTATTTGCAGCGGGACATGTCTTAATGTTATGGCCAGGTTGACCACAAAATCTACATGAATAATCAGATTTTTCATTAATTTGCCAATCCATCTCTCCTTTTATCCTCGTTGACTTTGGCCTACCACTGCCGCGTAACCATTGCGGATTAGGTTTAATATACAAGTTTTGACAATCAGGCCAATAAGCTGGATGACCTAGGGGATGAAAGTTGGATTCCCAGTATCTTAAGGAACGTTCCAACTTGTAAAATGGGGAAATGAATTGGTTAAAGTCCATGCCGTTCTTCAAACAACACGCAATAGCATGCGAGCAAGGAATCTTATATTGCTGAAATTTACCGCATGTGCATTCAAGTTTTGCCAATTCCACCACTTGAGCATTGCTTCCTTTAATCTTTCCTCTCCGATTCTGGCGACCTGTGGTCACTTCACATAGACCTATTCGTCTATTGAAGTGTTGTACTATATGACCACTTGCCCGTCGGGTCCATCTAGCCAATTTCTCCCTACAAAAAAGGGTGTATGTATGACCTTCTTATATTTTCTTCTTGTACTCTTGGCTCCAGTGATCAAATGCATTAACAAGTTTATTAAAAATCTTGTTAACCATGGCGGTTATCGGTAATCCTCGTATATCTTTCAAAAAACTATTAACGGATTCAGCAATATTGGACGTCATGCTGCCATATCTAAAGCCGCCATCTTGAGAAAGGGTCCAGTGCTCTTTTGGGATTTTCAATAACCACTTTGATGATTCCTTATCCAATGTTGTGATCTCCTTTCGGATTATGGCGAATTTCCTCTTTTGTATCTCGTATGCTTATGAAAAAAAAATTATTTTAATAAATATAATTGACATACAATTTAAAAATATTTAATGAATGAGAGAATGTGACATACCAGCAGCTTGTATCATTTTTTTCATTCGTGGATTTTTGAAAGTTGTGTTGTAGTTACTGACCATATGGCGTATGCAATAACAATGTGGACACATTTTCCACAAATCGTTTTTCATTGTATTGATTATCCCTTTATGGCGATCAGATATCACACACAACTCTCTGCTATCGGTGACATAAGCCCAAATACACATCATGAACCAATTCCAGTTGTAGTTATTCTCTGATTGAACAACAACAAATGCTACAGGAAGAATATGATTATTTCCATCTAATACCGATGCACATAACAAGACAGCTTTGTACTTTTCATAGAGAAAAGTACCATCAACTATAAGAGCAGGCCTACAATATTTCATTCCTTCGACATATGGTTTAAAGCACCAAAATATGCGTTCAAATATGCCACTTGATGGTTCAACATGAAGAACATATTTTGAACCAGGATTGGATGCTTGTGCCTGCTCCATCCACCGCTGAAGATGAGTAAAGGACTCATCCCAATCTCCAAATAGTTTTTCAATTACAAGCTGCTTGCCTAATCATGTATTCCTATAGCTTGGTTCATGACCTAATAGATCTTGTAAGTACACCTGTAAAACTTTGATCTTTATTGATAGTTGCTCTTTAACTAGGATCTCCACATGATTAGCAATTAGCTCTGCAGTTAAATGTTTGTGATCTTGTATCACACTTGGGTTGAGACAGGTATGTGGTGCATCATATTGTGTTATCTTCCACTGACTGTCATCCCGCAACTGCCCAGCACGCACTCGCCAATTGTAACCACTTGATTTTTTCTTGCACCACCAAACAAAAGTATCAATCCTCGATTCTTTTACACTAAACTCATAATTATTTTGGATTGCATGCTGTTGGATTGCAAGCCTACATTCATCTCTGCTGCTAAATAGCATTCCCTTGTATAAGCCATCTTCAGTATCTACCAGATTTTCATCTGTATCTACTTGCACTCGCATTGCTGCGAAATCTACACTCTCATTGGGATTGTACTGAAAACATGCAGATGGTACATTCATTAGTGCATGATCACTTACGCTGGGTGTCTCCCCCTCACAACCATAGTGATCAGAGTCAGAATCGGCTGAATCATCTAACATATTTTCATCGCTTTCATCAGACCCCGATGGTGCATCTTCACTGTCATCTTCATCAACAGCATCTCCTTCCTCAGAATCATATTGAACAATAGCCCTTACATCCTCAGCAGACTCACACATATCTTCATTTTGTTCATCCCATCCCTATCAGGGGAACCATCCACGTTTTCCTCATTCACGTCATCAGTTGATTGCCTTGCAACAATCTCAACATACATCTCAAAAAAATTGAAATACCCTTTCAAATACTCTATTTGTTCGAACATTCGTTCTACACCATTGTCATCACATATGTTCACTGCTTGGAACATAAACCCATATGGTCATCTGACAGGATTTCTAAATAGTATTAATTTAACAAAGCAATTTTCTATATCAATTGCTATGACAATGTAAATTACTCGAAGCAACTCAACCATTTTTGTAATAGGAGGAACTTGGAGCACATTAGATTGTCCATTTCTATAATCAACCCCATAGTTTATATTTTGTATCACTTCGCCAGACCAATAAAAGCAAATTGATGTCGGTCCAGCCATAACTATACACATTATATATAATTTAATTAAAAAATATTAATCAATATTATTAGTTATAATAATACATTATAATAAAATTAATAAAATTTATTTAAATAACACATTCATTTATAAAGTGATTGTGTATCAGTTCATCTATTAGGATTTACAATTTGTAATTTAGAGATTAGATTTTAGCAACAAAGTTTTATTTATAATAACGTCAAAATTAGTTAAATAAATTTTTTAAATTAATTCTATCAAATTACACAAAATAAATATTATGGCCATAACCAAAATTTTTATTTTATTATATTTTTTCAATTTTTTTTTCTAATAATGTAAAAATTAGTTAAACAAAATTTTAAAATTAATTCTATCAAAATAGACAAACTAGGTATTATTGCAATAACCAATTTTTTTTTATTATATTGTTTCAATATTTTTTATATTTCCTAACAATGTAAAAATTAGGTAAAAAAAATTTTATAAATAATTCTATCTATTTTAACAAACTATATATTATTTCCATAACCAAAATTTTCATTTTATTATATTTTTTCAATATTTTTTTTAGTTTTCTAACAATGTAAAAGTTAGTTAAACAAATTATATTTTTTCAATATTTTTTTTAGTTTTCTAACAATGTAAAAATTAGTTAAACAAATTTTTAAAATTAATTCTATCAAAATACACAAACTAGGTATTATTGCAATAACGAATTTTTTTTATTATATTGTTTCAATATTTTTTATATTTCATAATAATATAAAAATTAGTTAAACAAAATTATAAAATTAATTCTATCAAAATAGACAAACTAGGTATTATTGCAATAACCAATTTTTTTTTATTATATTGTTCCAATATTTTTTATATTTCCTAACTATGTAAAAATTAGGTAAAAAATTTTTTATAAATAATTCTATCTATTTTAACAAACTATATATTATTTCGATAACCAAAATTTTCATTTTATTATATTTTTTCAATATTTTTTTAGTTTCCTAACAATGTAAAAATTAGTTAAACAAATTTTTAAAATTAATTCTATCTATTTTAACACAAAATAGATATTATTGCCATAACCAAAATTTTATTTTATTTTATTGTTCAAATATTTTATTTTATTTGCTAACAATGTAAAAATTAGGTAAACAAATTTTTATAATTAATTCTAGGTAAACAAATTTTTATAAATAATTCTATCTATTTTAACAAACTATATATTATTTCCATAACCAAAATTTTCATTTTATTATATTTTTTCAATATTTTTTTTAGTTTCCTAACAATGTAAAAATTAGTTAAACAAATTTTTAAAATTAATTCTATCAAAATACACAAAATAGATATTATTGCCATAACCAAAATTTTATTTTATTTTATTGTTCCAATATTTTATTTTATTTGCTAACAATGTAAAAATTAGGTAAACAAATTTTTATAATTAATTCTAGGTAAAAAAATTTTTAAAATTAATTCTATCTATTTTAACAAACTATATATTATTTCCATAACCAAATTTTTTATTTTATTATATTTTTTCAATATTTTTTTAGTTTCCTAACAATGTAAAAATTAGATAAACAAATTTTTATAATTAATTCTAGGTAAACAAATTTTTAAAATTAATTCTATCTATTTTAACAAACTATATATTATTTCGATAACCAAAATTTTCATTTTATTATATAAATTTATTCAATATTTTTTTTAGTTTCCTAACAATGTAAAAATTAGTTAAACAAATTTTTAAAATTAATTATATCAAAATACACAAAATAGATATTATTGCCATAACCAAAATTTTATTTTATTTTATTGTTCCAATATTTTATTTTATTTGCTAACAATGTAAAAATTAGGTAAACAAATTTTTATAATTAATTCTATCTATTTTAACAAACTATATATTATTTCCATAACCAAATTTTTCATTTTATTATATTTTTTCAATATTTTTTTAAACAAATTTTTAAAATTAATTCTATCTATTTTAACAAACTATATATTATTTCCATAACCAAAATTTTCATTTTATTATATTTTTTCAATATATTTTTAATTTCCTAACAATGTAAAAATTAGTTAAACAAATTTTTAAAATTAATTCTATCAAAATACACAAAATAGATATTATTAGTATCTATTTTATTTTAATATTTTTTTTTCTAACAACATAAAAATTACTTAAACTAAATATTATTAATTTAACCAAAATTTTATTTTATTATATTATTCCAATATTTTTCCAAACAATATAAAAATTAGTTAAACAAATTTTTAAAATTAATTCTATCAAATTACATATTCAAACACAAACTAAATATTATCAAACTTAATATATCCACAAACATAATAATGTACAACTATTATTAATAACAAAATCATTAAATATAGTATCTCAAATTTTACAAAACAAACAAATTAAATAACTATACAAAATTAAATTTATTCCACTATTTTAACTAAACAAATTAAAATTAAATAACCTACCTCTTAAGAAGCAAATTTGTTTAAAATTATCTTCTAATACTCTTATTTTAACCTGAAAATAACAAATTATCAATAAATATTATAATTATTTATCATAATATATAAATATTTATCATAATTAATTATAACTATATTTCTAAAAAATTAATACCTTTAAGCAGGAAGATTAGCTCATAAATATTTAAAAAAAAAAAACCTTCAACAAAATAAAAAAAAAATAACAGAGTTTGAGAGTTTGAATAAGGGTTTGAAGAAGGAAAGAAAATAGCAGAGTTTGAGAGTTCGTAAGGGTTAGGGAGAGCCTATTTAATCTCCAGCCATTAGATTTTATTGCATCTAACGGCTAGGAATCTGCAGCAGAAAATCGGAACTCAAAGTTTCGATTTTCTGCTGCAAATGGGACTCTGCATGGCAGGTGGCAGAGAAACCGGATGTTTGACATCCGGTTTCTTGCCACTTGTGCAGAAAAACCAGATGTCAAACATTCGGTTTTCTGCACACCCACAAACGCAGAGCTCTGCGTACAAAACCGGAAGTTTGACTTTCGGTTTTGTGGTCCCCACCCTCTGCAGATTCAAAAAAGTAGCATATATAGGTAAATAAATTTAAAATTGGCATATATGGGTAAATAAAATTTCTAACTAGCATATTTTTGTCATTTTCCCATAAAATAGAGATTACTGGGGGGAAGAAATGAGCCCTAATTTTTGGAGATGGTGGTGGGATCAAGTTTTGGGCGTTCAGGTTCTTAAAAACCATACCCTTGTTTTCATCTTACTTCCATGATGGTGGAACTAGCAAATCATCTTTCAAAAAGTCTGATGATTTGTTCACCAGTGCCATGTCTCTTCCAATTGCTGCTTCAAATTTTTTCCCTTTCTCATGGTACCTGCGCCATTTAACAATTTTAATTATTAAATTTTCAATTTAATAACGAGAAGAATTTTGGAAAATGAAAAGGAAATTCACTTTGGAAAATAAAACTTATCAATTAAAAATTTGAATAAAAGAATTTAGTTATAATACAACTTCAAATTCGAGTAAAAAATTAGAGATTCGGATATAATTGAGAAAAAAAATTATTAAATATTTTATTTGATATTTAAATAAAGAAAATTTTATGGGCTGGCCAGTTTTAATTGTTATTTGTAAGTCTGAAATTTATTATCTTTTTATATTGTTTTAGTAAATTATAATGATTTTTATTTTTTCAAATTATATTGGAGAAGGAAATATACATAAAAAATAATAGAAAAAATATTTTTTTTTATATTATTAAGCTGAAACATAAATATAAGATATTTATTACCCAAAAGAATATGTACTTACCGCAAAATTATGCCTTAGTGTGTAAAAAAAATTACTTTTATTGAATAGCATATTTAAATTATGATTTATAAAAAAAAAATTATAAAAAATATGAGAAATATAATAATAAAGAATAAATAAATAATTAGATTTAGGAAAGGAATAAAATTAATTAATATACCCATCAAGCAAATGCAAGTGAGACTCTAAATTACTCCCTCCGTTCTGAAAAAAGTGAACATTAAAAAAGTTAATTTTGTTCATAAATAAGTGGCCATTTAACAATTCAATAAAAAAATAGTAAAATAACTAATTTACCCTTCTATTTCTCAAGTACGAGAGATATTTCTTTAATTTATACTATAATTAATATGGATTTTTTTTATAATTTATGATAAAATTATTACTATCTTAAAAATGATAACTTTTTTTTAATAACCTTTTTTTTTTCAGAATGGAATGAGTGGCCGGATTAGCAGCTTCTTTCAAATAAGGCGAACTACTATGATCCAATTCCAACTCCACTCCAACATGCGTATGAAACGACTGCCACCCTTCAACCACCTTCAAAACCGCCGCCGGCAGTTTCTCATTCAAGAAAAACCCTGGTGATTTCACTACATCATGCAAATTAACCACTCTCAACACTTTCACTCCCAATTCCTCTATCCGCTCCTTAAATCTAAAGTTCCCGACTCGAGGACCCACAAATGTGAACGCACACACACCGTCGCTCTCATCTCATGTAATCCCGTCCCCGGAATATCTAACGCACTTAAAACCGCCAAAGCACCGCCTAAACTGTGACCGGTTATTGTTAAGCTTAATCCTTCATCATTATATTTTTCTATTAATTTTTTAATTTCAGATAGTATTTGTTCTCTAGCTGAAAATTTACAGTACTGACAAGTAGAGTCTTTATTCGTGTAAAGATCCAAGAACCCGGATTCAGCTCTGACATATGCGATCCGGGCTTGGAATTTTATAATCTTGAATTGGCTTTTGAGAAGTTATTAAGTCTTCAATCCATTCTATATCTGAGACTGTGCCTCTCCATGCAATTACAATGTCACGGCGGCCTAAACGATTTGTCGTTTCATCGTTGGAAAGGGCGACGTATCCTATCCAGTTAGCTTTTTTGCTCCATTTTGTTGGGAAAAGCGATTTTCTGAAGAATTTGGGAAGTTTGATGTTGGAAGTAGCGAAGAGATATGTAGTGACATGGTAATTATATCCATTTTCTGCCAATCCTAATTCATGGAAGAAATGTTGAGGCATATATAAATCTACAGCTTCCACAGTATTTAGGGTAGTGATCATAAAAGAAAGCGTCGCAAGTAGCTTGTGTCATTTCACCGTATCGGATTAGTTCTGATCGTAAAAGAGGATCCATTGGATCGAGTAAGCCAAACCAGTTGTTTTGGCCATGGATTTCTTGCCATCTATCAGCTATTTTATTATGCTGTCGGTGTTGTCTCTTCCTTCTTGGAGGTCAGTGATAATGGAAGATAATGAAAGATCGTAAGATTTGGAAGAAACTGTAGGTGTAAAATTAGGTGTTGATTAATTGCTGATGGTGCATGTCATTCATTAAAAAAAAGAAAAAAAGAAAAAGCATGTCCAATAATTTATCATATGATTTGTACGAGATTGGGTTGCTTGCCCAACTTGAATACTCAAATTTTCTAGATTTAAATTATATGGATGCAAATAGTATCACTTGCTCTAGTGCAATTCCTAACATTCAAATTGCAATTATTTTTTTTATACAATTATTAAATTTTTGTTACATTTTAAGTGAAAATTTTCTTTATATATATAAAAATTAATTTAATTACATATATTACTTTAATATAAATTATGGTATAAAAAATTTGACTTCTTTCGTCACTGATAAAGTAATTTTCAAGATTTAAAATTAAAATTTAACTAGGTTACAACTTCAAATCTCATTCATATTAATAATATTAATAATTTATAATATCAAATAATCCAAATTCCTAAAATAAATGAAAATTAAAATTAATTACGATATAAATATGTTTTTCACTATAAAAAAAATTAGAGATAAAATTTTATTTCCTTGGATGGATATATAATTTTTTAAAATATTAAGTTTAAATTGATTGGGAGTACAAGAGGATCCAAAAAAAAATTATCTATTATAATTGTATTAAAAAAAACCAAATGTGACACTTGCTGTGATAAAAATATCCTCGTTAATTCTATTTAATTACAATTTTATCTTTAACTATATTATTATACTTACACATTTATATAATCTATGATATAATACCTATATAAAAAATACCAAGTGATGGCACTTGGTGTGATAAAAATATCCTCATCAATTCTACTTAATTACAATTTTGTCATTAACTGTATTATTATATTATATTTCTACCTTTTTTTTTTTTTTACACATGGTATGATAAAAACATCCTCACTACTAATTGTACTTAATTAAAATTTTGCCATTAATTATACTATTATATGGCGCCTTTGTGTTATTTTGTTAGAAATCAAAATAAATCTACTTTATTTTATTGACCATTAGATTTTAGTGTACTATAATTTTTATTTTTAATTTTTATATCTTAGTTGATTTGTTAAAAATCAAAATAAACCTATTTTATTTTGTTGACCATTAGATTATAGTGCACTGTAACCTTTAATTTTAATTTTTATATAATTTATTTATACAAATTACCCATTCAACCGATAATATTAAAAAAAATTCAAATAACCTTATCCAAATAATTAATTAATTTTCATAAATAACTTTCAAATAAAATTATTAACTAGCTTGTTCGAGTTTAATAAAAAATTTAATTAATTATTTTTCATAAATAATTTTCATAAACTATTCAAATTTAAATAAATTTATTAAAAGTTATTTGTGTTCTAATTCAAAATTAATTTTTTTACTTGCAGTGTAGTGTCACTTAAAACTTAACTTAAATTTGAGTATGAGTATCATTCTATAAAAAATGATGCCAAATATAAATAAATAGATTTTATAAATATAAATACAATATACAAATCTAATATCTATCATCAATTTTCTATACATAAAATAAGAATAATTTAAACATATACTTTATATTAATAAATTTGGTAATATTTCATTAAGAAAATAATTAATTTTCATACTTATGAATAAAATTATAATTTTATAAAAAATTAAATCAACAACTTTATTTAAATAGGTTGCTAAAAAATTGTGATTTTATGAAAATTTTAACTCATTTTGTGTAAACCAATAAGTTACAATGAAATAACTGTATTAAGAGAAATAATAATAATTTTTTCATAATTACAAAAAAAAATTGATCATATCTTTTGAAAAATTACAATTTTTTTATACTTTATTGTACATTACAAAAAAAAATATACTCTTATTAATTGCAAAAAAATTATGATTTTATAAAATTTTGGCTCATATTGTATAAATTAATAAGTTACGAACAAGTAGTTAAATTAACAAAAAAATAACAAAAGTTTTTCATATAATTACAAAAAATTTTGCTATATTGCAAAAAATATCATCCTCTTTATACTTTTTTTGTATATTTAAAAAATATTTTATAATTCTTATTAAGTGTGAAAATTTATTATTTTAGCTTATTTTGTGTAAATCAATAAGTTATGAAAAAATAGTAGCTAAATTAACGAAAAAGAAAAATAATTTAATAATTACAAAAAAATTACAATCTTTTTTTTTTTAAATAAAATTATTTTTTTAATTCTTTTTAGTTGAAAAAAAAATTTAATTTTACAAAAATATTATATAAAATTAGACTCTTTAACCTAAATAGTATTACAACATTATTATATCCTCAATAATAGCCCCAGTAGTCTCGCAACATTACAATAGCCACCACCTCTGGTGATATATATTGCTAAACCCAAAACTTGATTCAGCAACCATATAATTAGAATATGTATGCACACAAATTAGAACGAAAATAGTTTAGTTTAGTTGGCATGAACATCAAATACAGAGTGTGAATTGCCATGTAGCTGGCATTTGTACGTACTTACATGTGCTTGAATTGAGGACGCTCATTATGACATCATCTATAGTATTAATGTCCTTGATATATGTATATCACTTGTAGTTTTCATTGGCTTCAGTTTTGATCATTTATCAGCAATCAGCAAAATAAATTAAGGTCAGAGTAATCATTTACACTGTACTGACTAAATAATCGAAACATTTTACCTTTCATTTCTACAAGGCTACAAACATATTTGTCCAGTAAATAGACACAGCCGGCCTTACTAATGTTTTTCTTTTTTACACCCACACACACCTATATATATATATATATATATATACAAATACAATCACTTACGAGTTCTTAATTATTTATATGATTTATATATATATATACATATAAAACTCAGAAGTTTTATACACACTCACACGCATATATATATATATCTTATCTCAAGTATAGTAATAAAATGAAGGCAATATTCCCATTTATTGATCAGAATTAGAAAGGCCTAATTTCTTGAGATGGTGATGGATATCAGAAGGATGATCATCAAGTCTGGGGCGTTCAGGTTGGATCCAACGGCCATCAATATCTCTGATCATGCCCTTATTCTCATCTTGCCTCCAGAATGGTGGAACTAAATAATGATCTTTCAAGAAGTCCGAGGCTTTGTTCACTAATGCAGGGTCCCTTCCACTTGCCAGCACAAATCTATGTCCTTTCCCATGGTATCTACATATATATATCAGATTAATTAATATAATTATATTCAATATTATAACAGATCTCATCGGTGATTCAGTATATTTTACGTTAAAATATAATACTCTTGCCCTGCTTCTCTCTCTCTCTCTCTCTCTCTCTCTCTCTCTCTATATATATATATATATAACTATTCCTACCTATTTTATACTGTTATATATCACTAACACAAACTACTGATTTAAGTTGTTTTGCAGTTTTTATGATGTATAAAATGTAAGATAATAACACTACGGATAGGAGAATTATCAATTGAATTTCTACTAAAAGAAATTGTATTGCTATGTAACGGACCAAGCCAATAACAATTATAATTATTTATTTCGGACACATCTTTTTACGAATAATGGTCTAAAATTAATTTATTATATGCATCTTTAGCAAGGACACTAATTTCTTCTTCAAATATTTAACTATAATTCATTTAACCAAAAAAAAAAAAGTAAATATAAAAAAAATGACATTTAATTAAAGACAAGTCGTTAGGTACATAATTGGACTACTATCAAAATAAAAAAAAAAAAAAAAAAAATTCTTTCAAGTTAAATATCAGAAATAATGTACAACTAATATGTCAAATGCCAGGACATTGAGATGGGGACTGTGCTAAGAGTGGCAATTGATCCACTGTTCATAGTCAAAATTGAAGACTTTTCATCTATTATAACTAAAATTCACCAATCTACTTATTCTTTTACTCCCTTTAAATTGCTCATAAATCTCACTTTATTTTATTCCGTTACCTTAATTTTATTTTTATTAATTATATTTCACTTAAAATTAAAATTTATAATTATATATAATTTTGAAAACGACTTCAACATTATACAGTTATAATTTATTATTATTGCGTTATCTTTATTAAAAAAGTATTAATTGTCAAAATCTTAGCCACCCATTTGATAGCAATCTCTAGGATATATGCTATAAATATAACTTGGGGGATATGATCAAATTATATATAGATAGTTTGCTTTATTTTATTATTTTCATATGACTTTCTAACCAAATCCTACTCTTCTAATATAAAAGATTGCCATGCTTGAGGAGAGGGTCCTATAGCCCCATTTCATTGAAAGTGATATGAGAAAGAGCCTATTGTAATAATGTAGTTGTAGTATTCATTTCAATCTTAAAACTCCTAGGTCTCATTAAAGTGATAAGAAACTGAAATAGATATTCAAGCGAGTGACTTTTCAAATATAATCATGATAACTCATTTGTAGACTTTTCAAAAGATTAATATATATATATATATATATATAATCAGATACAAACTTAAGTCATTTCTTAAATAGAAAAATATATATTAATTACCACTAAAATAAGAAGAAAAGGGAAAAGAACTTACCCATCAAGCAAATGCAAGTGAGCCTCCAAGTTATGTGCACAAACCGGGTCGCCCTTTTCTTTCAAAAACGGAGAGTGAGTATGATCCAGAGCAAGCTCTACTCCGACATGCGAGTAACACCACGGCAACCCTCCTGCCAGCTTCATTAACATCGGCGGCGCTTGTTCATTAAATAAAAACCCAGGCGATTTCGGCACTACATCGTGCACATTCACTACTCTCAACACTTTCACACCCAACGATTCGATCCGCTCCTTAAATCTAGTGTTCCCGACCCGAGGACCCGAAAATGAGAACACACAAACGGGCAAGGCCCGACTATCTTGCATTACATTTAAACCCGTTTCAACAATATCGTAAGCACTTAACATAGCCAAAGCACTACCTAAACTATGACCCGTTATCGTTATACTCAGTTCTTCATTACTGTACATTTCTGTTAACCGTTTAAGCTCCGTTAATATCTGCTCTCTAGCTGAGAACTTACAGAAACGGCAATTCTCATCTTTATCGATGTAAATATCCAAGAACCCAGATTCGACTTTCACAGTCGGATCCGGACATGGAATTTTGTTTTTGCTGCCATTGATGGGTTTGAGGAAGTCCATTAAATCTGCAATCCATTCAAGCTTTGTTACTGTGCCTCTCCAAGCAATGGCAATGTCACGGCGACCTAAACGTTTTGTTGTTTCGTCGTTTGAAACGGCTACGTATCCGATCCAATTGGCTTTGTTGCTCCACATTTGTTGCCACCGCGATTGCTTGAAAAAATTGGGCAGATTAATATTTATGGTGGCGTAGAGATATCTAGTGACTTCGTAGCCATGGTGGGACATTCCTAAAGAATCGAAAAATCTCCTACGCATAAATCGGCAACTTCCGCAGTATTTTGAATATGGGTCGTAATCGAAAGCATCATAGCAAGCTTGAGCCATTTCGCCATATCGGATTAATTCGGATCTTAAAATCGGGTCTATTGGATCTAACAAACCCACCCAATCATCTTGGCCGTGTATTTCTCTCCAAACATCATCTAGTTTTCTCTCAGTTTCTTTACTTGCTTCTTTTTCTAGCTCTGTAATTATCGAAGACAATGAAGAATCGGTTGTTTTGGATATAACTCGAGGTATGGTAATGGCTGGCGATTTGGTTATGAAATTTACAGATTTTGAAAGAGTAAATAGTGAAGAGAGACGGTTTTGGGATTGAAAAACGTCATGTCGTTTAGAAGGAAGAAAGGTGTTTAATGGAGAAAGCGCCATTGATGAAAGTGTTCTGAAGCTGTGAAATTGAAAGAAGAAGATGATAATTATTTTTAGGGTCCCAAATCCCTATGCTAAGGGTAGTCTGTTATATAGATGGAAGTTTATGTTATTTTTAATAATACATGTGGTTCATGCGTGCAGCTGATAGGCATTGACATGTTTGAATTAATTAAGCTTCTAGGTAATTCTCATTATTTCATTTTTTCTCTCTTCTTTTTTCTTTTTCTTCCTTAATTGTAAAGCCACGAGTCCATTACTGGTAATAATTTGCATTTTCCAACACAGCTGTAAACGACTCGAATCCAAAGAATTTTACATCTAGTTTAAAAAATGGTTCAAAATTATTTTATAAATTTTTCTCAAGTTTCAACTAATTAAAATTATTAATTTTAATATTTTTTTATCTAATAATAATATTTTTATCCCAATTACGCATATTAATTGGTATTTTATATATTTTAATTTTAATTTTTCATTTGATTAAATTTTATTTCACAATACATTTTGTAAAATACTAAGAAAAATAATAAATTTTAAAATGCTATTATATTAAATATTTTTTTAGTTGCTCGTAAGTTTTCAAGCTGAGTTTAGAAATGATTAAGATTGTTTGTGAAAATAGTCCAGCTTTATTTTATATTTAAAATTAATTATTTATTTTCGTTAATAAATGAGTTTGATTTAATCTTTTATATATAAATTGAACTCATATCAAGTTCAAATAGTTTGAATCATTTTACAATCCTAATTATCATTATTTTTTTATACAGTTGATGAGGGATAAAATACATTAAATTATGCCTAAGCTCAATAAATAATGAGTGATCAATCCAGCCCAATTAAATGAGAAAGTATTTCATTCCTCATTTGCCCAATTAACTCAAAATGAGCTAGTAAATGAAACACATACTCAGTATACAGTTTGAATTATAATATCATATTCTTATCCAAATAAAGCTATACTATTTATAAATATTTTAATTATAAAATTTAAAAAGCATATTCAATCATTGTATAGTTTGACTAAATTTAATAAAACTTTTTGAAAAATTATCTTATTCAAATTTACTTCTTTTTATACCATTCAATCTCATTTAATTAAATATGCACTAATATATGTATATATATTTTTTTTTGTCGCAACAGCTCGATTAACAGTAATTATCAAAAACTTTTCAAGCGAATCTATATGTTTGTCGAAATTAAATTTGTTTTCAAATTAACTATAGTAAAATTTTTTCAAGATATAATTATTGTAAATTTATAAAAATCCAAAAAAGTTATAAAAAGATCCCAAATTAGTCGCCAATCTATCATATGTATACATGTAGGTAAGAATAGTCATATACATTATAATAATGTGTGGACCAAGGTTAGGTATTGTTTCTATTCATGTTTTAATCAGATGGAAATGTTATTTAGTAAATTTTGCTGTCAATGCCAAACTTTTAGTAATTAGTACTGCAAATTAAATAATTCCAATTCCAATCGCAATAATTGTGGAAAAAAAAAAAAAAGAAAAGAAGTAACCAAGAAATTTCATTATATATAATTCTAGTCTACAATCAAAGCTTGGAAGTTCTTTGGAATTTACTAATTACCAAAAAAAAAAACCTCTTTTATTTCTATAAAAAAAATTTAAGACAAACGACAACAATATTTTTGATCTATAAAGCTAGCTAGCGTTATAGATCAATTAACTAATTTTTGATCTACAATACAAAAATACTTTTAGTTATATTGGCTAATAATTAATTGGTGGATCGTTTAAAGATAAATTCTTATTTAGTTCGTGAAATTTTACCTGATTATTTAACTTGTCTTTACTTTTTGAGAAACTAGTTAATTAGTCTCTCAATTTTAGTTCATTAAGATTATTTAGTTTTTTCCTCCAGTTTTTATAATTTTTCTGTTAATTTTATAAAAAATGATAAAAATCCCATTGTATATATAATAAATACAATTTTAATTTTTTATTTAAAAATAAAAAAATAAATTAATAAAATTATATAATAATCATTTAATTATATCATAATTATTTAATTTTATTTATATAAATATGTTTTATTTTTATTACATATAATTTTATAATAATAAATAATTTTATAATTTTTTGATATTAAATATAATTATTATATACATATATAAATATTTTTGTATTTTTATTAATATTATTTTTTATTTTTAAATAAAAAATAAAATTATATTTATTATATATAAGGGGATTTTTGTCATTTTTATAAAATTCAATAGAAAAATGTATACAAGCTGGACGAAATGATTAAATAATATGAAAAAACTAAACTAAATGACTAATTAGTTAATTTCTAAAAAATAAAAATAAATTAGTTAATTATGTTAAATCTCATGAACTAAATAATAATTTATCTTCATTTTAATCGGTTTTGACCAATTTATTTCACTGATTAATTTAATAACTTTTTGTTTTGATGAGTTAAATTTAATTTATTTTAATTTATACTTCATACAAAAATAATTAATGATGATTATTTTTTTAATAAAAATATTTTAATATTTAAAACTAATATCAAAGATTTTAAAATTGATCATATAGTTTATTGAATGATTAAATCAGATAGTTTATAGTAATTCAATAAGAAGTTTTAATTAAAAATCTAAAATGCAGAAAGGATATAGATTTATTGAATAACGTTTATTGTTTCTTATATTGAATAATATTTAGGAAAGAATATTTATCTTTAGTAAATCATAAAATATATATTTTTGGTTTGATTTAGTTAACCACTATTTTTTTAAATAAAAAAAATATATTTTAAACCATTTTAAACTGGTTGGTTTGATTAGTAAACTACCAAGTTAAGTTTACTTAATTTTAAGCATGACCTTACACGTTTTAGGAATGGCTTTCATCTAGGTCTAATTACAGGATATTGATGAATTTGTAGTAAACCAATATTGATTTTTATTTTAATAAACAAATACACACGCACAATAAATAACCTGTTTTCACTTCGAGTCCTAGCCATCGGTCAAATCTGCCTCCTCCGATTTTGATTTGTGATCAACTCCCTTGTTACGTACGCGTTAATATTTTTTTTTTTTTTTTTGAGATATTATATATACATTATGTAATTTTGACATTCAGCTAATTTAATGTCTGCATCTTTTTTCTTGCCCGAGTTTTAATTTTTCGGATCAACACTTAAAAAAGTAATTTTTTAATATACGCATTAAATATAAATATATATTTTTAAATTTGCATGAAATAAAATTTAATCTCAAAATACACGTAAATTGATTTAAAAATATTATTTACAGCATTAAAAAAATAAAAATAAAACTAGATGTTCTAGCTAAGCCTTTTGTCCTTTTTATGGATCCTTTGTCGCTGGAAGACTAAGGTCAATTGTTTAAGCCAACCCTAATTAATAATTAGGATGATGCGTATTAAAAATAGTAATTTATTAATAAATATAATATAAATTACCATGTTTAATTTATATGATGAACCGAATGAATCAGTGACTTTGTATTCTATCACATGTAGTATATTATAAGTGTAAGATCATTTCGTTGGGGAGATTATATCTGCTTGAGATATCTTGTCCAGTTGTACTGGTCTTGAATTTTATTTTATTTTTTTCATTTTTCGTTTTAACTTGATCAAAGATTTCATGGATTTTTTTTATTGGATATTGTTGCTATTAATTTGTACAAAATCCCAATTAATACCTAGATCGTGATCCTAATACCACTAAAAATATAGTAATTTAGCTAGAACTGCCTCGCCATTTTATTATTTATTATTATTATTATTTGAAAACAGCAAAAGGAAATTCCATTAATTCAAAAATCGAGATACATCACTAAGAATCAAAGTTTTAATAAAATTAAAGAATTTGAACCATAAAAAAAGACTAGCATGCAATTGAAAAGTCTTAATTAAAGCATAAGGTATCTTATTAATTTATCGTCTAGTTATAAAAAAAAAAAAAAAGATTTTTATAATTAAAGCATGAGTTACCTCGCTAGCCTTATGACTTCTTAAAGACTTGAATAATCACGACTTCTTAAACAAATGATATGTTTGGAATTGAATTTTTTAAAAAATTTTCAACAAAATTTTTTATATATTTTTTTAAATAAAAATATGTAAATTAATATTTTTTCATAGATATATTTAAAAAATTAGTTATAAAAATTAATTAATTAAAAAAAATTAAAATATTTTTTAACTTTCAACAGCAATACCAAATATACTGAAAATGAGAAGAAGGTAATTTGAGCAATTATTGGTTGCTTTTTTTTTTTTTTTTTAAATACTATAATTTATTGTGCATGTAGTGAGTATAATCATTTCAAGAAGTTGACAGAGTGTATCTGAATAGTTTAATAAACAAATATTAATAATATCTCTATATTATAATAGCTTACTAAGCTCTTATATATATGTAGATAGACCGTAGACCAGCATACATAATATTAGATTTAAGATTCATGGGTAATCATTTTCAATTTCAGTGATGCAAATTATACATATCATTACAACAAAAATGATTTATTATGATATTTGTGAAATATTATAAAAAATTAATAAAATATTACTATAAATTTATATCAATATTTTTTATAAATATTTGTCAAATGTAATTTATTTATGTGTTGTTTAGTATTAAAATAACGTTTGTCAATTTTGTCGGTATTTATTTATTATAATATTTGTAATCGATTATTATGATATTTTTATATCATTGCTATAAATCATTATAGTGACATTTATTAATTGTTATAAGAAACTAATTATCAAATACTCTGTATTACATTGTTGCAACATATAAATAATTATTTGGAACAATAAAATTATAAAAACTCACAATTATAATAAAAGAAATAACAAAATTTATTAATATAAAAACTACAATTTAAACCTACTAATTCTAAAAAACAAATAAAAAATTAACTTGAATTGACATCATCTATCTAATTAATAAATTAAGTTTATCTTTGAAGGCTTCAACTTAATTGTTTAAATTCGCATACTTTTTCTTAAGTTGATTATTCTCATTTTTTAGAGTAGCAAATTAATCTTGAAGTTGCGTATTTTTCTCTCTAGTTTGTTCATGATCATGTACTATATCCATATTTGTTTTCTTAAACATTGTGGGTGTAACGGCAAAACCTATGCCACGAACACTCCCATTTTTATCCTCTCTAAGAACTTGACTCAACGCATCTCCTTCAATATAATGAGAATTTTCATCTTATCCACTTGCACTTTGAATTTCGCGGAAGACATGCCTTTTCAATTTAAGTTTCGATTTGAACAGTCAAACAATTTGCAATACTAGACTTCTTTTGAGGATATAAATATACTTATATCTTTTCATTTTCTCTACATATTCTTTTCAACATTTTGTAGCATGTAATATTAATAATTAATAATTAAAATAAAATAAAATAAATTAGAAATAAAATCATCCATTTTTTACAAATCATGAGAAGTTACAAAAATGAAACAACACTAACTATTTTTAATATATATACTGCTATATATACTGCTGTATATACAGCAGTATATGTATCTGTTTGCATATATATATATATATATATATATATATATATATATATATATATATATATATATAAACTGCAGTATATATGTATATGCTGCTATATATATATATACATACGCACTGATTTTTTTTTTTATCAAAATCAAAATCATCTATTTAATTAAAACACGAATAAATTTAAATATATATCAACTAATTAGTAGAAACAATCATTACATGAAACAAAAACCCCAATTCAACAAACAATATAGAAAATTGAAATCAGACATATAAGAAGACAAAAAAAGAAATTACCTGAATTGCCATAAGAAAGAGAAATCAAAGTAGAAAAAAAACCCTAAAAACACAAATTTGAGAGCAAAATCTATAATTAGATATTTGATTAGAAAATAAATCATATCATGAATGTTAAAAAGAGATGCAATATAATAGGAGTGAAAAAAATTAATGTAAATAAATACTGTACTGAAACATATCACAAGAGAGAGAATAATGAGAGTGAAAGAAGAAAATATATTGACAGGGAGAGATTAGGGTGAGTAGGGCGGCAAAAAGAGAGAGGGAGGCGGCAAAAAGAGGGAGGGAGGAAGAGGAGGGAGAATGAAAAAATTAATTGGTAAAAATTATTAAACTACCTTATTATATTAAAAAAATAAATTAAGTTATAGACTAATTTTATTACTTTTGTTTAATTCTAATTATTACTAATTAG
This sequence comes from Reutealis trisperma, assembly GCA_947687605.1. Taxonomy (NCBI): domain Eukaryota; kingdom Viridiplantae; phylum Streptophyta; class Magnoliopsida; order Malpighiales; family Euphorbiaceae; genus Reutealis; species Reutealis trisperma. The sequence continues at coordinate 10,064,872 of CANTUT010000033.1, read as the reverse complement.
TTATATTACTAATTAATTATAGACTAATTTGAAAATATAATTCTACCGTATTATATATTACTAATTAGTTATAGACTAATTTGGAAATATAATACTATTTACAATTGGAAACATAAACTTAGCCAAAAATTTGGAAACATAAACTTAATTAAAGTTGGAAATATAAACGAATCATATAAATCACAATTACAAAAATTTAATATATGTAGAAACGAAAACGTGTAAAAGTTGAATTATCACTTTTGACTAATGGCAAAAGTACAAAAGTTGGTTATAAAAGTTGAATAAACGTAAACGTTTAAACGTGAACGTGAAGGTATAAAAGTTGACATAAACATATGAAAGTCGACATTTGAATTAGCACTTTTGAATAATGGTAAAAGTAATATTTATTGTAAATGTTATGTATTATAGTAGTATTTGTTGTAAATATTACTTTTTAATTAGCCACAATTTGAAGAAATATCAAAATAAATGTTATAATTAAATAATAATTAGCCACAATTGAAAAAATATTAAAAGAAATGTTACAATAAATAAAAATTATAGTGGATTCCTTGCAAAATATCACAACAAAATGTTATAAAAGTGAAATTATAGCAATATGTGTAATATTGGTCATAATTCCTAAATATATATTATAGTAATATTTATCATAATTGTTACTTTTTAAATTAGTAACAATTAAAAAAAGTCAAAAGAAATATTATAATAAATAATAATTAGCGATAATTAAAAATTGTCAAAAGAAACGTTATGATAAATAAAAATTGTAGTAATATTTTTTGCAAATGTTACAAAAGTGAAACTATAACAATATTTGTAATATTTGTCATGAATGTTATTTTTTTTAATTAGCAACAATAAAAAAAATGTCAAAAAAAATGTTACAATAAATAATAATTAGCGACAATTAAAAAATATCGAAAGAAATATTATGATAAATAAAAGTTGTAGTAATATTTTTTGCAAATGTCACAATAAAATGTTACAAAAGTAAAATTATAGCAACATTTATAGTAAATGTTAATTTAATATAAAATAAATGTTATAAAAGATAATAATTTAGTGACATTTTAAAAAAATATTATTTTTACATCGTTTTTATATTTTTTAGTGACATTTATTAAAAATATTATTTTTATAATGTCACGATAGATTGTTTTTGTTTAGTGTACATAGTAATTTGTTAATATCAGCCAATTGAAAACTAAATATATTAGAACATATCCGGGTATAATTAAGAGGTAACATATATAATTATGCAATTTTATAAATGTATAGGAAGTAAAAATTGGGCGGGATCGATGTTTTGCTTTTTCTTTTTCTTTTAATAAAAGTAGTTTCTTTAAAAAAAATTAGAAAACATTATTTTCTAGAAAATTGAACATTAGTTTTATGTTCATATATGACATTTTCAAAAAATAAAAAAAAAATCTGGATAGTTTGAACAGTTCTTTTAATTATAATAATGCTCAATATACCTATATATTGTGTACATTAATATATAATGAGAGTTATAATATAAGCAGATAATATATAATAAAAGTAATCACCTAAATAATTAGTTCTAATTATTTTAATTATATTAATATTCAATATACTAATATTTATTACGTGTATATTTATATTCTTAGCATTCTTTTGTATTTATCTTTCTCTCTATTTATAAAAATCAATAGATACTTTTTAAATTTTTACTCCTTATTTTATACGCAGATTTTTACGTAAGCTTCAAGCAATCACCAATAATTTTTTGTCCGCTTGAACTATTGTGGAAAATTTTCATTGCAGTGAATAAAAAATGTCACATTCCTATAAATGTTCAGTTCTATATATATATTATAAAATTTTAAAGGTGATATGATTAATTACGATTTATAAAATTTTAAAAACCCTTAACACGATTCAGTTGCAAATTTAATTTTAACCGAATTCCATATATTATATGTATAATAGTTTATATATATATATATATATATATATATATATATATATATATATATATATATATATATATATATATATATTCAAAATTTAATTTACATTAATGTGAATCTATTAATAATAAAATCATTTGTATTTTGCATTAGAAAAATAAATCTATTATTATTATTTTGTAAATTTTAAGTAAAAGAGATTACTCAATAGTATTATCTCTCTTTGTTGTTGTTGTTTTTTTTTTTTTTTCATAAAATCGATTTTTTTATTGTAAATTTTCGATGTATGATTAAGAATTTTAAAAATTAATGACAAATTTATTTTATTTAAAAAGTTAACTGATTGAATATATTTTAAATTCAAGTGCATTATAAAAAAAAATATTTTTTTTTTGAGTATTGATAAGAGGAAAATCGATTGAGTCAATTGCCCATGAAAATATATATTTACTATTAAATTATGTCTTGGTGTGCATAAAAAAAAATAAAATAATGGATTAAAATTTCAAAAATTAACAACAAACATAATTGCTTTAGTAGGTTGATTTGATTTGATTTTTTTTTTAATTGTCTAAATTGCCCAAACCAAGTCATTTAAAAAAAAAAATAGAAATCAAATCTTATAGATATTAGTTAGTAAGTTAGCATTCAATAGCTTATTAAAGGGAAGCAATATTTATCCACCTGCATCATATCACATGACCTGGTGGGGTGGTTGTTAAAATCAAAGAAATAAATGAAATGAAAAGTTAATGTGGGATAGAAATCCTACATTAGAAAAATATAAAAATATGTAAAATGTTTATAAGTGAATGGGTATTAGACTTAACACAATCTAATTAGTTTTGTACAAAATAAGTTTCAACATCCGCCCATTTATAAGTTTATCTGTGTTCGGATCCATGAACTTTCATAGAGTATCAGAGCAATATTGATCATTGGCATGTGGGCGATGTTTTCAGGTAGCTCGAGATGAGATTACCATATACTATCAAGTGTCAACTGGACCAAACCCGATAAACAAATCACCTAGTTGCCACTTGAGAAAGGAGTGTTAAAATCAAAGAAATAAATGAAATCAAAAGTTAATGTGGACAAGAAATTCCACATTGGAAAAATACAATAATGTGAAGAAAAAATTTCACATTGGAAAAATACAAAAATATGTAAAGAATTTATAAGTAAGTGGGTGTTGAGTTTAACACAAGTTAATTGATTTTGTGCAAAGTAAATTCCAACATCCACCCACTTATAAGTTCACCTGTGTTCGGATTCATGAACTTTTAGAACGGTGGACAAATCATTCTTCATTTTCAATTGCTTTGTTTTTGTACATAATATTTTGATTCACATAAGAATAAGATTGCACATTTTAAGGCTATAATCACCATTATGACTATTTTTTTTTATAATCAGAATTTGTAAATTAATTTGTTTAAGGGGGAGACAAATGCTAATAATGTACCTTTGATATATTTTGGGAATTGAATTAGAACAGTAATTGATTTTTTTTTAAAGATAATTTTTTTTTAAATTATAAAAATTTTAATTTCAAAAAATTAATTTATAAATATTTTTAGGGCCTTTGAAATATTAAAATTATTTGGGCTTTTAGCCATTTTCTCATGAAGCCTAAATTATCATATTGTTAGCAATCAGCAGCTTAGGTGTTTGCTAGGAAAATGACATGCTTTTTTTTTTTTTTGCCAGAAAAAATGACATGCTGTTTGCTTAGTCTAAAAGAGAAAAAAACAAAAGACCTTAATGAACGACAGGTCGTGTGGTTGCTGCTTGAACCAATTTTTACTTGGTTCCATCGTTTGCTATACAGAAGACGTCTGGCCATGTCGATAACCGTAAACGGCAAAGCGTCTTGGTGTCGCTTGAGCCAATGGTTACCTTAAAAAAAAAAAATTACTTGGTTTAGCAACTTTGCATGTTGTAGTTGCGATGGTTTCCAAGTGAGCATGTCCTTGTTTTTTTTAATTTATCTATTTGTTTTCAAATGGATTGATTTAGCTAAGGGAGTGTTTATTTGTCTAAATCATAAAAAAATTAATATAATTTCAAATCAAAATAGAATTGTATTTATTATAAATAAATTTCATTTAAGAATCCATTTAAATAATTGGAAACTTACTTTATTAATTTCATAAAATTAGTTATATAACCAAATCTTATAAGGTTTGATATAATTTGAAAATGAAACCTAAATGAGCAGCAAAAATTAAATTGACTTTATTTTAACTTAATTGAAATTAATTAATTTTCTAAATGAACTTTGTAATTAAAATGATTAAAATTTTATAATACCAAATATTATAATTCATCAGTAGGTGAATTTTATTGATGAATTAATGAAATTCTATTTGATTTGATTCAAACACTAAATAAATAAATTTGGGTTTTGAATAGATATAAGACATCGATAGGTTTGAGTTGATCGCTAAGCTGCAAATGAGTTGGCATTTAACTTGCTTATACTTGGCTCTTTTTTTTTTTTTTTTTGAATTTGAGCTTGAGTTGAGATTAAGTTTGAAAATTGTGTTAAAACTTGACTTCCGAGTTCGAGTTTGAATCAAATTTGAAAATCGTATTAAAATTAACATAAAAAATAAAAGTATTTAATCAATAAAAAAATCAATCATAAATTGAGTATTACATGATCCAAAAAATAAGAACATGTGTATTTAATTTAAATTCAATTACTAAAAAGAATATAGAAGTGTTAAAATATATTTTTTAGAATTCCAATATTTTTAGGCCAATAATAATAATAATAATTATTATTATTCATAAACTCTTTTTTAAAAACTAAACTTATCAACTAAATTATTAATTATATGCATGTATCATTATTAATTATATAATTACAAAACGTAAATTATAAATGTATATGTTAATACATTATAAACAAGTATGATCATGAGTTTATAATCGAACTATTTATGAATCTAGCTGAATTTAACTTTATTTAAATTCAATTCATTTATTAATCAAATTTGAATATGATTTAAACTTAATTTATTTATAAAATAAACTAAATGTGACAAATTTTTATCGTGTGATACACGTAATTGCTATCTCATTTGCAAAGCTATCGATAGCTATCCCATTTTCAAACTATGTCCCGTGATAGCCATGGAATGACTAGCGCAAGTGTGTTAAAATTAATTAATTAATGGAAGAAAAATTAAAGATAGTGCGGATATGTTTGCTATAATAGGATTACATGCTTGATAAAGTGATTAAGGTTTAACATAAATAGAATTCCAGAGGGCTTGAGATATAAGTTTTATTGTTGAGTTGAAAATGTTAATTTAAGTTTTATCGTTAAAAAAAATAATTTTGAAATAATAGGATTGATGTGCTAACATAAAAGTGTTGTGATAATTTATCTTTTAATAACGATACCTTAATGTAAATAGTTTATCTTTTAGGATTAAATAGTTACGTTAATATAAAATGAAATTTTATAATTACATTGAAATTAGTTGTAAATTTAATGAATATGATGAAATTATAACAATTATCTTCATTCCAACTAGGTTTTATTATGCACATTATATACATACTTATTGTGAAAATACTGCCTAGTTGTGTGAAAAATGACATAGGGTATTCGGTTTAGTGGTGTTGGTTAGCGGTTGAAATTATAATTAAACTATAAAATGATAAATAATGATATCAATAAAAATAATTATATATTTTAATTAATTTGTATTTAATTATGTGAATGCATATAGATATTAAAATATTTGAAAATCAAAATGGTAATCTATATATTTATTGTTTAGTAGTTAGAATTTTTCTTATTTATTTTACAATTTAATGACCTTTTTTTTTTGTTGACAAAAGTTAATTTTAATTCAAAAGCAATGTAAAGTTAAATTTTAGTTATAATTATAAAAGTTAGTGATTTTGAAAATGGGAATAAGGTGCAAAAAAGTTCTTAACATTTTGTAATTTGGTCTTTTAGGCCAATTTAAATATTTTTAGATCAATTATCTCATTTTTCTTTCAATTTTAGTTTTAAAAATCCTTTAACCCTAATGATGTTAATTCTATCGTTAGGAAGCCCTGTTGAGTTGTCTACGTGTTACTGCCACATAAGCAGCTCATTTTTTTATTTTTTATTTTTATTTAAATCATTTTTATTTTTATATAATAATTATTTTTAAAATAAAAAATCATAATTTTTATTAATAAAATTAATTCATTAAATTCATATATTAAATTATTAATAAAATTGTTGATGCTTATATATTAAATTCATTAATAAAATTGTTAATGAAATTCAATATTTGCTTAAAGTATAAAAAATTAAATTAAATTAAAAAATTCAACAAATGCTTTTCTTTTTTTTATTTTTTTATTTTCAACTAAAAAAATTAATATGTAGCTATTAATTATTGAATAATAATAATAATTTAGTTGAATTTTAATTTATTTTTCAATAATATGTAGCTAAAATTATAACTTAGTTGAAAATATTTTTTTTACTTTCAAAATTATAATTTTAGCTATTTTTTTGAAAAATTATAATTTTTTTTTTAATTTTAAGCTAAAATAATTAATATCTGGTTATTAATTATTGAATAATAATAATTTAATTAAATTTTTATTTTATTTTGAAAACAACATGTAGGTAGAATTATAATTTAGTTAAAAATAGTTAGTTGAAATAAATTTTTTATATTTTGAAAATTATAATTTTAGCTATTATTTTTAAAATAAGTATTAAATAATAAAATAAAAAATAAAAAAATTGAGCTATTTCATTTTATAATCTATTTAATTTTAAAACTAATTATTAAATAAAAATAAAAATAAAAATAAAAATAAAAATAAAAAGAAAAAGAGTTGCTTACGTTGCAGCACTAGGTGCTGCCACGTAGGCAGCCCAATAGGGCCCCTAACGATGAAATTAACACCGTTAGGTAGGATTATGCAAATAGGGCCTCTAAACTGAATCGAAATAACCAAATAATCGAAATTAATTTTTCTTCAAATCGAACTCTTAGTGAAAATCAAAACAAACCGAATCTAAAAAGTTTAGTTTGATTTGTCGGTTTTGGTTGTTGGACATTTTTTTGGGTTTTTTCTTTTTTTTTTTTCATAAATATGATAATAAAATTATATATATATATATATATATATATATATATATATATATATATATATATATATATATATATTAAAAAACTTCGGTCGGTTCGGTTATAATCGAATTTTTTTTTTGCTATAACCAAACCGAAATTTTAATTCGATTTCTTAAAATAAAAATCAAAACTGAACCGATATTTAAAAAAATTGAACCGAACCAAAAATACAATTATTGACTTTTATTTTTTTAAATAAATACTTTGTGTCAACAATTGTAGCTGTCACAATTTAAATCAAACTGACACATAATCGTTTTTTTGGTTTAGAGAAATGGGATTGATAAATGAAAGAAGTCGGATTTTTTTTTTTTTAATTTTTTATTATGCTAAAATTTTTTATTTATTCATGAAGCTTATTAAGGATGATATTTTTTATCGTATAGCCTACCATAGCATTTTCATATGTTTAAGATTTAGTTATTGATGAATAAAAAACAACCAGTTTATTTGAGTGAGTAAATATATCGAGTTGCTTTTGAACTATTTTAACAAAGAGTACTCAAGTTGCATCACTATTCTATTCACATTAAATCCGATTATAAAAATTAAAATTTGATTAAAGTATAGTGAAAAATTACCGTTACCTAGTTGCCACTTGATGGGCTATTAAGAATAAAATCTCATATTAATTAATTATAAATATATTAAATTATTAATATAAAAATACACTATTCAGTTTTAATAGTTAGCTTTTAAAGTTGATTTTTTCAAATTTATATTAAAAATTTTATAGAAACACAGCAAACAAAAATGAAGCCAAGATAATATTTTTTGGGGCAATAAATAAACTATTAAAAAAATAATTATTTATAATTTTTCATTTTAAATTATAACAAGATAATGGTTTAAAATAAAAACTCATTGATACAATATAAAGTATATCTACTTCGAACACTTTAGTTACAAACACAAAATATGAACAAAGCCCAAACAAAAAAAAAATCAACACTTCTTGTGATAAATAAATAATAATGTGAGACCATAATACAAAGAAAAGCAGAAAAGACTTGAGCAGTGTAATTATGTTTGGATTATAATAAGATTTTAAATTGAATTGAAGAAAAACTATAAATTTACACTTTACACTTGGTTTCTTTGGTTCAAATAAAAGACCCAAATTTGTCACACGATTGAGGATGTATAAATTAGTTTTTAAAGTGATTAATAAAATTTTTTAATACTTAACAAATATATATATATTATTTTTTTAATGTATTTCACACGTTAATCTCTATTATGACTCGTTGCAACTCATTAAAGATATAAAACACTTATTATAGACTTTCAATTTTTCCTTATTAAAAATTTAATGACCAATTTGTTATTTAAATATAAAATTATATACTTTTATGTTAAGTGAAATTTTAAATTAAAATGATATAAAACTTATCAAATAAATACACTGAAACTAAAATCTTATTGGTCAACTTTTAATATTATAATAGAAAAATATTTATATAATTTGATTATTAAATTCAATTTAATTTTTGAATCTAAATTAAGTTAAATTTTTATGTGAAAACTTAAAAATTCAACGAAAATGTAATTATACACAGTAATTATCATATAAGTTATATAATCGTTTATATTTAATACTATTAAACTGATTACACAAAATAATTATAGATTTTATATAAATATTAATGTATTTTAAAAGATAATATATACACAATATTAAAAGAAAATAAGTCAAACATATATAAATAAATTATTTCTTGCAATTTTAAAAAACATTCTTATGTTCAAGAATGTGTTAAAAAAAAAGTAAATGAATTGATAGATACATTTTATTATAATTTTCTAATTAATTTTTTATTGTTATGTTGCCTAGTTATTAATTATAAGTTGATTTTCATGTTAATACTTGATACGTCTACTGTTTTTTTTTTTCATAATTTCAAGGTAAGTTATATATTTTTATTAGTTTTGATCAGTTTGATCTTTTTGTCATATTATAACTTAATTTATCTTATTTCAGAAAATCAACAATAATATTTCAAGCGTCTATATATATAATTGTTTTAAAAATCAGTCTAGTGGCCAAACTGAACATGTTACCAATTTACTGCTCATTCGGTCGAACCAGTTGGACAAAATTTATTTTTTTTTTTAGTAATTTTATAAAATATTTTCATTAATACAGGTTCGATAGGTTAAAAATTGATGAAATGATGATTTAATCGGAACTTCAACAAACTGAAATGGACTAGCCTGCTGATTTTATTTAAATTATTCTAATTAAATTTTTTTATTTAAATTAAATATAATTAATTATATATTAAATAATAACTATTTTATTTTTTCATTATTCTAATTGAATTCGTTATTTATTTATTTAGATTAAAATAAAATAAAATAATATAATTAGATAATTAAATTATAATAATTATATAATTATACATTTATAATATAATTAATTATATATTTAATTATTAATAAGTAGCTCTTTAATACATTAAATATTTAATTTGTAATATATTAATTATAAAAAAATTTAAATATAAATATTTTGCTAGCAAATATTAATTTTTAAATTATTATATTAATTTATGAAATTAATTATTTTATTGTAAACAATATATATTGAAATTGACATAAAATGAAAAATATTTATTGTATCTGATACCAATATTTATAATTATAAAAGGTAATATATTAAACCATTAACTAATTTTTTAATTAATAATTTGTCTAATTAATAAATTCATATGGACAGCAAAATTTATAAATTAATATATTACATTAATCTTATTTAAATTTAATATAATTAATTATATATTAAATAATAATTATTTTATTTTTTCATTGTTCTACTAGAAATCATTATTTTCTTATTTAAATTAAATATAATTGAATATTAAATATAATTAATTACATATTAAATAATAATTATTTTATTCTTTCATTGTTCTACTAGAAATCATTATTTTCTTATTTAAATAAATATAATTGGATATTAAATATAATTAATTATATATTAAATAATAATTATTTTATTATTTCTTTATTATAATTGAATTAATTATTCATTATTTAAATTAAATATAATTATATAATTATATTATTTAATTAATAAATGAACATACCACCTATTATAAATACACAATTAATAGTGAGGGGCTTTTAAGTAATTTTATTTATTCCCCTTTCATACATTTATATATTTATATTAAAACGAATAAAATTAGATATTAAATATAATTAATTATTTATTAAATAATAATTATTTTATGTTTTATTATTCTGATTGAATTTATTTTTTTATTATTTAAATTAAATATAACTATATACTAAATATAATTAATTATATATTAAATAATAATTATTTTATTATTTCTTTATTTTAATTAAATTAATCATTTCTTATTTAAATTAAATATAATTAGATAATTATATTATTTAATTAACAAATGACCATACCACCTATTACAAATGCATAATTAAAAGAATTCAGTGAGAAACTCTTGAGTAATTTTGCTTATCCCTTTTCATATATATATATATATATATATATATATATATATATTTGGCTGTTCAACCTACTATCAGGTATGGTAATGGGTAAAATATTTATACCCATATTTAAAGAGGTGTATGTCTATCATATTCATTTGGATAATAAATTTTAAATCTGTTCCTATATTTTGGGTAACCATCGGGTAATTTATTACTCGAATAATTACTAAATTACCTTTAAATATTCATGTAAATTTATGCATAAGTATATAATTGCTATCAATAATTTTAAAATTGAATTGGATAATGAACCAGTCTCTTCACTTATTCATGGTCTGATCTATCTAATTTAATAGTTTAATTAATTTTTTTATTTTTCTTTATTTTAATTTTTATATCAAAATGACGTCATTTAGCCATATTCAATTTTTAAAATTTTGGACAAGACTAATTTCCCAATTTAATTAGTCCGATTGGTTTGTCCAATTCAATTTTAATAACACTAATTACTATAAATCAATAGATATTACATTCAAAAATTTAATTAAAAATAAAAATAAAAAATAAAAGTAAAAAAATAGTAAAAAAACTGAATAATTTAAAAGTTGTCTAATTACCCAAATGCAACATACTCATCATAATTAATAAGTTTAATATTATGTAACTCATATCATTTTGCATTTAATTTGAAGAAAAAATTGTTGAAAATAGTTAAATTTAAAATAATATAGCACAAGTCGTTGAAAGTATATGGTTGAAATATATATAAAAAAAATTGTTTATCAATTAATAATTAAATAAAAATTTATATTATAGATAAAAAATTAAATAAGAAAATTCTTATACCATAGAATTCAACACTTTCACCGTCATTGTCATCATAAATAGTAGCATAATTATTTGTAACAACCGATGTTGAACTATCTATTTGAAAAATAGGTGAACGTATTAATAAAGTGAAGAAAATATACATATGAAATAATGAATATTATATTATATTTTTTTATTGTGATAAAAAATGCTGTTGTTTTTCGTATTGTAATTATTATTTATTTATATGTTTACATTTATTTAAAAATTTATAATGAGTTATATACTATGACATTATAAGTTAATACAGTCAATTTTAGTCCAAATATAATTTATGTTATATTTAATTATAGTCTAAATATTATTTATGTTGATTTATATATTTATGAGTATTTATATATAAGACATAAATATGGATTGGTTTGAATATAAATAAAACTCACTAATTCGAGTAGGACAAGTGTTACGAATATATATAGAATATTATATTATTCATACTATACTCAAACACATTGCCATTTCTTTGAGATATAAATTTATTTGTAACTATTATCCAATCAACCAGACTATTACTTGTTTTAACAGGACAAAACTCGAATAAATACTCGTAAATAGGATAAAAATTGCCCTACCGACCTACCTCCAGCCCCTCTACCCCTATCACTACAAATGAGTTATTATAGCTCAACACTTTTCACTTCATTTGGATTATGCGCCTAAATTGTAAATTCCCAGTGTATGGCACAGTATGATCAGAGCTTGCCCATCCAATCCACGGTCCATTAGAAGGTACAGACACCTTCAGCAATAATGCAATTTTTGTCTTCTAATTTTTTAACTTTTACAATTCATGGAATTTTATTTAACAATTCAATAATAATAAAAAGCTACCGTCAAATCGAAAAAACAAAAACTAAATACATATTACAGAGAACCTTCCATAATCGGAAAAGATAACCACGTTTTTCCACCCGTCAAGGAGGGCTAATACAGTCATTTTACACAACACGCTCCTGCATTATTATTATTTTTTTTACTTTGAAAATCAAGGCGCGAAAACCTCACAAATCTCCCGCGCCTTCCCCGACCAACCCTCACTCTCTTTATCATTTCTCCGCTCTTCGCCTCTCATTCTTCCTCCTCTGCGCCTCCCTCACCACACCATGCACCACCACAACCAGCCCCATATCTCCCCTGCCACCCCTTCTGGTTCCACAGCCTCCTTCTCCTCCGCCTTCGACTTCAACAAGCCTGCCAAGAAGCAGCGCGGTAACTACAATTGTGGCCGATGTGGTCTTCCCAAAAAAGGCCACTCCTGCCACCTTCCCCCCGCCGCATCCTCCACTCCAACTTCTGCTGACTCCTCTGCCTCCGTCTCTACATCTACCTCTCGTCCCTTGCTTCCTTCGCGACAGCAGTACTCGCACCTCCGTAGAGCGCTCTCATTTGATGATATTGATATCCGATGTGACTCTCCAGAGCTTGAAATGGATGAATCGGACACAGATCTGTTTGTTTCTGGTTCAGGGAGGTTGCCGGCGAGTTGTATGTGGGAAGTGTTAAGGAGACTCCCACCTGCAGGTCTGTTGGCGGCGGCTAGGGTTTGCAAGGGGTGGAGGGACACGGCGAGGCGGCTGTGGAGGGCGGCCGAGGAACTTAAGCTGAAGGTTCCGCCCAGAGCTCAGCTTGGGTTTGTTGGATCTGTGTTGCAGAAATGTCCTGGACTTGTTAGGCTGAGTCTTAGGATGGAAAGGTTAGGACTTCTTCAATGGGACTCGTTTTTGATTTCTCTGTTTCATCAGATCTAGGGTTATTGGATCAGATCAATTTGATATGGTGGACATTGACAATTATACCGCCCAATGGGTAGAATGAATACGATCTGGACTAAAAATATAAAGACAATAATAGATAATTGCAATGCAAGCACGTCGTGGTACTGTTTGATCTGTTAATATCAATACAGGACCCGATCCAATACTGCTTGTTAAGCATTTCGATAAAGATTTTCTTTTCCATCATCAATGGCTAACCCATTTAAAAATTTTGCTTTCAGTAGCTTGAAGAGAAACTGAAGGTAAAGTTTGAAAAAAGAATGGAACAAATATTTTAAGGGCTGCCTTTTTTTGGGGCATGTTTTTACTTTGGTCTTCTGCGTTTGACAATAAATGACATTTGAGAGAATTGATTTTTGACTGGTTTATGTTCTTTGGCTGTTGCAGTGATGTGGATGCAACAATGTTGGCTTGCATCGCGTTTTCATGCCCCAACCTGGAGTGTATGGAGATTTCTATATCCGATAATGCCGTCAATCGTATCACTGGGTACAAATTTGTGTCTTATTTTTGCGATCACTGCTTGATCTTTTGTGTCTGCTTTATATTTATTTTCTAGTTGTTAGCAAGTTATTTCTAGTTTCTTCATTGCTGTTTAAGTTTGATCCTAATTCATCCAAATAAGCCAGCCTGCTGACAATAATCGGTTTGCAGATTAATTACAGTACTTGTGAAATATCTTGATATGATATCAGTGATTACCATGTCAAATGAAGGATTGAATAATGATTGATGACACCTCTGGTTGTGTGGTGGGTCTAATGTTGCGTATGTTTTGTGCATATTTTACTGATTTCTGTGTTCATTCTCATAGTTGATAATTTTTCCTTTTCCAATGCCCCTAGAATTAGTTTGCCCCAGAAATTTGAAATCCTAGGTTCAGAAGACTTTGTTTAATTTATTAGGGTGTTTAATTTTACGATTCAGTTTGTAAAATTTATGGCCCTATTCGGCATAGCATTTGAAAAAAGTACTTTTGAACAAAAATTTTTATATGTTTTTAAAAACTGTTTTTTAAAATTGCTTAAATTGATTTTTTTTCAGAATCATGTTGTAAAAACTAGTTTATAAAAAAAAAATAAAAATCAATCAATAAAATAAAAAAAATTTTAACAGCGCTTTTTAATATCTAACAGTAATCTCAAACACATCCTATGTGATACCACGTGTCCTTAGCAGAGTTTACACATTGTTTAGGATTAACTCAATTCAATATTTTGGTTGTGTTAGTATTCTTCCAATAGTATTTTTGCTACTTGGGGTTCACATCATCATCGACATGTTCTGTTCTTACTCTCTGTTGTTGTGCTAGACAAGATTGACTCTATGCTGGTTGACTAATACTGGATTGATGAATTGGGTACATATGTTTTAATGCAGTGATGAACTGAGTCGTTTTGTAGCTGATAAACGTTGCCTTACCAGCCTTAAGATGGAAGGCTGTTCTAATCTAGGAGGTTTTGTCCTCTGTTCCTCGACTCTGTTTACACTTTGGCTTTCAGATCTATATTCTTTATCTAAAACGGTAAATTTTTTGTTTTGTTTTTATTTGATTTGGTGTCATCCTTTTAGATATGGAGCTTTATCATATGGGAAAAGAAGGCCTCTTGTAAAACATACCGTCATTTAAGTAACTTCCTTATCCGTTTTACTTTGTAGGTCTTCAACTGTCCCAATTTGAAAGAGGTTTCTCTTGATTTTTCCCGCCAAGAAAATGACAGTACTGACCTTATTGCCATGGTGGATGCTTTGGGAAGGAGTTGCTCTAGGTTACAAAATGTACACATTGCATCGGTTCGGCTTTCCCACGCTGCTGTGCTTGCTCTTACAGCTGCTAACTTGAGGTTAGTTGAAAGTTTTTGTTATTGGGCTCATTTTTGTTATTTATCCTGTGTGAACATCATGTAGTGATTGTTTAATGAAAGTTCGGAAGTGCTATTTAGTCTTCTATTTCTCACTTTCCATTAAATGTTATATGTTCGGCTTACAGAATTAAAAACTATTGATTTGCATTGATTAAATGGATGTTTGTGATGATAATTGTCTGGTTGCTCGATGGTTTAGGGGGCTACGAATGCTTTCTCTTGTTCTTGGAACTGAAATTACTGATGCATCTGTTGCTGCCATTGCTTCAAGCTATTCAAAGTTAGAATTGCTTGATTTAAGTGGGTATGTATTGGGCTGAATTCCACTGATGGTTGATGATCATTTCATAATTAATTTTCAAGATTGCTTTTTTTAATGTTGCTATTTGGTTTCAGGTCTAGCATCAGTGATAGTGGTATTGGTATGATCTGTAATGTCTTCCCTGGAACTCTATCAAGACTTCTTCTTGCTCTTTGTCCGAACATAACTTCAAGTATGCTCCATGGCCAAGCTCTATATCTTCAATAAGTTGCATTTTTCTTTTACATAATTTTATGTTTACCATACATGATCTTGTGTTAATGGTTCTATTTATATCTTAGGTGGAATTCAATTTGCTACGGCTCAATTGCCTCTTCTTGAACTTATGGACTGTGGCATGACCATATGTGACCCAAGTTCTCAGTGTCCAACATCCGATGGGAATGGAGATGGCGAGTTGCAGACAACATTTCAGAACAAGTTACATCTCATATACCAGAAACTTATTGTAAAACATGGCCGGTTGAAGAAACTGAGCTTATGGGGCTGTTCTGGCTTAGATGTGAGACATCTGTCATTTGAAATTTGTAGTTTTGGTAGCGTTGGTTTTCAATTCTTCTGGTTTTTAAGTTGTGAACTTGAACATGCAGGCTTTGTACCTAAATTGTCCAGAGCTCAATGACCTGAATCTGAACTCTTGTAGAAACTTGCATCCAGGTATAATGCTTTATGCTCATTTCCAGCTGATAATATGTTCTAGTATGTGTCTGAATTTCGTTTTTCTTTGTTTTTTCTTCTTGATTCGCTCTGCACGAATGAGTTAATTGATTACTATGCCTATATCTGCAGAGAGATTGCTCCTTCAGTGCCCTAGTTTAGAAAGTGTGCATGCCTCAGGGTGTCAAAATTTGTTGGTTGGAGCAATTCAAAGCCAGGTGAATAGTTATTTAGTTAGAGTTGAAACTTTATTGTTCGTTTCATGGTACTGCTTGTTGGTGGTGTTTTTAACCTCTAAAGAACTGTACAGAATGTTCATGTTATTACTTGATAAAAGTAAAAAATTTGGGAACAGAAATATTAACCTCGTTCAATCGACAAGCTGCAACACCATATATTTAGATTCTAGGACATGTTCAATTGTATTTTTTTGTGAAATTCCAGAGTAGGGTCTAGATGATGTCTCTTTCTTGTTGTGGTGCTGCTTTAGCGGAAATGGACTGTGTCTGCATCCAATTTTTTTAAACACTCGCAACTTGCCATACAACATTGCAAGTCTAATTCTATAGACTACTACCATTTGAATGACAATTCCCTTTGCACTTCATCAAGAGAAATTATTTCCATTTAATAATTGTAAAACCTGCTGGAAAATTGATGTATAAACCTCACTATTATCATGCTCATGTTATAGAAGGAAATCACATTAAGTGGGCCTGTGGGAGGCAACTGTTTCTATTTGCATTCATCTATCATCATATAAGAGTTTTATTAAGGCTTAATCTATAATAAAATTGTAGCTTTACTTTCCTTGTATTTTTCCGGCATAAATAGTGTCAATGAGGTTTCAATTCTCACTCGTTCAGGATTGTTGGACATGCTCGCAGGTCAATAGTCTAGGTGCTGTAGAAAACCATTTTCCAAGTAAACGTCTAGCCGATGGCTCTAAGAGGGTTAGAGTTCCTAATTTCCTTAGTCAACAGGTATGCTGCTCTTTTCCTTCCTTCCCCGCTCTCTTCCTAACATACCACTTACCAGCATTAGAGTTGAATATGATATCGGTATTTACCATCGGTATACAAAATTCCGTTGATTCTTTTGTTTTGTTAAAAAGTGTTGATGGAAATTAACTCGTATTTAGAAGACTAAGTTTGGCTTTATCTTATTAGTTTTTCTTCCAACATGCAGCCACTTGATGATGATAAGAAGCGAAGGAGGGTTGGGGCTCGTCCTTGCAATGTGCTCGTGGACTGAGAATAGATCTATTACTCAAACATTCTTTTACTGTACACGATGCAATCTCTATGCTTGCAGTCAATTTCCTTGGGTTATATGCCTGTGATTTGTAATTGTTCAAACTGGCAGGGTCAGCTTCCTTGTACAATTGCCATTTGCTCAAGAGAATTAGTTAATTTTCAAAGAGAAAAAAAAAAAAAAAGGGCGCACTGTGAGTGCCTATGTATGACTTCGGACTTCTTACAGCCATTCATTTATCAAATAAGAGTTTCAGTATAGTTTGTTCGAGTTGTTAATTCTGCTTCAGTTTATTCTATAAACCCAAGGGCTTATATTGGCCATTTATGGCCGCTAGAATTTTACTGATCTATAAAATTATTTAAAAATATTCGTATAAAGTACATTATCATATAATATAATTATACACATAATATGAGTACATACCTTTTTGTTAATTATATTATAATTATTGAACGCTACATAAGTTTTTATTTTATATGAAAAAGTGAATTTGTAAAAAAAATTTCATCAAATTCACTTGTAGAACATAAACTCTTTAAATTTTTATTTTTAACACATTTTCTTGAATATGAAAAAGCAAATTTGTAAAAAACAAAAATCATAAAATTCATTTATAGTGTTATGATATATTATAGGATTTGATTAATGTCTTTCCATAAATGTGAATACTCTAGTTTTTATATCAGTATTGGTTGTATTTTTCTTATTGGAAAAACTTTCTATTTCTTGTATTTTTCTTATTAGAAAAGCTTCTTATTTATTTTCCTTCTGTACTCTATATAAAGGGTTTAATACTATTGAATGGAATAACTAGAAAAACTATTTTCTCCTTTATATTTTTTGTTCTTATTCTTCTCCATTATATTCATAATACGTTATCAGTACGAATTTGTTCTACCATTTTTTTTACCCAAGGTATTTTTTTTTCTTTCCTCATCTCGAATAACATGTGAATCATATATATTCTCAAAAAGACATATGCCAATGACTTAATACACATATATGTTTAGGATGTTGTATATATATATATATATATATATATATATATATATATATATATATATATATATATATATATATATATATATTTTAGATCATTACTATAAAATCATTTTTTTTTAGATGTAAATCATTTTTTTTATATGAAACAATTGTAAAATCGTTTTTTTTTTAACTATATAAAATTGTTTACATAATCATTTTTTTTTTGTTTTGTTTGTTTTATATACATGACCATCATTTTTATGAATTTTTTTTATATTATTATTTGATGTTATTTAATTTTCATTAAGTATATTATAGTTCCTGAAAAACTAATAATATATTTTAAATTCTAGTTCTTGAAGAACTAACACTATATATCAAATTCTAGTTCCTGAAGAAACTAGTATTATTTATAGTTCCTGAAAAACTAATTAAACAAATAAGTAAGGAATAAATTTCAAAAAGAATTTTTGGCCCTAAGTTCTTGAAGAACTAAATATCCATTAACCTAGTATTCCAATTCATTGAATAATTAATATTTTATGTTCCTGAAGAACTAATTGCATTGTCTATTAAGTCTTTAAAAGACTAATTTTATTATGATACTAATGCACATTATTCCTTTTTGTATAGACAATGTTGAACATGACAAAACTCGAATTCACGGCCCTCGATCTTTCGGGCAAGAATTACTTATCATGGATATTGGATGCTGAGATACATTTGGATGCTAAGGGCCTTGGCAATACGATAAAAAATAGAAATTAGGAATCTCAACAGGATTGCGCCAAGGCGATGATTTTCCTTCGTCACCATCTCGATGAAGGATTGAAACTTGAGTATTTGACTGTTAAAGATCCATTAGTCCTTTGGAACAATTTGAAAGAAAGATTTAATCATCATAAGTCTGTCATACTTCCAAAGGCTCGTTATAAGTGGATACACTTACGATTTCAAGACTTTAAAATTGTAAGTGAATATAATTCTGCTATTCATAGAATTACCTTCAAATTGAAATTATGTGGAGAAAACATTACTGACCATGATATGTTAGAGAAGACATTCACTACATTCCATGCCTCGAATATGCTCCTGCAGCAGCAATATCGAGAAAAAGGTTTTAAAAAATATTCTGAATTAATTGAATGTCTTCTTGTTGCTGAGCAAAATAATGAATTCTTACTGAAAAATCATGAAACTCGTCCAACTGGTTCTGCTCCATTCCCTGAAGTGAATGAGACAACACACAATAATATTGGACAAGGACGAGGAAGAGGAAGGAGGAACAATCATGGTCGAGGACGTGACAGAGGTTATGGCAGAAATCATAATAATGGAAATCGTGGTGCTAAAAATAATAATGCACCTTCCCACCAGAAGTGGAAAGAGAATAATGGATCAAAGAATAATTCAAGAAATCATTGCTATCGATGTGGTGCAAAAGGGCATTGGTCTCGTACTTGTCGCACACAAAAACATCTTGTCGATCTTTATCAAGAGTCCTTGAAGAAAGGCAAAAATATTGAAGTAAATTTAGCAGAAAACAATAATGTCCTTGGTAATGATCCTATTGATGTTACACATTTAGATGTGACAGATTTCTTTGAGCATCCTGAAGGAAAGATTGATCAATTGATTGGTGATGGCAATGCAAATGCCTAAATTGATATGTTTCTCTTTTAGTTTTTTTTTGTTGTATTTTGGGATTTAAACACTAGTTTAAAGTGTTTATGAATAATTTGTTTTTTTAAAGTACTTTTGGATTGAGTTTTAATTAATAATTATTGAGTTATTATGTTTCTTATAAGTACATTTTGTTTTAGTGAAGATATTATGGATCCTGTTCAAGTATTGGTAGGATCAAGAATAAATGATGCAAACTTATGTCTTGCTGACAGTGCAACCACGGACACCATTTTAAAAGATAAGAAGTGTTTTTCTCATCTAACAAAGGGAGATTCTTATGTTAATACAATATCTGGTAGTAAAAGAATTATTGAAGGCTCCAGAAGAGCTAATATATTACTACCTGGAGGAACTTATTTCTTTATTCAAAATGCATTATTCTCTCTAAAATCTTGCAGAAATTTATTAAGTTTTAGAGATATCCGCCGAAATGGATATCATATTGAGACCATTAATGTTGGAAACATTGAGTATCTCTATATTACAACCATTATAATGGGTAAGAAATGCATATTAGAAAAATTACCTGTTTTATCCTCTGGATTATATTACACATATGTGTGTACAAGTGAAACAAATATGGTAGTAAACCAGAAGTTTACTGACCCTAATTCTTTTATTGTTTGGCATGATCGATTGGGTCATCCCGGATCAACAATGATGCGTAAAATTATTGAGAGTTCAAATGGTCATCCATTGAAGAACCAGAAGATTCTTCAATGTAATGAATTTTCATGTTCGGCTTGCTCTCAAGGAAAGTTGATTATTAGACCTTCACCAAGCAAAATTCAACATGAATCACCTAAATTTCTGGAACGCATACAAGATGATATTTGTGGACCAATTCATCCACCATGTGGACCATTCAAGTATTTTATGGTGTTGATAGATGCATCAACAAGATGGTCACATGTATGCTTATTATCAACTCAAAATTTAGCATTTGCTAGATTACTTGCTCAAATAATTCAATTAAGAGCAGATTATGCTATTAAGACAATTCGTCTTGATAATACTGGTGAATTCACATCTAAGGTTTTTAATGATTATTGCATGTCAATTGGAATAACTGTTGAACATCCTGTAACTCATGTTCACACTCAAAATGGTCTAGCAGAGTCTTTTATTAAACGTCTTCAATTGATAGCTAGACCAATACTTATGAAAACAAACCTCCCAATTTCTGTTTGGGGACATGCAATTTTACATGCAGCAACTCTTGTACGCATCAGGCTAACTAATTATCATACATTTTCACCATTACAGTTGGTGACTGGCCAAGAGCCAAATATATCCCATTTGAGAATTTTTGGGTGTGCTGTTTATGTCCCAATTAACCCCCCACATCGCACAAAAATGGGACCACAAAGGAGATTGGGTATATACATTGGATATGAATCCCCCTCTATTATCAAATATCTTGAACCATTAGCTGGAGATGTATTTACTGCGAGATTTAATGATTGTCATTTTAATGAAGCTTTGTTTCCCAAATTGGGGGGAGATATTAAGCAATTAGAGAAACAAATTGTTTGGAATGAGCCCTCATTAAATCATCTTGATCCTTATACACAAGAATGTGAACTAGAAGTTCAAAGGATCATCCACTTACAAAGTATAGCAAACCAATTACCAGATGCATTATGTGATCCAAAAAGAGTTACTAAATCTCACATTCCAGCTGAAAATGCTCCAATAAGAATTGATGTCCCAGTAGGACAACATGTTAATAATGTAGCAAATGAGTCCATGACACGCCAAAAGTGTGGAAGGCCACTTGGTTCCAAGGATAAAAATCCAAGAAAGAAAAGGGAACAAAATCCCAAAAATGTTAATGCTCCTGAAGAGCCTCTAACTGAAATTGACATAGATGAACAAATAACCCCAGAAGTGGTTCAGGTACCTGAAAATTATCAAAATGAAGAGATCTCAATCAATTATGTCAATTCAGGAAAAAGATGGGACCGAAATGAAATCATTGTCGATAGTGTATTTGCATATGCAATTGCAGTTGATATTGCAAAAGAAAATGAGGACATTGAACCAAAGTCCGTAAATGAATGTCGACATAGAGATGATTGGCCAAATTGGAAAGATGCAATCTAGGCAGAATTAAGTTCATTAGAAAAACGCCATGTCTTCGGGCCCATTGTTTTAACGCCTAAAAATATTAAGCTAGTAGGCTATAAATGGGTTTTTGTGCGTAAGCGAAATGAGAAAAATGAAATTGTGAGATACAAAGCTCGACTTGTGGCACAAGGTTTTTCACAAAGACCTGGCATTGATTATGAGGAGACTTATTCTCTAGTTGTGGATGCAATTACATTAAGATTCTTAATTAGTCTAGCAAGTATAGAAGGACTCCATATGCGACTAATGGATGTCGTTACAGCTTATTTGTATGGATCACTTGATAATGACATTTATATGAAAGTCCCTGAAGGACTGAAAATGCCTGAAGCATGTAGCTCAAAACCACGAGATATATATTCAATTAAGCTACAAAGGTCCTTGTATGGATTAAAACAATCTGGACGAATGTGGTATAACCGCCTTAGTGAATATCTTTTGAAAGAAAGCTACACTAATAATACAATTTGTCCATGTGTCTTTATCAAGAAAACAAAATCTGGTTTTGCTATAATTGCTATGTATGTTGATGATTTAAACATCATTGGGACTCCTGAAGAGATGACTGAGACAGTAAATTATTTAAAAAATGAATTTGAAACGAAAGATTTGGGACAAACAAAATTCTGTCTCGGCTTGCAAATCAAAAATTTATCTAAAGGGATTTTCATTCATCAGTCAACTTATATCGAAAAGATATTAAAACGTTTCAATATGAATAAATCCCATCCAATGAGTTCTCCTATGATGGTTCGATCCCTTGATGTGAAAAAGGATCCGTTTCGTCCTCGAGAAGATAGTGAAGAAATACTTGGTCCAGAAGTACCATATCTTAGTGCAATTGGTGCACTAATGTATCTTGCTAATTATACAAGACTTGATATAGCATTCTCTGTAAGTTTGCTAGTAAGATATAGTTCTTCACCCACTCAAAGACATTGGAATGGTGTGAAACAAGTATTCCGTTATTTACGTGGAACATCAGATATGGGCTTATTTTATCCACGTGACACAAAGTCAAAATTAATTGGATATGCTGATGCTGGATATTTATCTGATCCACATAAAGCTAGATCACAAACGGGTTACTTGTTTACATATGGTGGCACTGCCATTTCTTGGCGCTCTACTAAACAAACTTTAACTGCCACATCATCAAATCATTATGAAATATTGGCAATACATGAGACTAGTAGAGAATATGTATGGTTGAGATCTATGGTCCATCATATCAAGGAAACATGTGATCTTAAACTTGACAAAGGAAGTCCAACAGTATTATATGAAGATAATGCTGCTTGCATAGCACAACTCAAAGGAGGATATATCAAAGGAGATAGAATTAAGCATATTTCGCCAAAATACTTTTTCACACATGAGCTTCAGAAGCAAGGAGTTTTGGATGTTCATCAAATTCGATCAATTGATAATCTGGCAGACTTGTTTACTAAAGCACTCCCTACAACCATTTTTGAGAAGTTGGTTAACAAAATTGGTATGCGCCGACTAAGAGATCTTTGACAAAATCATATCTTCATGAGGGAGAGATTTTAGTACACTGTACTCTTTTCCCTTAGCTTAGGTTTTGTCCTATTGGGTTTTCCTAGCAAAGTTTTTAACGAGGCAGTGTTATGGCGCAAATCTCTACAAGAATAATGTACTCTTTTTCCTTCACTAAGATTTTTTTCCCACAGGGTTTTTTCTTAGTAAAGGTTTTAACGAGGCATATTCTTTGTAAAAGACATCAAGGGGGAGTGTTATGATATATTATAGGATTTGATTGATATCTTTCCATATACGTGAATACTCTAGTTTCCATATTAGTATTGGTTGTATTTTTCTTATTGGAAAAACTTCATATTTCTTGTATTTTCCTTATTATAAAAGTTTCCTATTTATTTCCCTTCTGTACTCTATATAAAGGGCTTAATACTATTGAATGGAATAACTAGAAAAACTATTATCTCCTTTATATTGTTTGTTCTTATTCTTCTCCATTATATTCATAACATATAGCACAAAATATTAGAATTTTCTTTTTAATATTTTATAATGGGATAAATTAATAGAATTCACAAATGAATTCTAAATTTAATAATAGGTACAATTATGAAGAATATACCATTTCCTTTTTTTGCTAAAAGAATAACATACTATTATGATATTTGATAATAAAATAATAAGATTTTATTCATTTAATAAAATTTTGATATTTGATAATAAAATAATAAGATTTTATTTATTATTATTAAATAAATTATTAATTAGTGCATTTTTTTGTTACATTTTTTATAAAATTAAAAGTAATTTTTTTAATTTATAATAGAATTTTCTCAAAATCAAATTAAAATTCCTCTAATTTGTTTATATTCAAATAATTAAGTTACATTAAAATTTATCTAATTTTTTAATATTTGAAATAATATAAGAAACATAAATTATTCTAATTAAATTCATTTATATAAATCATCATTATTTTTTTTTAAAACATGCAAATTATTGCTAATAATTAAAATAACTATATTTAAAATTTATAACGGGACAAAGTAATAATTTATACAATGAAAATCAAATTAAAATTCTCTAACTTATTAATATTCGAATAATTAAAATCAAAAGAATTTTTCTAGCTTCTTTATATTCAAAAAAAATTAAAAAACATAAATTATTCTAATTGAATACTTTTTTATTTGAATTAAATATAATTAACTATATATTAAATAATAATTATTTTATTCTTTTCTTATTTTAATTGAATTTATTCTTTTTTTATTTAAATTAATTAAATTAAATAATTAAATTATAATAATTATATAATTATAAATTTATAATATAATTAATTATATATTAAATAATAATTATTTTATTATTTCCTTATTCTAATTGAATTTATCTTTTTTATTTAAATTAAATATAATTAGATATTAAAGATAATTATTAAATAATAATTATTTTATTTTTTTCTTATTCTAATTGTATTCTTCATTCATTATTTGAATTAAATATAATTAGATAATAATATTATTTAATTAATAAATGACCATATTACCTATTATAAATATACAATTAAATAATTATATTAATAACATAATTAATTATATATTAAATAATAATTATTTTATTTTTTTCTTATTTTAATTGAATTCATCTTTTCTTATTTAAATTAAATATAATTAGATATTAAATATAATTATTAAATAATAATTATTTTATTATTTTCTTATTATAATTGAATTCATCATTCATTATTTAAATTAAATATAATTAGATAATTATATTATTTAATTAATAAATGATTATATTACTCATCATAAATATGAACTCTTAGGTAAATGTGTTTATTCCCTTTATATATATATATATATATATATATATATATATATATATATATATATATATATATAAAATAAACTTGATCTATATATATTTTATTTAGATTAATATTTAAAATTATCATAAAATAATATTTATATTTTAAATAAAATAATAAAAACCAATTTTTTGTGTCTTAATTATATATATAAAATAAAAAAAAATACCAGCAGAGTCCACCTAAAATATAATATGAGCTCGCTGCTAATTAATATAACGAAAGTCAAAAACTAAACACGAATGAATGAATAGGAATCAAATTGAAGGCCTCTCATTGGCAAAAAATAAAAAAAAATTGAAGGCCTCTGACATTATTAAAATCTCAATGCTTCGTTGGCAATCAAATCCGTATTTCACATTAGCTTACGAAAAGGAAAAGTTCAAGATAAAAACATATCATAATATCAAACCAACATATGATTGACAGGTATTCCTTTCCCTAATTGAAGACTACGTGTCTTCGTTGGGGGTAGTAAGCCACTGTGGCTCAAGAAGCTGTAGATTTCCGCTCTGTTACTCATTCAGCTTCAGCGTCTCTCCCTCTCTCTCGCTCTCTGTGTTTGTGTTCGCTTGTGATCTGGCAATGGAGGCTTCTTCACTCTCGACGACTTCAAGAGGTTATCTGTCTTCTCCTTCAACAGGTCTGTATCTGTCTCTGTCTCTGTTTCCGTAGGTGTTGTGGATTGTCATAATTTGCTGTCGCCATAGCGCATAAATAATTTGAATTCTATTTCAAACTCGATTATTGTTATATATATATATATAGTTCAGGTAAATTTGTGCCTGTTTATGCCTTTTTCTTTGTTTTGTGAATGTATTGTATATCGAGTGAAACTCTATAAGTTTTGCAGAGTCGCTGTTGGTTAAAAGGACTATTATTAGACTTCCTTTACGGAATCAATATTTAGCATCCAATTCATTGAATGAAAGAAGTTCTCAGCCTTTACTGAGGCAAGCTCGACCTCTATTTCACAAGAAAAACCCTTCAAAGGTTATAATTATTATTAATTTGAATTGCTGTACTCAATTTTCCATGTTGCACCACTTTGGTTGAAAAATTCAATTTGTAGTTTGTTATTTATGGTGTTAGGTTTTATGCAGTCTCAACAGAGAAATTCCCACTGTACAGGCCAGGTATTTGGTTTTTATACGATCATTGATTCTGCTGTATGCATTGATCTCAAATCTCAAGCAAGGTTTAATTGAAAATCAGAAAAAAAGGGAGAAAAACTTAAAAAAGCATTTAACACACTACGTTTCTTTCAATATTGTTGTAGATTTAAGATGTGAGGCATCACTTTGGGTGGGGAAAGGGAATTGCCTTGCCTTTTTACAGGATGCCCTGTGCCAAGCATAACTAAAGTACATGCAATAGATGACCAACTGAAAATCAGCTTATGACTATGAATTTGGTTGTGCTTATGAATTACTTAAATGTTCATCTACTCATACATGGTTTGTTCAGTTTGGTGGATCATTGCATAGTTGTGATTGCTTTCCACTAATCAGTGTCAATGTCTGGTGTGCATATCAAATTCCTACTCCGACAAATTTTTTATTTTCCAGAAATTTCTAATTTTGGATGAAATGGCTTGTGCATTGCACAAATTCCAGTTAGCATACTTGTTTATTGTATGATAGGACAGTGGATTCTGTTGGCATGCCTGTGGATGAATTGCTAAAGAAAAGGGTGAACCACATTACTTTATCATATTGTTCATTTGATTGATTTCCTTCTTTTTTTTTCCCCCCCACCGCTGTCATGGCAAGTGGATTTTGTGCATGAAAAGATGTTTTCTGTGGTCTTGTTTCACGAAGGGAAGAAGCGGCTTGTACAAATCAGATAGAAATGCCAATAGAGCCTTTCTCGTTACATAAATTAAAGTTCAGTTATTTATGTGACAAGCTGAAATTCAATGACAACTATGTTTATTGGTGACAAGTTCAGTGAAGGCTGGTGAAATTTATCTGGCTGGCTAGGTGTATGATTAATATCTGTCGTTAGTAATTACAGTTGCTTCTGTTGCCTTGTAGTTCTATGTATGAGATATATGACACTTTGGCTGAACGCCTTCTTCTTACTGCAGCAGTGGCATCAAATCCTAATCTGAAGTAAGTTCTAGACCTTTGAATGTAGGAGTAATGTGCACTTGGCTAGTTTTGCTGTTTTGAGTGACACTTCCTTGTGGGTCACATGGGTTCTTTCTTCTTATTTTGCTCTTCTTTATGACTAAAGTGTAATGTAAACAAATTCAGTTTTCAGTAATGGCAAGAAAATTCTGTTCCACATATATGTTTCTTATGAAGCCTCCTGCTGTTCTTGGATCCCTCCTCTCCTTCCCTCCTCCCTTCCCCTTCTCTCTTTCTCTCCGTCCATACATACTGTATTAAAATAAAATCACCTACATCTTTTCTCTAGCATTCGATACCTGAATTCCATATTTGAAATAGTTGTAATTGGAACAAAATCATTGAGGAGAGAATCTTTGAAATGCACAACACCATGTATTATTGTGTAGAAAGATCTACCTAAATAATATTTTATATGTCTCAGTGATGATACAGACATGTTAATTTGGTATATTTTCAGGTTAAAATGCTCTATATATGGTGTTTGGGCACCTGAATAAATCCTCGCCCTCAATCTTGATTTGATTGTGATTCCCAGCTGTTGTATGGCACCCTTTTGAACTCTGTTAACCAATCTTATTTTCTATAAATCTGTACAGAGATCTTTTTGTTATCTCTTCTTTACAGGCATATTGTAGGTTTGGCTGGTCCTCCTGGTGCTGGAAAGAGCACTTTAGCTTCTGAAGTAGTGCGACGTTTTAATGAGTTGTGGCCCCAAAAAGCTTCCTCATTCGATTCCCAAGTTAAGCCTCTTGATGTTGCTATAGTTCTTCCAATGGATGGGTTTCATCTGTATCGTTCACAGCTTGATGCAATGGAGGTTAAGTTTGCTCCATGTTTCTTCACTTTAGTTGCTGGACTTTGTTTTAGTGTTCTACGGTGCTAATTGATTTTCTTGTGTTTTAGAATCCAGAGGAAGCCCATGCAAGAAGGGGAGGTGAGCTCCAAGTATTAAACATTTTCCATTTAAAGATATTATTACCATTCAAGTGTTGATATTTTCATTGGTAATTCAGCTCCCTGGACATTTGCTCCAACTCTACTACTTCAATGTCTAAAAAAATTGAGGAATGAGGTGAGTAGCTACCAATGCTGTGAACTTAAAAAGTTTATCTTTCTTATCTTGAAATGGTTGACTAAGAATATAATGTACTGGTTAGCAACATTTACTTATATGTTAGTCCATTACAAGTGCAAAATTGCCACTTTTTTGCTTCTAAGTAGCAACAAAAATTTCAGGGATCACTTTATGCGCCATCATTTGATCATGGTGTTGGAGATCCTGTTGAAGATGATATCTTTGTGAGCCTTCAGTAAGTGATAAACTTCTTTCCTGTGCATAAATCTTGTCAATGGAAGCTGGATTTCCTTGTGCTTTTATCATCCATAGATTCTGATGGCTGATAGTAGATCTTAATATGTCATTGACACTATATTGGCATCAAGCACACACATACTATCCCACTTTGGAAACCTTCTTGTAATTGAGAAACTATAAAATGCTTGCCAGAAATAGACGGGAAACCTGTGAAGTAAAAGGGTTTGAAAGCGCAACTTTATCACGAGCTTAATTATGTCATTGAAATAAGATGTTAATCATGGTGTTGAACTTATGTATGTGAACTCTGTGACTCTTGAATATATCATGTTGCAACGTTGGTGAAATCTCTTTCCCAATATAAATTCAATTATAACAACAATAATCAAGAGTAATAAGATGAAAAGTGTTATCCATGATTCATCAACGAAAGTTTTTTTTTTTTTTTTTGCAGGCATAAAGTGGTCATAGTTGAAGGAAATTATCTATTGTTGGAAGAAGGGGTTTGGAAGGATATATCAACCATGTTCGATGAGAAGTGGTAAGGATTATGCTTGTACTTGGTTATTTTACTTATTGTGAAGACCAGAAAAACCTAGTCTTTGTTAATCCGATTTGGTGAATATCTTCATTTACTGACAATTTAAGTTTCTGCTGCTGGTGTTTTTATCTTGTACTAATTCAGGTCACTGTTTCTAGATCTCATATATCAAATTCATTTATTGATTTGCATTGAAATAAGGCATAAAGAGTACATCATGCTTTCAGATTAAGGCTTCCTTATATGTGATTATCATCCCATGAAATTGGCCTTGCTAGAATAATTCTCTCTCTTTCTCTCTCTTTTTTCTATTTTTAATGTAATCTTGAGGGCATTATTTCTTGCAACTCTTTTGTCTGGTTTTAGTGAATATTATTATGGTAGGTTTGTATTATTTGGTTAATTTGCACTCCATAATATTTTGTTAATTTGCAATTTTCTTGTTTGGTTAATGAAATCCGAAGTTGAGCCTTAGGATCCGGGCCAATGGTTTGTTCCATTTTCATCTTCGACATGTGGACCACCTTTGCAAAAAGCCTTTTGTTGTCATCTTTTTGTTTTGGAAACTTGATTTCTTATTTCTATTGTAACAGTTTCCATAACTGGTTTTATATTACTTTTTCCCTGAAGGTTTATTGATGTTGACATTGACAAGGCAATGGATCGAGTTTTAAAGAGACATATTTCAACAGGTAATGGCTTGTCTAATCTTAACTAATTACTTCCCTTGCAAGTGAAATGAAAGAGATAATATCTTCGGATTTTAATTCTAATTTGATGTTATATGGCAGGAAAGCCTCCTGATGTTGCTAAATGGCGGGTAAGCTTTACTTTTCTTATGAACTAATTAGAACGTCTTTGTATTAATGCTCCAAGTTTTGTTTATTAGAGTATATTTCATGTAAGTAGCACTAAATCCATTGCAGATAGATTGCAATGACCGGCCTAATGCAGAGCTTATAATCAAGTCAAAGAAAAATGCAGATTTTGTTATCAGGTCTATTGATTTCTAAATAATATTGGAGAAAAGAGAATGAGGTTAAGTTGGAATTTTTTTGTTTTATATTAAATAAAACAACTCTTTTCCTCTCTAAATTAATGAGGTAATAAATTTTTTATATTATAATAAAAATGATGTGTGTGTGTGTGTCTATATATATGTATATATATTGGGAACAACATTGAGATGAGATGAGGAGATTTGGAAAATGATTAGATTAGCAAATGTGACCAACAGCTTACAATTGGAAAGCTTCTCTCAAGGTTGATAGCAGCATTCTTGTCGACTTGTTTCTCCCCATCCAAACGCGCACTCAAGGCCTGAGCAATTGGGCTAGCTCTCCATTCTGTGGCTTTTAAGTGACAAAATTAAGTCGAAGAATGATAATGTGCTTAATTAATAGTTGAGAAACGATGAGTGTAATTTATGCTATCAGGGAGGACGCGGAGGGTTTGTGGAGACAGAGGAGAGTCTCCCCCATGGAGTTCACTTGACTAAGGGAAAAAAATTATTAGATTTAGATAAACGAATAATGTCGCACTAGAATGTAATTTAACTGTGTAAACCAATTAATTAAAAAGGTTCGTTAAAATATTGAGAAAAAAAAAAAAGGAAAAATAAAACTTAAGTATTACTTACGACTGCTTTATTTATTTATTTTTTGGGTACACCCCCCTCTTTCTCTTTATTTTTTGCTTTTTATTGGGTTTCATTTATATTTTCGGTATTAATAAATCAACATATATTATAAAAAAAAAATATATAAATCAATATGTATGATTAACTTAATGCCATAATTGAATTAAAATATTAATAATGCGAATATAATAAATTCAAGCAATTCCTAATAAAAATTCAAACAAAATAAATATATTAATTTGGTAATTAATTCATATCTATGTTAATTTTGTCATAGATTCACATCATATTGTTAACTAGCTAAAAGAAAAGAAAAGAAAAACAAAGAGTTGGGACTTCCATCAAAAAGACAAAATATGACCGCAACTTGCCAGAGTGCATGATCCTAAAAGTTGTTAATCGAGTGTCGTCCGAGTGAGAGACACAAACATGACAGTTTACAGTTACTTGCAAATTAATCTTTAGACTCTTTCTTGTGTTGTATATGAGGCCACCTAATTTATGTACTTCTGTTTTCTTCAAATATAGTATTCATTTTATTATAAGTATATCACCTTTAATTATTGCCTTACCAAATTAGAAAAAAAAAATAATTCTAAATAACGTACCTATTTTTATTACGTCAAATGCAATAAGATTAATTATGACTTACTTATTTCTTATGATATTATGTGTTTAAATTTTATTGATTTGTGTAAATTTTATTTGACACAATTTAAATTTTCTAGCATTATCCTAATAATAATAAGACTTTCTCTTAAATTCAAGATTTGAAATGTGGATTTGTGTGTTTGCCAAGTATGAATGATGTTTGTAAATTGTAATTCCTGATTTATAATACTCACAAAATTCCATGTGGATTTAATACTCGCTGGAACGAGCAAATTAAAATCGCCATCCTAATTTCATATTTTCTACTCTCTCTCACTGTATTGTTGGCATTCTGGATGTTTATATTTTAAAAAAATTATTAAAATTTAAATTTTTAACCTCTTATATCCAAATTAATTCATCTAACTTAATTAGCAATTAGCAGGGAAGCAGCAATTAATACTATAGTAAATCTTGAAATGAATAGAATTAATTTAATTATATATAGATGAAGAAACCTATATACAAATGGACATGAATAAATGCTCCATCATGCACATGATCTTGTTCCCTCCTCCAACAGTGTCATGGAGACATTTCCCACTACTAAGTCTACCCCATCAAAATTATTTATATATGCATATTGGCTATAGCAATAAAACAATTTATTTATTTTTTATATATACCATAAATTAATAACAAGAAATGAATAAATAATTGAAGGCATTGGAGCAAACAATAACTACTACAACAACAAACAGGGTACATTACAAATCATTATTAATTAGGCAAACCATTTCATAACACTGATTAAACAAGCCGGACAACAAACCAGTCTTAGAGCTTAAAAAAGAGTCATTATTTTTCCTGTCCACAATATTTAATACATAACAAGTAGCTCTATATAGATATTAAATTTATATATAACAAACCATATATTATATAACAATAATACAGAAAACAACCCTAACAACCTACTGGTTGAGGTTGCTTACTACTTTAGCTTCTGTTCTTGCGTTTCTCCATGGCTCTTGGTGCTAAAAATTCCCAAAAAATAATAATAATAATAATTAATAAAAAAATTAATATCAGAATCAGAAGATATAATTAGAAAAAGGGTAATTATAATAATTAATTAATTAAGTGTCATTAACGAAATTAATTAAGCAGTTACAAAAAAAATTGAATTAATTAGTATAAAAGGTTAACCAGCTCTGAAGTTTACTTTTTCTTTTTCTCCAAATATCTAGACTAGGGTAAAAATTAATTAATTACTTTTTCGAGTAGTAAATAATCATTATAGTATATACTAATACTAACCAAGTCCAGTAGCCTCAGTTCCTTTCATTATGCGCAGCCGTTTGCATGATTCAACAAACATCCTGCGGTTGAAATAAAGCAAATTTATTGTGGAATTTTGTTAATTAGTAATAATAATTTGGTGAAAAATAAGAAAAACTTACTCCCAAGGTACATCGCCAACAAGCATCCAGTCACCATCCTTATCTTCATAAGTTGGGACATAGTCAGTGCCACTAAGAAGAACCATGAGCTTGCTCTCATTCAGGAAATCTTTCATTCCTTGGGATCCACAACTTCCTTCAATCACATAATAATTAATAATTATACAACTCAAAATTTTAATATTTATTGACAAAAATGTCTATACTATTTGAGATATAAATTAATCAATTATAATATATATATTATTATGTCAGTAATGTGTTTATTTTTATAATATAAATAGAAAGAGTTTAATTAAAATTCTGATCACTAAAAAATAAAGAAAGTACCTATAGTGAAGGAACTGAACATGTTAGCTAGGGCATCAGAGAGGTCCTGGTAACTCTTGTACATCTTTAAGTCTACTTTACGAAGGTAAGGTGCCCCATCTACGCTAACCTTCACAAAGCTTCCATTGCTACTCAGCTTCGAATTCTCACTCTCCTCACTGTTATTGTTGCTCTTTTGAACTGCTAATATGTTCTTTCTGAACGATCGAACTGGAGGCCAACCCACTACCTGTGCCCTATATATATATATATATATATATATAATTTCCTTATTTATTTCTCATTAATTACCAAGTCAATTAAATCATACATTTATATTTGTCTCCGAAGCCAAACACCACTAACATCCAACTATATATTATCATGAGAATTTGCAGTATATATTACAATAGCTTCAATCAAAGAACATAAGAAATCAATTTACATATACAAGATCTAATGCATCTAGTTAATGTCTTTTCTTTTTTAGGAAATAATATATCTAATTAATAAATTAATTACTGGCTTGTAATAATTATATATGCTGTATACTCTATATGGAACTGCCACTCATGATATATATATATATATAAATACAGTAATTAACACGGTAAGAAACTCTAATTATTCTGTTTATGTGTGTTATATCTTATATATTCTCCAGTCATTATCACTAATTAATTACTTAGAAGATGATTATATATATATATATATATTTATACACTCCAAAGTGAATATTTATTTTCCTGCATATATATATATAGGAACCAGAACATGAAGTGCATCTCCTAGTTTTAGTAAACTAAAGAATGCCCACTTACTAAAAATCTAATTAAGCTTAATTCATTATTATAATATAATAATTAATTAAGCTTATCCAATTATATAAACTATAAAAAGAAAGAAAGAAAGAAGAAAAAATAAGAGAAGAAAAGAGAAAATTTTTAGCAGAAAAATAGATTTAATTTGCAGTAATTTTTTTTTTTTTTTTGCTGATTCTATTATTTGTGGTAGTACTGGTAAAGAATAAATATTAAATAAGAAGACATGAAAATAAGAAAATATGAAATATTGGAACTTACTTAGGTGGTAGCTTAGCTAGATCAGCAGCAAGAAGATTGTTTTCTCTTTGCAAAATCTTGTTCTTGTGAACATCATTTGGATCAATTCCTGGAGAATGCTCTTTTGAAGAAATTAGAATATTAAGCTTCAAATCCACAGTCTCGGAGAACCCTCTTTTCCTTTCACCTCCATTATTATTATTACTATTTCCTGGTAACCCTAACCCTAGTCTCAGCTCCGTCTCCTCAAACCCCATCTTCGGCTTCTCTACTTCCATTGATGATGATGATGATGACGACTTTTCTTCACGTCCAGGAAAAAAGAAAAAAAAAATCTCTGAATATATTTTTTCTCTCTCTAAAACCTCACCCTTACCCTTTCTTGTTGTTAATTCTCTCTCTTCTGTAATATATATTTGTGGGGTTTTTTGTAATGTTTGAGAGAAATTAAAATGAAATGAAAATGTAATGACAATACAAAGAAACACAAAGGGAAGAGTTTTGGATTGTTGGGGTTGATGGATATTAATATACGGTCATGTTGGTGGGTTTGATTAGTTGGAAATTGACACGTGGACATGGTGATGTCTGAGCTGGATTTTTTAAAACTTTTGCTAGTTTTTGGTGACGACATGGTGATGTTAGGGTTCCTCTGGAATTGTTCAGTGCTGGGTGCAATTGCCATTTTCGCCCAGGGTGCACTTGGCCCCCACTCTACTACTGGTTTTTTAATTTAATTATGATAAAGTTTTATAGTTTGAATTCAAATTTTATTCATATAAAATTTTTCTTTTTTTTTTTTAATTTTATTAGTGAAATTTAATTTTTTTAAAAAACTTTTCTTTTTAATTATTAAAAAATAAATTAAATATTAAAATACCCTTGTAAAATGATAAAAATAACTTAATTCTTATAAATCATAACAATATTTTAAAAAATAGTATAAAATATCAAATAGTATATTAATTTAATAAGTGGAAATTGATGACGAGACTTATGACTGAATTATTGCTTGAGCCGTATAAAATTATAAATTTGAGCCGAAGATTTGTAAACTAATAAATAACTAAAAGATTTTTTTATATATATTTATTTATATAAATATAAACTTATTTATATTTTTTTGGTAAAGTACCATCTTGGAGGTTTGTGATCTCATTGGATCTGTTAGCTACAAAACTCGAAGAAGTTCACTTTTGCCAAGTGGACTCATTGAGGATCAAGATGTTACTTTTCCTTTTTAAGAGGTTTTGGAAGGACCAATTTAATCAGAAGAGTGACAAATATATATATATATATATTAATCTTTTTCCGTAATCAGATATGGGAAATCCCAAATTTAATCTATGACATTATTTATCATTCAAATTAAAGGTATAGAATTACCGATGATATTATATGAAAAATCTCAAATTGAATCTAAAAATTTAAATTGATAGCTAATGAAATATAAATATTATATTAAATTTTAATATGATTTATTTTTTTATTATATGAGATTTTTAACTTTAATAATGATATATAAATTATATTAAATTATATAAATATATATTATTCACAAATCTAATTTATGTGTTATTATAAAAAAAAAAGAATAAAAAAAGATAAAAAATAGAAGACATTTAATACTCTTCAACTTAATTATAATAAAGCTATACCTAATTAATCAATATATGTATATATATGTATTGAAGCCATGCATTAAAAAAAAAATTACTGATAAATGGTACATGGTCTCTAAAACTGCATTTATAGATTTCCATTTGAAGTTGGATAATCAATGCAGTGGATGGCCCCTGACTGGGACATCAATTAGGAAACATTCCTAAGATAATGGTCAGTGTGTACTTATCAGAGCTAATGTGCAAAATTTAATTTGAAAGGTTGTCCTACTACTTAATAAATTCCTTTGAGATATCAAATTCATGTTCTGTGGCACACAACATCTCACTAATTATGAGCAATTAAGATATCCCATCTACATTTTCTAACATTTTAATGTTTTTCTTCATACATATTCGTTCCAATTTATACCAATTTCATTGCTTCCTTTTTCTTTTATCTTTTTTATTTATATTCTAACTTTTACAATTTTTATTAATTTACTTATAAATGCATAAATCTAATTAAATATATTGAATAACAAATAATTAAATTATTAATTAATTAATTAAACATCAATTGAAGTCAATGGCAGACCTAGGAGGGACTGACATGGGCTGAAGCCTAAGTTAGCTCCTAATTTTTTTTTAAATGAATTATAAATCTTTTTTTTTTTTTTATATAAAGTCTTAATTATTGATATTCAATTCACCTTTTATATGAAATTTAAAATTATTGAAATTTAGCCTAGTTTCTAGTTAAATTCTGCGTCGCTATTGATTGAATTGCTTGGAAAAACATGCCAGGGACTTGTATGTATAACTCCCATTAGTGTGATACATAATGGTGATCAGAAAGAAATTGTACGTATAAAAGGGTAAAGATGTTAGATGTGAAACAAACCCACTTCTTGTCAAATGTATTGTTATTAGGTATACATAAAAATAAACAAGCCACGTACAGTACATACCATACTCAGGGAAATACAAGTATTTATTTATTACAATGGAATGAAAGATAAATATAAGAGATGTGAAAATTTGGGATTGAGTTAGGGGAAAATAATTGTGAAGGGAACGACATGCATGCGTGCAAGAATTGAACCTTTCATTAGTTATTTGTGTGCATTATATATAATGAAGGAAACTAATTACTCGTTAATGAGTCTGAAATCATCATGGACTGTAGAGGGAGAGCCCCATGAGGGGTAGGACCTGCATACAGAAAGAAAGAGGGTCAAAGGCTCATGGAGGCTGACCTCCGAGGGAACCTCTGACGCCCAAGTCAGCAAGCCAGTTAAGAGAGTTTAGACTAGAGAGAGAGTCTAGAGAGAGAGAGAGATCTCTATTTTACCTTTGTTCTTTTTATATATAGAGAAAAATAGAGACCCCCCTATAGAGGCTATTTTTGTCCCTCATCACTCGTGAATATAATTTAGTTATTACCCCTAACGACTATTAATATTAAACAAAGAGAATAAAGAATCATGCATGTTAATTAATTCTCATTATTAAACAAAAT
Source organism: Reutealis trisperma (assembly GCA_947687605.1). Lineage (NCBI taxonomy): Eukaryota > Viridiplantae > Streptophyta > Magnoliopsida > Malpighiales > Euphorbiaceae > Reutealis > Reutealis trisperma. Next base: position 10,027,218 of record CANTUT010000033.1, on the reverse strand, counting down.
AAATAAATAAAATCACAAGTAGTACCATGCATCCTATATATTAATTTATGGTGGGTTCCATATTACAATTTATGATAGGAGTTGGTATTAAAAAATGATAGCAACACAAAAACCATCTTAAGCCAGAAAAGAAAAAAAAAAAGAAAAAAAAATGATAAATAAAACTCTTCTCCCTCTCTCTCAGAGTCTTTCTCTCTAAATATGTTAATGAGAACAGGGTGGGGCAGAACAGGGTAAAGAAAGCATGTGAGGAGATTCATTAGAAGAGGGGCATGTGAACTTGTTGGCTAATGGTCATGGCTCATGGGGCTCTGTCGCCCAACTCTCTAACCCTTTCCCATGTGCGCCGCTGCAGGGCATCCCACTTACCTCCTTCTCTTAATTAATTATTTATTTTCCCTTTTAATTACTTATTATATTTCTTCTTAATTAATTATTAATTAGTTTCTACATTATATTAATTCCAATTAAATAATACTATAATGCACATTATATTGAGATTATACTTAATTACACTTGGTGCCTTAATCTAATAACATGATATTATTTAAAAATAAATTTTAAAGCTTAATTCTCATAAAATATTAAACTTCTCTCTCCATATTGTTAGAAAAAAGAGTTGATTATAGACTATAGTTGAAATATATATATATATATATATAAGATTAGTAATTTTTTAAATATATTTTTTAATAAATTTATCGAGTTTATCAATATTAATTTTTCTTCCATATTGAGTGTGTTTAAAGATCAAATTTTAATAATAATAATAATAAAAAATGTCTTAACAAATTTCTTTTAGAACTGGATTGGAAAGCTTCTCGAATGAAGATGTACAGTCTTATTAACTGATACACGTACTAAGATTATTATCAATTCTTGCAGTATCTTGACACTTGTTTCCCCTACAAAGAATCACATATAGGTAATGTATACCCTTCTCCAAATGATCAGTTGATCACCAACTCTCGTAATTAATTAAGTTTAATCATTATTATAAATTTATAATTAACTACCTTGTTTCCTTCTATAAATTTATTTATTGTATATTCTTTTTTAATAGAATAATGATTCAATGATTATTGATCAGAGGGATACCGCTAACTTATTCATGGGCGGTGGTTATATTACGACAATTATAAAATTGTGGGTCAAATAGTCTTAAAGGTATGTAGGGTTAGGAGATCATCACTTAGAACTGAAGCCAGAAAGAGCAAAAAATAAAAATAACAATTTCAAAAGAAATTTGACTAATATAAATTAAAGACTTAATTAATATGGTGCATTATATGATTACTTTATTATAGTAAATGTACTTTATTTTATGAAAAAAAGATTTTTTTTTGAGAAATTACAATTTTTTTATATTTTTTTGTAATTTTTTTTAGTTGTAAAAATAATTTTCATTTTATGAAATTATGACTTATTTTATGTAAAACAATAATTTTATGAAAAATTTTCTAAATTAACAAAAAAAAATAATTTTGTAATTACGAAAAAAAAAAAAATTCTTACGAAAAATCATAATTTTCTTATTTTTTTTATAAATTAAACTATTTTTCATAAAATTCATAGAAAATAAAATATTATACTTTGTTTTAAAACAAATAACCTAAGAATTTGTCTATTTAATATAAATTTGTGATGCTCTAAAATCTTCTTTGTGTCAAGTGGGATGCCATGCATGTAGAGAACTAATTAAATCCCATGTAAGTTTGAAATAATTTTTAGAGTTTGTTTAGTATAAATAAATTTTATACATTTTGAAAAAAAAATTATGAAATTTTAATTTTAAATTCATGTATTTTACTTGTAATTAAAATAAATAAAAAATTATTTATATTAATGATCTTCGATTTGAAGATTTTAAAGTTGTTTGTAAATTTGTAAGGTAGAGTTGCCAATCTCGTATCCAAGATTAATTAATAAAAATATTTAAAATTTGATTTTATAAACTTTATGAAATTGATTATATTCAAATAAAATCATATCGAGTTTTAATAGAATTTATAAATAAATTTTAAATTAGTTCTAAATACGATAAATTTGATTTGATCTAAATTTATTGACTTTATATGCACTTAATTAGTAGTTATAGTATTAATAAATAATATAAAAACTGTATTTAAAAATAAAATAAAATTTGATATTCATTTGATTAATTAAAATCTAAATTCTGTTGTAAACGTAAACTCTTTTGTTTGACTAACTAAGTATGAACTAGAGTTTGACTAATTAAGTATGACTCATCTAGCTAATTACAAATGGATATTGATGAGAGACAAAAATAAACCAAGAAAACAATGGGCTCAACAAATCAAACCCCACAAAGAATAGACTTCCTAGTCTTCATGAACAACGAAGGTGCAAAGACAAAGCCCAAAAGGAAGCAAGCCCCAGAGGAGGCCCTGTTCATTCCGAGGAGCAAAGTTTCAGCTTCGCTTCCCCTTCAATAGGTATTCGCCTCTTACTTCAACCACAAATAACTTTCTCTATAAGCTATTTTGTAGGGTTAGAGATTCATAGTACAAACGTCATCATCAAGTGTTAAAAAAGACCTTTGATTAGGCAGCATACCTTTAGATCATGACACAGTCAGCCACCTACCGTATCTTAAGAGACAAGATCTCAGCCCATGCACCCACTATCTCTGTATCGACTATACCATTCAGGAGTATATTGTGTGTGGAGACATTTTCTATCCTCAAAAAATGTTACAGATACATATATTATCTATGAACTTTATAAAAAGAAGGATTAACATACAATTCAGTTAACTTGAATTCTATACTCTCTCACTCTGATTAAAGAAAAGAAATATCTTTCTCTGGTAACCGATGAAGCTTACAACTAATTTGAGTGTCAGAGACTTTTTGCCAAACGCAAGACCTGGCCCTCCTAACTGTCTTTCTTCTTTGCAAGCTCAAGCATTCAGAGTCCAACACAAGATATTCAGCCTAATATATCTTATTTGATCAAGTTCTAATTAGATATATATATGTAGCTAGAAATGTTAAGAGTAAATCCTACATTATGAATGAAATTAAATAATATAAATAGTTAATATATATATGGTGATGACCTATTATTTAAGTGTTAAATTTTAACCATTTTAATTATAATAATGTCATATACTAATAAATAATGTGTGTATTTATATTCTTAACATTTTTCTATATTTGTGTTTTTATTAGATATAATATGATATATACTATATATATTATAATATATAGTTCTGCGAGCTCCGGTATATATTTGTGCTTTTGCACTTTTTAATAGTATAGTTTTTGTAACACGTCTCTTAGATGTTGTTTTTTTTTTTTCAATTTATAAATTTTTTATATTATAATAAATTATATATATTATTTACTAATATATATCAAAAAAAAAACATAAAAATTATTTATATATACAATAATACTACAAATTTTTAACTAATTATTGATAACAAATTATTAAAAAACATATAAAAAGATGTAATGAAATTATATTTGCCATTGTTATCTTGAACTAAGTCAAACAAAAAAGAAAAATATTAAAATTTAAAAATATATTTCATAATATATATTATAACACTATGAATTGTTAGCCTATTGATATTGAATTATTGAAAATATATTTTTTCCAAGAAAAACTTATGACTAAAAGCAAATTAAAAAATAAAAAGATGCCATTAATTTATATTTACCACTAATTTTTTAAGTAGGCAAAACTGCAAAAGAAAAATTTTTAAAATAAAAAATATATCTCATAATGTTTTATCAACTATCATGATATCAAAAACTAAAACTAGAAAATTAATATATATGTAAATTGAAAAGAAACATGAATAAATTCTAATTATATCTCATGTAAAAATTCAAGAATTTATTTATTACTATCATATAAGTTTTGCTTATTTAAATAAAATTCTAAATAGGTTTAAATTGTGGAATTGATTGAAAATTATCCAAATTCTTGTAAAATAAGTCATATTATTCTCCTTCATTATAAAAAAAAAAAAAAATTAAAATGTAATATATGATTTACTATATTAGATTATATATAGCATGAACAAAAAAAAAATTATAAATATTTATAAAAGATATGTGATTCACAATATGACGATAATAAAAAAAAAAAAAAAATCCAAAACTATACCCAGTAACAAAAACAATTCAAACCAATTGATTTAGTCTTTTATATTTATTTTTTTTTTCATCCTTATTATGTAAGGGCACTTTACTATTAATGTGCCGGCCAAGAAATTTTAGTATTGAACTTAATATTTCAAATATCAAATTTTAGGATTAATTATATCTACCATTGATACTCATATATATATATATATATAATTGATATTTTTAATGTGAATGCATTCTGCACAATTAAAGAGATATGTACAAGAAAAGGAAGACCTAAATTATACAGTGAAATATCCCCTACTTAATTATCATATACATATGCATTCTACAAAGGAAAGAGGATCAAAGTAACTAAATCTACCCCGTACGTAATAAGTATATTTAAGTTAAGCTTAAGCTTCAATCAATCTTTTTATTTGCAATACTTTGCATGCACAAATAAACTGTGCAAAAAATAATAAGTTTTTACTCTGATAATTAAAATAGTTAACTTTAAGTTAAACATGCATAAAAAAAAAAGTTAGAAGGTGCGATTATGCATTTTTAACTTATCAATGCACAAATAAAAAAAAAAATAGTAGATTTTTTTTTATTTACAAATTTCAAACGTTTCTTAATTGATAATTTACATGTATTTAACCGAATAAAAGAAAATTGAATTTAATAGGGTACATGAAAATTGGTTCATGATATCACCTACTACTAAATAATACTCATAACTATTTAATTGAATAATAATAACAAGTAATGGCACATGTAATTAATTAAATCTAAATTAATATGCATTCAAACAATAACTAAGTGATGATAATGAACTTTTCTAATCATGTAAGCTATAATATACAGAAGAATAGTAATGAGAGATTGGTGTGTGGCAAAGGGAAGGTAAACGAAAGCAGAAAAATAAGTGGCCGTGCGGGTGGCCAACAAATTCAAAATTGTTGTTTCCGAATATCCGAAAGATTAGGCTGTCTATGAGTTCGATTGGTTTATTTGATTATATAATATAATGATTAAAGGTAAAATAGATACCCAAAAATACCAACCAATGACTTATCTGGGCTTGGTTTTTGCCGGATATCTTGTCCCACTTTTTGTAGCCAAAATGGGCCATTCATTGCTTTTAACTCTTTGATGATTAATTAATTTGCATGCACCTATGCGGAATTTGTCAATGTTAGGTTTGGGCCTCTATCACCTTCTTCTTCTTCTTCTAATCTTCTCCCTATTCTATTCCCAATTCCCTTATTATTTGGGACCACTAACCTTTACTTCTCCCCTGGCCATGCCCTTGGACTTTACCTCAACTTCACGTGTGCTTCCAAATTATACTATTGCTATGGATACACATCTCTAAATTGCTTTGAAGGATGCTTTTGAATGGTACTTGACTAGAACCAATGATGCCTAACTTATATAAAGGGATAAAAATGAAACCTACCAATCATACATCTCAGAAGCCGATAAATAAATAACTATCCATTGCTTGTTTTGTAATAATACATGTCCAATATTAAATTCTTAGAGTTGGTTTGATATTGTTAATATTGCTAGTTTAAGCTTTTCGAGAAAAAAAAATAATTTGAGGTTAATGAAACTTAAATTATTAAAAAAAAATTATTAATTAATTTATAAGGATTTATTCTAAGTTTCGTCATATGTTAAGTAATTCTCTTAAAAACTAAAAATTTACGGGAAGTCATTAATTTTTTTTTATGTCATTATATTTCTATAGATTCTAATAAAAAATTTATATAGACATATATATAAAATGTCTTTTTATTATTTGTGAACCGATTTATATATAATAAAGTTGATCTATGTATATATTTTATATTAATATTTGAAATTATTAAAAGATAATATATAAATTTAATAATAATAATAATAATAATTTCCTGTCACTAGTTATATTATTTGTAAAGAGAGAGTAAGAATTTATTATAATATTATTGGCAAATGCATACATGACAGGAGACGGTGCGTACGGACAATTGAGACAGGAGAATAGAATTCGTGGGGGCTTTGGTTTTGCTGTTTTTGGGTTTTGGGCTTATTAAGTCCAAAACATTGAACTTGTACTAACACGTGTGGTATGAGGCCCACATTTCGCTATCAATATTTAAAAACACAAGTGCGTTTCACTGATTTGATCCTTCAATTTTTCGATTTACTCTTTTACCCGCCAACTGTACTGCCAACCATTTATTGCCCGCAAAACCCGGATTCTTACCCACTCGTTGGGGAGCCTTCGATTTTCCAATTTTTCTCACACAATATTTTATTTATATTAATTTTTCTTATTATCATCTTAATTATGTACTTATTACATTCATTCCACCATAATATTTTTTCTAAAAAGAGTTTTTATATATTTAATCTCATTTAATAACTTTATTATTTGATTAAAATTATTTGTTTATTTTTATCGACATGCATCTCAAATTCAGTTGGTCCTATTACGATATTGTACTTATCTAAATATTTTTATTTCTTTCACATATTTATATAAAATATTTTAATAATATTTTAATTCATATTTTTAATATAAATTATTTTATAAAATTATATAAACTATTTAATTCTTCTATTTTTCATCATTATAGTACTTTAAAATTATTTATTTTTCTATGTAATAAATAATTTATGAATAGATTATTTTATTCTAAACACATATCCATCCTAAACTGATAATGGATATATCATTATCATTCCATATGTTATTTTTTTATTCATCAAATATATAGTATCTTAAGTGGTATTTGATAAAACTAAAAATTAAGTGTTGAAAGTTTAAGTGTTAAATTTTAAGTACTAAAATAGAAAAAATGTTTAAAAAATTAATTACCTATTGTATATTTAATATAATTTGAAATTAAAAATTTTGACTTATCATTTTAAGTAATTTTTAATTTAATTTAAATTTTTAAGACGTATTTATCAAACAAATATAAAATGATTAAGTGTTGCAAATTTTAATTTTAAGTATTAAATACTATTTCAGTGTAGCTAAATTTTTTCATATTATGAAACATGTCTGTCTATTCAAGATATTAATGCAATACACCCTATCCTCATAAATATAAGATTCATCTTTTTAATTTCATGCGAGTTTTATGTTTTTCTATGAGCATAGGATATATTATATGTTAATCCATCGAAAAATTCTCCATAAAAATATTAAAGAAATGAAAATAAAAAAAATAAAAAAAAAGGTTGATTCTTATATCTCTTGTTTGCAATTGGGAAGAAAATAAGAGGAAAATTCATATCAGTCTGATTTATAAGAAATTAATAAAAATTTTTGAGATTTTTTCCCTTCCCACCTATTCAAACAAAACAACTAAAACAATATTACGTTTTAAATTTTCCTTTCTTCTTTATTTCCTCTCTCTTTTTTTTTTCTTAATAAATTCTTGTATTCCCTCTTTATCTTATTTCTTGTTATTCTCCTCATTATCCAAACAAAGATTGATGGTAGATCAAATTTACTCTAATTATTATTTTTCATGTCTACTTGATAAATTAAAGATTACAATATTTGATTTTACTTATTTACAAATTAATCGAGTATTTAATTTGATATGATCTTTATAAATTTTTATATCATATATTATATATAAATAATGATTTATAATATTAAAAAAAGGTGAGATTATTTCAATAGTAGATGCTATCATTTAATTCTTGTTGATATTAATTAATTTCCCTTTCTAATGCAAAAAGAAATATAATGATTTATAATATTTTGTTATCTACCTTAAATATAAATTTATATCACAACATGAGTTGAGGTGTAAGTTATTTTAGATCAATAAAAAAATTTAAATTTTTAGTAATAATCAAATCCAATTCGAATATCACATCAAGCTAAATTTGGAGAAATTTGAATGGAGTTTTAATATTGCACTATCTTGAACCAATCAATTCTCTAATTTTTTGCTAATTTTCAATTAATTTTATTGTATTAATAATGATCATATTAATATTCAGCTTCTCATCAACTTTTATAACTAATAATTAAAACAAGTCATGTTAAAATAAAATTGCAGCAATATTAGGGTTGAAGGTTTTGAAATTTACTTCACTACGTACGTTGTATTCAGGTTAATACATTTTTACAGCACGATAACTTGAATTGCTGGATCTAGTTACAAATGGCAGTAGGTAGGAGTGTTAATTCCTAACCCTCCTAAAGGAGAAAATTCTTCCTATTTTCATTTTTACAGACATCCTTATTCTCTGTTTGATTCTATTTTTTCATTATATAATTTTTAAATTTTAAATATGTAATTATAAATGAAAATATTAATGTATTACGTATTTAGACATTCAATTTACATAAATAAGATCGGAACAAAGCAAAAGTGTACTCTTTATTCTCACCCATTATAAAAATGAACAAGTTAAAATGTAATTTATCATGTAATATGGATATGTTTAGTAATTAAACTGTAATGAGATGTAATAGAATATAATTAAATATATTTCTAGTATAATATTTATACTAAAAATACACTTAATTACATTATATTTTATTATACTATATCAAATGTACTCTATAAATATATGTGAAGGATGAACAATCTTTACGCCTTATTGTCATATTGCCTCTTATGTTAAGAAAAAAAAAAAAGATTTTATGAATACAAGAACTAAGTTAATTAATTAATAATTAAGTTTAAACAATATATTCTATGCAAATGTGTTAATCAAAATAGTTTACATTATTTTAATTTTTTTTTTTTAATATTTGTTCTACTAAACATTTTATTGCTAAAAGTTGGAATTTTGAATTAGTTGTGATTGAAATGGGCAAGAAAAAATAGGAGACAAGAGAGGGTACCACAAAATAATGGAGTAGGGTCTGAGAAGGATATGGAAGTGGGAATATCACATAAACAATCAAATAACAAAAGCCATGACCAAGTCTAATTAAAAGCTCTGGAAAAAGGTTGTGGACCATTTTAATTAATTTACAAGAGTACTCTGTCTATGGAATTTCCTCAAAAATACATATGATAAAAGTGAAATTGGGTTCACAAAAAAGGATGCCAGTAATTTTATTATTAAAAGACTTTTGCTAGTGAGCCCTTTATTTTGTCCACTAGAATATTACCCGCACATTGCTGCGGACTGCATCATTGTGAATGATTTTATTGATAACTTAAGATAGAATAATTAGAAATGATGCATGCCCATCTATTTAGATCACCTCAAACGAGTCCATAGCTCGTCTAACATTTTTTTTTTATCAAGCAAAGCTTTTTTCTAAGAACAAATTATCAGACGAACTTTAAATTAACCCAAACGAACTTTAAATTAACCCAGATCACTAATGATAACTCTAAATAATTCATAACATTCAGTCATACTTTCCACTTTCAAAATTATAGGAATCACTTACTCCATCGCTTAGCCACCACCCCAATACTTGGTGGTCCTACATTTTAGGTACTTGCTCCTCAAAAAAGTCTCTTCTAAATACTTTTAAGCACTCTCCATGGCACATGTTCCACATTCTAAACTCTTTTTTTTTTTTTTTTCAGCTATAATATATACTGACTTAAATATCGAAATATTCATTCAGATAAAGACACTCTAATTTTTTGTTTTGCATACTCCAACAATTCGGGAAACCCAACATGAGAGATTGGGATTTGGTTTGCTCACATAAAAATTAATATTAAATATCATCAAAATATTAAATGTTATTATTATTTTAAAATTTTAATATACATGATTATAATCCTATAAGAAAAATAATTACAGGAGTCTTTTATAAAATAATATCAAATGTTTAGCATGTAAAATTCAAAAAAAAAGAAATATACCATCCATTATACTTATTTGCTTTTTCTCCCTTTTTTTAAATTAACCAAAAATCTTGCTTTAAATTCCAGATAGATTTTTTAATCTCTTACGAGCTCATAACGGATTATTTTTGCCCCTTTGGCTAGCTCATTTCCTTTATACTTTTCCGCAAGCCTTTTCATGATGAAACCATCCTGCAATTTCACCCAAAAAAAAAATTAATGAAAAAAGGTAAGATGCTATATATAGAATAAAACTAAAATTAACGCATTCTTGAAATTATTTAAATTGACAATAGAAAATGAAGTAAAATAAATTAATAATCCCTTAACTAAATATGTGGACTTCAGTTATTTTGAGGGAAATAACAACTAAAAATCATTAAGAACCATGATTAATTTGAAAATTATAATAAAATTTCCTTAAATCAATCAAATATACATGAACCATATCGTCCCCCTAATTTGTAATTTAAAATTCATTAGATAAATAATAAATTTATCATATGATAATTAGTTTATAAATAATAAATTTATATGGTAAAATAATTATAGCAAAGTGTGATGCACCCAACCAAACTGAAAGGAAAGATTAAAAAATAATAATAATATTATCCAATGAATGGATCCCAGCCTAAACTCCTTATCATAAATTTATTTTATTCAATACATTATTCTATATATTGTCTTCTGTAATTAAATTAATTCTTATTAATTTTCTTTTATTCCAAGGACTGTGAATATTGGATGTAGATGCACATTTTACAACCCCATTTTTATTCTGAACTTTATATGAACTAAAGATGGCCCAGGCTCCCAACTATAGCGTTATGGTTCATACTTCATATCATTAATGATGTAAATTCATGCTTTGAAGTTTTATCAACAAGCAAAAAAGTAACAAATTAATTAAATCAATGAAGATAAAAAGTGGATATGATTTTATCTTCTCCTTCAATAAAACCTTTACGTTTTATATTTGATATGAAATTGAGTCATCCTAAACTATGAAAATTTTCATATCATCCAAAGACTGTGATAGTAAGTGTAGAATTTGTTAGAACACTTCACGTTGATTAAACATAAAAATGTTAAATGATTATTATAAAAATAAACTCGTCAACTTTAATGATTAGCTTTTTTATTATTAATTTTTCTAAATTTATATTAAAAATTTAGTATAATATTAGAGTTGAATGATTCTATTTACTTAAATACCTAATACGTAGCTATCATCAAGAATTCAATAGATAAAACACATTGAAAATGGTAGTAATTGGAACAAAAATTATATAGGAGTTTTTCAGAAACATACATATAATAATAGTGGATGAAACTTGAATATTAATTAATAATACAACCAAAAACACTAATTAGGAGAACAAAAGCAAAAACCAAAAATAAAAGAGAAATCTCTCATTTTATTCCTCAACCAATCAAGCATGGAAACTGTAAGTAAACAATACAAAAAGAGAAAATGCAAATTAAGTTCAAACTACTCAACTCATCAGTGTAAATCCAACAACCAACAAATCCTCATTCGTACAAATAAAAAAATTGAATTTGGGGTGATGACAGTAGCAACTATCAAAACCAAGTACTTTAACCCATACAAGCAAAAGAGAGTGATTAAAAGATAAAATATTATTAGTTGATGATCATCAAGTTGTTAATAATTTGCCTGTTAATTATATTGCCAAGAAAGGATATATATCAGACAAATAGAGACACTACAGGCATTTAAAGCAATGCTTTAAAATGAATAAGACATTCTTCAATTAAGTTAATTGTCAACGGAAAAAATTAAAGTTTTAAAGACATTCTTAATTAATTGCCTATTAATCCTAAAAAAAATTCTATATAAATTGTTGAAGTTACAATTTAAATATGGAGGCACCGAATTTGTGCCTCCATATTTGACAAATGAAATACAGCTTGCATCTTGCAAGCTGTGTTCCATTGGGTTATGAGCTTATATAAAGACTCTCTCTCCTTCTTATTTATACATTATAAATTCCCTAAGCAATTAAGAGAGTTTCTAAATTGAGAAAGTTTTTTTTGTATGAGAAAAATATTAGAGAGTTAAATAAAATATTTAGTGTGTATTTCTCTTATTTTCAAGAGAGATTATTATTGTTATTTCTTTGTAATTTAGAGAGAATGTTGTAATTCCTATTATTTCTCAATAGTAAAATTTTTCTATCATTACCCGTGGTTTTTTATCCTAATTTGTTTGGAGTTTTCTATGTAAAATCTGTATGTCAAAATTATTTTCATTATTTTTTCAAATTATTAGCTGCGTTTTTGCTCTGTTCGGTCCTAATTTCTTCAACATAAATCAATTAGTGTCCACACACTACAAATCAATGAATCTTTTTTTAGATAATTTTAAATGAATAATTGCATTAGATACAATAAGAGGTAATTGTATAATTTTTTAATATAATTTATGATGTGTTTAAGAGTAATTATAATTTATTTATTTTTACTATACAATATGTTTAAATTTTATTGATTTGTGTCAATTTTTTTACATAATTTGTGTCATATAACATTATTATTATTATTTTTATTAAAATTTAAATCAATAAATCTGGGCCACTAAAATATGGAGTGTGAAGTGAATTAACTACATAACCTAACCAAAAATAAAAACCCTTCCAGAACCATAAATATATATATGCAAAACTTATTATTATGAATAGAGTCACAATCGGCACATTCTATAACATCTGGAGATATAGCCCACAGCGCAGAAGATTAATTTGCTGCCTCAATCTCTCCATATGACAACCTTAATTAATTTATTCTATAATTAGTATATATATTGAGAAGTTTATATCATGATCAAAACAAAAATTTGTGGACGAGACTATAGAAAAGTAACAATCATATAAAAATTTATATTTATGCATTTGTTTATGCTAGTTTTTGGGAGCACGTGGTAGTTTTCTTTTTCAATTCATAGATTTTTTATATTATAATAAATTATATATATATATATATATATATATATATATATATATATATATATATATATATATATATATATATATATAATAATAATAATAATAATAATGTTATAATTTTTGGCCAGTCAATAAGAAATTATTACAAAATATATAAGAAAAACTCATTGTTAAAAGCAAATTAAAATAAAAAAGATAAAATAAAATTATATTTGCTACTTTTTTGCCATTTTTTTTAAAGTAAGCCAAAATGAAAAGAAAAATATTAAATTCAAAGATATATTTTATAATATATTTTATAACACTATAAATTATTAGCCTATTGATATCAAATTATTAAAAAAAATTATTATTAAAAGCAAACTAAGAAAACAAAAAATGCAATAAAATTATAGTTGCCATTATTTTTTTTAATAGGCAAAACTGCAAAAGAAATATTTTAAATTTCAAAAATATATCTCATGATGATATTTTATCAATCATTATAGTATCAAAAATTAAAACAAAAAAAATTTATATATATATATATATATATATATATATATATATATATATATATATATATATATATATATATATATATATATATATATATATATATATATATATATATATATATATATTAAAAAGAAATATGAAGAAATTTTAATCACATCGTAACTCATGTAAAAATTTAAAAATCTCTCCATTATTATTATATAAAGTTTATAATATCTAAATAGAATTTCAAATAATTTTAAATTATTGAATTAATTGAAGAATTATTTAAATTCTTGTAAAATAATTCATGTTATTTTTTTCCTTACTAAAAAAATAAAGTGTAATATATTTGATTTACTGAATTATATTATATATAACATGACAAAAAAAAAAAAAAGAATCTTATATAAATATCTATAAATAACATGTGATTCACAATATAATATAATAATAAATAAAAATAATCCAAAACTATAGTCAATAATAAAAACAATCCAAACCAATTGATTCAATCTTTTATAGTTACTTCTTTTCATTGTCATTATTATAAGGGGCGTTTTACCATTGTAGAGTCAAAAAGATGTAGTATTCAACTCAACATTTCAAGTACCAAACTTTGAGATTAATTATATGTAACTACTATTAATAGTCATGTAATGAAGCAAATATATAGAAAAAAAAATGCAAAATATAATATTGAGATTTTTAATATTAATATATTAATTAGAGAAAATATAAAAATTATTTTAAAAATAAATTTTATATTTATAAAACCCTTCAAATATATAATTTTAAGTATATTTCTTTATCTTATTCGAATTTTTTTTTTTTTTTTTGCATCACGAAACTATACTAAAGAGAAGTCACTCTCCTTTTTTTTTTTTTTTTTTTTTTTTTTCCATTCACTCAAGTTTCAAATGAGAGATTAATTATACTAACTAATGACCAAATTAACATACAATTTTTTTTTCTTTTTTGTTTAGTGATATAAGTCAAATAAAAAAAAAAGACTAGAATAATAAATTTTATGGTTTTCTTGAAATCTCCGTACAAATCTTGAAAAAAATCAGAAAATCTATCCAAAAAGAATTTTTATTGTTAATTAATTAATATTAATATAATAATAACAATAATAAAAATATAAAATCTCCATTCCAATTAATTAACTTTTAGTTCGGTAATTTTTTTTCAATCTCAATTGGAATTAATTAATTAACATTTAATTTCACAAATTAAAAAAATTGAATAAATACTAACTTAAAAATATGTAAAGCAATTATATCAAAATAAAATATTAAAGTCTTTTCATGATGACTTGAAGAATATTCTAATAAAAAATTATATAGAGCCTGAATTTAATTTTGTAACATAAAATATATTAATAAATAATAAATTAACACATTGTTCTTGCAAGATGTCTAGAATTAATTATATTGAATAAAAAATAGATTTAAAATTAAATAAAAATAAAAAATAATAGTACACCAATTATAGTTGTATATATATATATATTACAATGCTATTTTTAAGTAATGATTAATTAAACCATCAAAAAAAAAAGTAATGATTAATTAAAAATAAAAAACAAAATAAAACACAAGATTAAAATTAAAATACAAAAATTGAATACCATAATTCTAGTTATTGAACAATCATAGATTTTTTTTTTTAATATTATAACATAATATAATTGTATATAATAACAACAATCAATATATAAAAATTTCAATTTAAAATAATAATAAAAAAAAAGAAATTGAAATAGCAACTTCTATTAATATGATATATAATCAACCTAAATTATGAAAAAAAATATTATGCTTCAATTTAAATAAAAAAGATATGTAAAAGTCCAATAAACCTTTAAAATTAAACAAATAATGTAAATGAAAGATTTTTTTTTTAGAAGAAAACTATAAAACAAATTTAAATAGATAGTTTTACACAAGCAATAGTTTGGTACATACCTATCATTTTATTAATTGCAAAATTGATCTAACCTGTGCACCACAAGAATTAAAATATATATATTGGTGATTTATACACCACAAAACTTGAGTGACAGAAGATTTTGTATGAAGTGGTTGGTAATGGAGTCTCCAATGCATTAAATGTTTGCTTAGCTTTCTAAATAAAACTTGAAATTTTTTTATCATACATATTTAATTTTAAAAATGTGACATTTTTTCTACATATTTTTTGTGGGAATCTCGCTTAAATATATATAAGAGTTAGTTCCATTTTTACCTACATTGCCTTTAGTTACAACTTCACTTGTTGTTTAACATGGTATCATCATCATCATATATCATACGTTAGTAGATGTTAAGAGAATATAAAAATAAATTAGAAGTAGAAATGCGAGTGAAAACGAAAAATTAAAGAACAAAATCCTAAAAAAATTGTTTTGATTGTGATTTCATTATTTTACAAAATCAATGATTAACTATAAAGAATCAAAGTGAAAACTAAAATTTAAATATTCTTCTAACACCATTACATTTTTCAATCATTTTCGTGAATTTATACTTAATTTTTAAATATATATGTTATATTTAAAATTAAATTAGAATTAGCTATATAATGGTATTGAACATAAACAATTTATTAAAAAAATACATCAATTAAAAAAATTGCAATGAACAATTTTTTTATTTCAATTAATTTAATTTAATTTAAATTAATTTATTAACAAATTGAATTTGTAAAATTTAAAAAATCAATTAACTAATATTAATAATTTTCTTAATTAAAAAAAATCTTATATTTAAATTAATCGATCAAATCATACACATTCCTTAATTAATTAAAAGTGATTGTAATCTTTTATTCTTTTTAGAAAACACATGACCATGATCTTTCTTGCCTAGTCTACTTGAAACAATGATCTCATATTATTATATTAAGTTTTTTTTTTTTAATGATATATATATATATATATAAGTGTTAATATGTTAAAAGAGAGGGAGAAACTAGTAAAACAAATTTAATTAAACTAAAGTACTGCCAAAATAAGCACTAGAACTTGAATCTAATGTAACATAAGTTTACTAACCAAACTCATTGACCCAAAATCATCCAATCCTTTATAAAAGTCATTTTGATATTTTCATTCATACTCAAACTACAAGTGAGAAGATTTATGATCAAGTTAGCTTACCCCAAAAAGAAAGGAGAAAATACTTGAAAAATTAAATTAAAAGAAAGAAAATTAAAGAAGAAAAGTTGACAGTGCCACATGGCATCCCCCATGTCATGTATCAGTATCACCCACAAACAAAATCAAATTCAAAGTGGGTCCCATTGATCTAAAAACCCACATGGCCATGTTGTTCCAATCAACAACATCCACTTGGGACCCTCCCATCAAACCCTCCTCACGATCCAACGCTTGTTGATTTAAGTTCTTATAAGATCACATCAAAGCCGTTTATTCCTGGCCCACAGTCTTCAATACCGTCGGCTGTGCTTGTCTCTTCTCTGTCTCCTTCAGATAGAGCACCAAACTCTATGGTGTTCCTTATTGACAGGCAAGCAGATCTGTTGCTGTCTTAAACATAAAAATGATTTTTCTATCCGCCACGCGCAATCGACGCGCGTTTCTTATGGACCCAGCTTGTCTCCTATTGATTGGTGATTTGACAAGCGCGTGCAGAGAAACACGTGGGGGTTTATGACTTGTCATTCATGCACGAACAGAATAACTCGCCCACATGTTGTCCCTTGCTAATCAACCTCCTATAAAAACAATTTCCACAACACAAACTTTCTCAACAACAAACATTTCTCATTTTCCCTGAATGCAAAATATTTCCTCGGAAAATCATATTTTTCTAGTACTGAACCTAAATTTCACTAAAAGGGTATTCTTAATTTTCATCTATAAAGGCATAAAAGCAATACAGATTTCGTTTATTCATCGATCATCAATGGCATACGAAGGAGATCTCAATCTAAAAGCAACAGAGCTAAGATTAGGGTTACCAGGGAGTGATGAGGCTCCTACTACTGTAAGAAGCAACAAAAGAGCCTCGCCGGAAATATCAGAAGAATCAAGAACAAGAAGTAATAGTTCTAGTGTATCCAATGTTGAAAATGGTTCTACTGATAGAGATTGCGCACCTCCATCAAAGTAAGTTTCTTTTTTTTTTTTTTTTAAAAAAAATAAAATTCAATGATATTGAAAATGGTCTGTAAAGTTACGAGTGTTAACCATGGTATGTGTTGGTTAATAATGACAGGGCACGAGTAGTGGGATGGCCACCAGTTAGATCTTATAGGAAAAATTGTTTCCAATCAGATCTTTTGTACATTAAAGTTAGTGTAGATGGAGCTCCATATTTGAGAAAGATTGATCTTAAAATGTATAAGAGCTACCCAGAGCTCCTCAAAGCCTTGGAGAATATGTTCAAGCTAACTATTGGTAAGTATATATATATACAAATTTCTCATATGATAATTAATTATTAGGGTTCTTTATTTAATAGAAATTAATTAATAGGTTATTTTTATATTAATTTTGTAGGTGAATACTCAGAGAGAGAAGGGTATAATGGATCTAGCTATGCTCCTACTTATGAAGACAAAGATGGTGATTGGATGCTTGTTGGAGATGTTCCATGGGAGTAAGTTCTCTCTCTCTACCATATGTCTAATCTTCTTTTTTTTTTTAAAAAAAAAAAAAATTAGGCTCGGATTAGAATTTGAACTTGCAATCTTCAGAATCCATTTTCTTATAAGGGTTTTTGTTGTTATACTGCAGTATGTTTATTTGCTCCTGCAAGAGATTGAGAATTATGAAAGGATCAGAAGCTAGAGGAATGAGCTGTTTATAGAAAGAAAGCACCTAAAGAATATATAAGAAGACATTTTGGCTTGCATATGCATGTGTTCTTCAACAAGTTCTTGGAAAGTATTAGAAAAGGAGCAGATTGATCACATCTTTTTTGGGATTTTGGATTTCGCCTTCCTTGGTTTTTGATCTTAGTTATTTTGATACCTTAAGAATATATCTATTACATCTCTCTCTCTCTCTCTCTCTCTCTATATATATATATATACACACACTTGAGGAAAGAATAAAGGATGAAAAAAAAATTATCGAGATTCAAACTGTACAAAGTAAAAAAAAAAAAGCTTTGGTTTCTCTGTAGATTTCGATATATATATAAACATATCATCTAGGATTATGCTTAAAGATAAAGAGTTATACCATTTTTTGTGGAGAATTATATGTATTTCAATTATCAAAAGTAATAATAGCACAGAACGACAATACATACTATTATCCAAAACCTTGTTGTTGTGATTGGACATAGTTTTAATGAAAGCTTATTCATATCCCCTAATATTGAATAAGAAAAACTAGTTTATTATATGATGGAGTTTGACGGAATTGAATCATTCTAGATTTCTAGTAATTAAGGATTCACACAAACTTATGCATTAAGCTTGCAAGAGGACAGGAATTCTTGAACGGGGTTGTTTTTACAATAGTATTTCAGTTCTGAATAAATTAACTTTTAATTCCACATAATTTTGATTTTAAATGAGGGTTTCACGATAAAAGATGAGAATAATTTTAAGTGATAAATTTCAGTTAATTGTGTTTAATTATAATAATAATGAAATTAATTGATTAGATTAAAATCTTTATTTTCTCTATCAATTCATTAGTGAGTTATTTCATTTAATTTAGTCATAGTATAAAGCGCAACTCTAAATTTTATTATCAAACTAGTCATATTTCGTTGTTTGATATATATATATATATATATATATATATATTTTCCTTTTGAAGCTCAAAGATTTTAGGATCTTGTCCCAAGAAATAAAAAAAGGATGAAATACATAGGAAAAATCCCAGTCAATTTGAGTAATATAGCCATGAACTTGTGAACATAAGCTAACACCTTCATCTCTTCAAGGACAAAATTAAAAGATAAAACTGGGTGCCCCCATGCAAACCCGGCGTTATCAATGCACAGTTTGCAGGAAAATTAAAAAACTCAACAGTTTGTCATTCCAAGTCTAAAGTGTTTGGCACAATCCCTTAAGGTTTTGGGGGAGGGGGTGGGGGGAGGGGTTGTGGGTTGTTGTTGGGTGTGGACCATTCTCCCCAAGAAGTTATATTAAAGAGGTACACGCCTCATCCTTTCAACTCGAGGCTAAAGGATATGTACATATGTATATAAAACCAAGTTTTTAAAGAAAGGAGAATAAGGTTCAGTTTTCAATTATAAGAGAATGTGCCACATCTTACTTGCAAATATTAAAAGAAACATATTTTTCTTTTTTTCTTAAATATTAAATAACAACAAGTGATTTTTAAGTATATATAATAAGAGGCTTTTTTTTTTAAAAAAAAAAAAGAAAAGATTGCCATATTAGCAATTTGAAGGTTACAGTATATTTCAAAGTTATATTATAACCAACATAAATTAAAGTTAGTTAAGTGACTTGAAATTTTATGATAATCTAGTTTATGACTCAATTAGAAATTTTGAGAGTCTCGATTTAAAAGAATTTTCTTTGAGTTATGTGATTGGCCCAAGTATGGTTTAGTTTAAGATATATATATATATATTTGTTAGGGTTATGTATTATATTTTTCTTTTGTAATAGTTCTCATAAAAATAAAAAAAAATTCTTCTTACCAGCATACGTAAGTTAAATTAGCCGAACTACAAACATCTTTATATTGTTTTTCTTAATTTTTTTTTATTTCTTCCAATTTTTTCTTTTTGCATAACAAAGGCGTTGATTATTATAGCTGAAAATTTGACCAAATAAGCTGGATTTTTCGGGTCAATAAACCAATAATGAAAAGGCAGGTAGGCAGGCACATGCTAAGCTAAAGAATGGTGGGTGACAAAATCAAGATAAATGAGCTGGTCAGAAACATGTTTCGTGCTCATGTCCAAGAAGTCATCCCTACCATTAGAAATACAGACGAAATATTCAGGAGAATAAAAAGTTTGCTCTTATTAAATGTCGGTTAGGTAGACAGCGCGGAGCTGCTGCCAACTCTTAAATTTCCATCAATCATAAAAGCTTTCTACAATCAGTATTCAGTACAGTTATAATATCATTCTAGCCGTGTCAGTATAAATACAATTACTGCATTTTCAAATATATTCAAATTGGTTCTTCAGAGATAAAAATAACAAACAAATAAACAAAATTCAAATTCGTTAATCATGGGCCTTGGGTACCTGCTAGGCCAGTCTGATCTGTTCAGGTTTTTTCACAGGCTCGCACAAGGCCATTATTTTTTTTCTCCGAGCTTGACTTGTCCGAACCCCCATAGGCCAACTTTTTATGCGGATCAGATTAGAAAATATTCTTTTTCACATAGTCACAACTCAGTTGGAAGACGTGGGATTGGGAACTGAGATCTTGAGAAAGGAATGATATAAATACCTTGGAGAACAAACAAAAACACCCTAAGCTATAAAATATGAATGATAATGGAAGCAGAACAAAGACTGGGTTGGGCTGTCTGTCAAATTATCCCTTTCAAATATGATGTTAGCTAGTTGAGCCAGAACAAAAACCCCACTACTCATTGAGTTAAAATATATGCTTCCTATTTATTATTATTACTATTCTGGATTAGTTTTACAGCTGCTCATTAACATTGAACAAGACATCCAAACATGGCCGACCCAAAGCCAAATCCAAATGTTACAAATTAATAAGTTATTCAAAATTTCAAATATTATATGATAATTATACTGGCTCTTAGGCAAAGCTGGTGTACTATTAACTCCTAATAGATCAACTCGAGGTCAGACTCCCAGTATAATAAAGAAGATTACATCTGGTTTGGACAAAATCAGATCCAACTAAACACTCAAGCTCAAATCCAAATTCTAAAATATTACAGGCAAAAATGAACTATGTGGTATATGCAGGCAAAAAGAAGAAAAATATTTTAAAATGACAAGGATATTTGATTATGTTTGAAAAGATTCAAAAACTACAAAGAAAATTACAACTTGCAAATTATGTAGATATCACATTGCAGAATATACAAACAAAACCCATTGAGGCCTTCAACTTCATAAGAGAAGTGAATAGTAAGCAAAGCCAGACCACAAAATGGTAGCAATATTGCACAAACAGCACCTTATATTACTATAATGGCATGAAATCCTCACCAGTAATTGAACTTAAATTCATCCTACCATCCTGATCATGAAGGGATCCCATTCTTTCATCCAGTATTGCCAATTGGGACTTGACCCAAGGTGGATTATACCTACCTTCAACCCATAAAGCTTCGCCAGTATCTTTGTGTTTGAAATCAGGATATTTAGGGTTCCTCTATAAATCAAAGTAATAATATCGGATTAGCATCCAATAAATGAAGCTGAAACATGTTGTAACATATAACATCTGAACAATCATTTCAAGTCTACTTGAATATTTGCAAACAAGGTTCAAAAGCAAAGGACTCCATTCAAGTTGGTTAATTTTCATGAAATGTCATCAACTAAAAGAATAGGAAAAGAATCACCAATATTTTAGTTAGTAGGTCATATGTGAATAAAAGTAACCAGTATATTAATGCATGAGGCATTTGTCAGTATATGCATGCACACAAGGGTATGTGTATCACACTGAGCCAATGATAAAGTAATAAACACAAGAAAGTGTGGATTTTGCAATTTTAAACAGAAAGGAGTACCTTGTTCTTCCTATTATCCCACCACTCCAAAGGATTAGCAAAAAAGGATTGCCATAATTCTTCTATGGAACCTGTGCTATTTGCAGCATTATTGCCAAACTTTCTACCTGCTGAAAATTAAATATCAAGCATTGAGATCCATATGACAATTTTATGTTGCCAAATTTGAGATTTCATTTCAAGAAATAATGGCTTACTTGCTATCATACTCTCAGAATCACGACCATATGATGCTGCTGACACAGAGCTCCTTTCAACAAAATTCAATTGTTGAACCACTACCTGCAAGAGGTTGAGAAAATTGCACTCAGTTTATGAAAACTAAAGTGAAAATAACATAAGCACTTGCAAGATCATGAATAACAGAACCTTGTAGTAGGTCTGCTGCTTTCCATCATCATTCTCAACTACATCTGAAATCAATCTACCAGTGACATAGATTTGGTGGCCTTTCTCTACATGCTCAGAAGCGATTTGTGCCAGCTCATCCCAGAAAGTCAAATTGATCCTATGAAACATCAATTGTCATTTTCCAAAGAGGACCATAAAAGTTTGATTTGGCAGCATTTTTGTGTTCTATCAAGTAATTAGAATTCTATGAAGCAATCGCTTGTGGAAAGATCATAGAAAATTAGAGCTAAT
The DNA here is from genome assembly GCA_947687605.1 of Reutealis trisperma. Classification (NCBI taxonomy): domain Eukaryota; kingdom Viridiplantae; phylum Streptophyta; class Magnoliopsida; order Malpighiales; family Euphorbiaceae; genus Reutealis; species Reutealis trisperma. The sequence continues at coordinate 10,004,498 of CANTUT010000033.1, read as the reverse complement.
AATGTGTAAACACTCATACACAAATAAGAGAGTGAGAGAGGACATAAAGAATCATAGATTAAATAAATTCCACTGCATGCATTTATTATCAAATGAGAAGGAATTGGGTTCAATTCTACTAGCTATGTCTCTCCAACGTAGACTGGTTTTTTAAATTTTAATTGTTATACTGCTAAAGTGAATTACCTTTAGGAAAGAATAGCACATACAAACACATGCAACATATCAGTGGCAAGGGTGGATGCAGGGGGGTCATAAACTCATGATGTCAAAGTGGCGTAGGATGGCTGGAGCCTGGAAGAGATAATGGCACTGAGAACAAGAAAAGAAAAGAGATGGAGTGCTCCCTTTAAATCACCATCAACCCACACCAATCAGTGAAAAGTAGACTTTAAGATCAATATCTCTCTTGGAGGCAAAACACCAATTAATTCCATAAGTGTCCTTCCTCTCTCGTTGGCCGAGCATCTTCAAACCTCTACTTATCTGTAGAGTTCATTCTTAAGCCGTTCCACTTTGGAATTTCTTGTTGCTTTCCCCTTTAACCTGTGCCAAACTCTACTTTTGCTGTTGCCAGGTGGAATGATTCATTCAACCTCGGTATCGGCAACCAAGATACCTTCTCTGTTGAATGAATCTTCAAACCACGACTCCAGTCAGTTGAATTTATCTCAGGTGACAGGGACAGAAGAACACTTCACAAAATGCAGTTTTAAATGCAGAGTATGGAGGAAGAAGATTCCAAGCCCGAACTCACTTTGCCTTCTCTCCTTTTTTCCTTTTTCTTTTTCTCATTGAAGTTCAACCATATATTGTCCTTATCTAGATATAATCCCTGCCTGGTATCCTATCCTATGTCAGAAGAACAATGAGTTAACTAGTAAAGTCTCTTACTATGTGTTTGGGAGTTTAGAGGCGAAAGGAATAGGATATGACTATCCTTGCCTTGTTTCAATTCCTCTCCTTTTCACAAATACATCATTTCTTGAAAAATAATTATAAATAATTCAGAGCCTTGATACCACATTGATCTTGCCTGACCATAGCGTGTCTATAGTTGGTGGGCAAAAATGAGTTATATAAACACTAAAGCATTACTTCACTATCTCATCCCCCTATCTTCTTTGCTAGCTCTCCAAATTTCATACTTGGAAGCTGAAACACAAGCTTATCTACCGATAATTGATAATTCTTCATTCCATTCCACCACCCTAGGCCCTAATTTCAAAGTATCACAAAAGCTAAACACATGCCGTACCCAATAAACTAATGAAACCAATATTATCCAAAAAATCAAACATACTAGATTTCAGAACAAAAATAGAAATGCATCTTTACCAGGAGGTCTCCATGGCGGATTTCTTAACAGCAAGTCGTGTCCAAGCAACAACCTTGCCAGAGGGCAGGGGCTTGATTTCAACGGGGGTCCCAACAACGCCGATGAGATGCACCGTGTTACAGAGCTCCTTATCCCATGGAATCGCAGCCGGTTTAGCATACTCCACCACCTGATTGTAGCGGTTGTCTCCGTAATCAACCGAGCATCTCAGGCTCCGATTAAAAAGCAATCGTTTAAAACCTTCTCTAGGATAAGAAGAGAAGTGGGCTAGAGACAAATGAGAGTTTCGGACGTTTGCGAGCGAGAATATACTACTGGAAGATGACACTAGAGTTCGCTCCAACGCCATTGTTTATTGTTCTTTGTTTCTTCTGTTAGCTATAGGGTTTGGGTTTTGCGGGAAATAGAATTTTATTGGAAATTGGAACGGATAAACTTTCGTGGGCCTGGACCTGGTCCCAAATTATCATATAATGGGCCCAATGAATGTTGCTATCATACGCCGGGGTGCGTTATTTGCAAAGTGAGAACTGAGAATCAGCCTGTGCCTGATTTGATTCCTTTCACGGTTTTCAGGTATCTAAAATCGGTGCTTTTCTATCTTCTTCTTCACTGAGCTAAGCGTCTTCTGAAAATGCTAGCTCGTCTCGCCGCCACGCGTCTCCGTGAGATCCGTCAAGTTTTCCGTCAAAGTCCTCAGGTTTTCCTTTTCGATTTTCTCATTTTCTCGGCATCCAATCATTCTTTTTGACCTAATCACCTCGTTTCTCTCATCTCTGCAGACATCTCGGTCCTTCTCTACTGCTCTAAACTACGTGAGTCCCAGTAGTCGCGCCTACAAGTTTTCTATTATTGATTTATTTATTTATTATTTGTTAATTTATGTCGTCAAATTGGTGATTATGCAGCACATTGATACTCCGGATAATAATTCGAACCTTCCATGGGAGTTCTCTGTTGCAAATAAGGAGAAGGTAAAGTGAAAAATGCTAACAAATTTGAATATTGGAATCGTGCTTTTTGCATGTAATAATGCCTGTTATTTGTTAATTGAAGGGCACTTCCTCTAATTATATTTCATTATTTGTTAATTTTTTTAAAAGCATGGTTTTTTTTTGGTGGTGATTATATATATTCAACTTGGTAATTGAGTTGATTTATTTACTACTGAAGAAAATATTGAAAGTTCTGTGAATGTGTTATTTAAAGAGATGATAATGTCAATGCTGTTGGACTTGAATGAAGGCATGGGTTTGTGAGAATGGGAAGTGGGGGAACTATTTATTATTTTGGTTGATTGATGTACTGTTCTTCTGAATGGAACACTCTTGGGCATACTGATCTAAATTTTAGAGGCCTTTTATATTTTAAACAAGAGAGGAAAATGAATTCAATGTAGGGCCTTTGAGGCCGGACTTGGTTTATTCAGAAACTTTGGCTCAGAATCCTAGAGCTTTTCCATAAGACTAGTAACCTTGTAAAGTTTCCCAATCATTATCATAATAATGGTCATTGACCTATCGTGTTGCCATACATCAATCTTATCCTCTGCTGTGATATTATAGACTAATGGTTGTAGATTTAGCATGTGTGAGTAGCTGTTACTTAATAATAAGCTCAAAATTGAAAACAATCTATGGTAAAGCAGCACATCCATAGGAGACTTAGTAGATGTAGTTGGATCCTAAATTTTGTTAAATATGCTTTGACCTAACATCATTTTATCTTCTAGGTTGGAAAATGTTAATGTAGGTATGTGTTTTGGCAAGCAACAAGTCATTGAGGGAAACTCACTTTAGCTACAACGCTTCCTTTCCTTCCCTTTCCAGTATGGAGGCTTAACCGTTTTTGCTATTAGGAGTTTGTTGATATGCGTTACTTCCTAACTAATCTGCCTATGAATGCATATTTGCATTGCACATTCAAGGCGTTGATATGCTTTAGACTTTAGACCTCATACTGGTTCATTATGGTAGAAACCGAAAGCTTCCAAGTAGTGGGAGGAGTCATTAAGTTTATTTGTACTGTGCTACTCAGGGCACAAAATTACAATTTTAACTAGAAAGAATAGGAGCAACTTCTTTTTTTTTTTTTAATTAATTAATTAATTATTTATTTTGCTTCAGATCATACAATGTTTTAGGTTCTAAACCTTGCCTTGACATCTCCATCTGTATTTGATGCATTGCTATCGGTGAAATTTTAGAATTTTGAGGAATCTTCCTTGCAAGGGCATATGCGTGATCTAGGACAGATATTGTTATGTTCCTCTTTTCTATGTAATCAAAAGACTTCTATTATTCATCTCATTCATTTAATTCAAGGAGTACATTCATTTATCACAGTCCAACAGTTATGTAAGTTGTCAATTGTTTTCTGGAGCATTTCCTCTCTTATTTGACTAAGATGATGCGGCAGCCTCATCATTCCTATGAGGTAGTGTAGAATGAAACAAGACATTGAGAACTTGTTATAGAACGCTGCAAAGACAACTACTTGCATTCTTCATATCAATTGAATAATTTTTCTTGTTTTCCTCTGGATCTCCCAATCATACTGTTCTGTTTTCACTAACTTCTTTAACCAAAGCATTGTTATTTTATATGGTAAATCCTTTAATGGTGTTTAGATTCTTTTTTGTTCTAAAACTCTGGTGTTAGGTCAAAGAAATACTCTCGCACTATCCATCCAACTACAAGCAATCAGCAGTTATTCCTCTGCTAGATCTTGCACAGCAGCAGCATGGAGGGTGGCTTCCTGTTTCAGCAATGGATGCAGTAAGTTGACGAGAACGCATGAGCTTTTGATGTCAATTAGCATGTTTGTGAACTTTTACTGAATTTTGAGCTAGTTCCCCAGAAAGTCTGAAACCTCGCTAGTGGCATACTTGATTGCATATCATACACAATAATTTTCTGCCATAAGATGCAAGTGATACTAGTTTATTAGAATCGTGAATAGTGATACAGATTATAATTATGCTTTCTATTTTACAAGAAATGTGAGAACATAAATTACTGCTTGGTAGTTCTCTGATGCACAATAGCGGAATGATATTACTATTTCTATTTGGTTCAAAGAATTGTGAAGCTTGTCTTAGTTAACCAAAAGCATTTTTTAAGCAGCTAGCTAACCCTAAGCCTTAGCCTAACCCTAAATAGATTAGAAAGGAGAGAACAAAGGGATCAAAAGTTCAGCTAAATAGGCTGATTTTCTGGTTGCAGTCCACAGGAAAAAGACGACAAGTAAATTGGTTTATCTTAATTCTGCCTCTAAACTGAACACTAGAGCTCTATATATAGCATAAAATTCTAAAAGAATTAGGTCTTTCTAAATAAAAATTAATCTTTTTCTCTTACATTAATCTTATTATGTTATGATTACCATCTACATTAAAATTGCAGCATCATAATGTATTTTTATGAAAAACGTAGTTTTGAATTTAGCAACAAAATTAAAAAACTGTAAAAGGTGAAGTTAGCGCTTGGTTTCAAAGTAGTCATGAATTTGCAATTTGTTTCACCAACATTGTTAAAGAAAGTGATTCATTTCAATTACCTTATTTTCACCGGATTGTCAAAGATGCAAATGAAAGTAGTCATCTCTTAAATATAAAATGTGTTCTCTCATTGTATGCAAAATAAAAAAGTAACATTTTACCTTGCGTTTTCACTCTATCTTCAATTCCTTCCAATCCCACTATGCAAACAATTCTAAAATTTAACCAACATCACCATTCTGCACCTCCCTCCACTAAACAGCCACCTCTTACTTAACCAGCACACCACAAACAAAAACTCTGACATCAACCATCAGAAATCACCACCTTTGCAAGCACCCATAACTAGGTCATAAGCAGCCGTTACTTCACACACTAGTAACCACCTAAATCAACTCACAGCAATATTCAAGCAAATCATATAAACAAGCTAAGAATGAGGTTTTTGAGCAATTTATCTATAAATGGTTTGGGCTTTTGTACTGTAGAATGTTAGGTTTTTCTTCCTTTTTTTTTTTAAGGTTTTTTTTTTTTTTTTTTTTTTTAAAAAAAAAAAAAGCTCTAGAGAATGGATGGGAAAGTAAGGAGTTTGTTGATATTGAAATGTTAGTTTGAGGAGAGAGTGCTTTGCCTGATTGCTTGACAAAAGAAGCCCCTGACCTCGTGTTAGGATGCCTTTGTAGTTTTTAAGAAAAAAGGAAAAGAAAAAAAAAAATCTTGGGAGGTAATTTTTTTATTACTTTTAACTGTTTAAAGTTAAGAAAATTCTATGCTCTTTTTGTTTCCTTGTTTGATGCTTTGTGGATGTTAAACCCTTTAATTTAAACTGTTTGAAGTTAAGGGTATGCAAATAACCTTTTATTTGATTGTTTTATGAATTCTCCAGGTGGCTAAGGTTATTGAAGTTGCTCCTATCCGTGTATATGAAGTTGCAACATTTTATTCAATGTTCAACCGCTCACCGGTGAGAAAATATAAGCCATATTCTGAATTTTGATCTTCTATAAGCCACAGCTTACACAGATTAAACCCTTTCAATGGATTTTCAGGTGGGTAAGTACCACTTATTGGTTTGTGGCACAACACCTTGTATGATACGTGGTTCACGGGAAATCGAAGATGCATTACTGAAACACTTAGGAGTAAAGCGCAATGGTGAGCTATATAAAATCAAATTTGTTTAATTCTTTCATGTTACATCTGACTACAGGTTAATATTTGGATATGAAGTATATGCCTGGTGAATTTTAATGTGCAGAAGTAACAAAGGATGGTCTTTTCTCTGTTGGGGAAATGGAATGTATGGTGAGTCTCTGTTTAATGATTTACATGTACATTTTTTAATCACATCTAGAGTTAATTTTAATCACATGTACATTCTTTAATCACATCTACAGTTAATTTTACTTTGTTAATTATAGGATTAGGATGTAGATAATTAGGGCAGAAGTATATCCATGCTCAATCTATAATGAGCATATTAAATTCTTCAAGGATTCATTTGCATTAGCATGTCTTTAAAATGATCAAGTGTTTTTGTGTTTCAAGCATAGTTACTAAAGCCCTCAGGCGCAAGGCGCTTTAGGTGATGGCTCTAGCACCCCTAACATTGCAAGGTGAGCAAACTCACACAGGCACATGCCTTTTTGCTTAGGCACGTGCCTTTTTCCAGGCGCAAGGCCCAAGAAAGGCGCGCCTCCCTCATATTCACCTCTGATGAGCTCACCCACCACTAAAGGCCACCACCAACAGACTCGAAACTCACCAATATTCCAGAATCTGGTACCCACAGGCCAGAAAATCACTGGAAAAGTAATTTCCATTACCAGAAAGTTGCTGGAATCCTGCCGGGACACCGTTTCTGGGATCGCCAGCCACTGATACTTCTATATCCATCACCCACACGCTACAAATCCCTCTCCCCTTTTGTTCTGGGTTCTTAACTCTCTCATCTCTCTCCTATGGGTTTTTTATTTTTGCCCTTCTGTTCCTGAGTTACCTAGCTGCTATGTTTTCTGCGTACTGCTTACCTCTGTTTCTTCTTCTTCTTCTTCTTCTTCTTCTTTTTTTTTTTTTTTAATTGTTATAATAACTTTGAAAACATTTGAAAATTGTTTTGATGTTTTGAAAATTGTTAGTTTTAGTCAATTAGATCAAATAGAGCTAATATCTTGATTTTGACATAAATTCTTAACCACACTTTTTAATCTTTTTTTTTTTTCCATTTTTAATGCACTTTTGTGCCTTGCACCTAGCTCCAGGCTTGTGCCTTTAATAACTATGGTTTCAAGTGTAAAATCATAAAAAATCAACATGATCCCAAACCTAAATACTCGATCATTTTAAAGGACTATCTATCCAAACTCAACATTTTAAATGACTATCCAAATGAGCTCTCAAGTGTAATTTTGGTGTGTATGCACACATGCTCCCTTTTCATGGAAATTATGGGCGTGCCAGTAAAGATTATCCAGTGTTCTCAATCCATATATATTCCTGCTGGTCCTCTTCATGTTATTTGTATGAAACCTGTGCCGCCAATCACCAAATTGCTGTATTTATAGGAAAAAGAGAAAATGAGGCCAACAATACAAAGGTATCTGCTAGCTTGGTTGTGACATCTTATCAAAGATCTATGAACTTGTTGGTAGATCTAAGATAAGGTGTTGGTAAATCATAATGGTAAGTATTGAACTGTAATAAAATGAAAATGCTATGAGTGATGGGGGTTTAATGGCTGGGAAGGTTTATCCTCAATTGGTAGTATAGGTCTGATTGTATATTGTTTTACCACTCTGCATATATTGTAATTAACTAGGGTAAGATGTAATACTAATTGTTGCTTTTTTTTTTTTTTCCCCGTGCAGGGATGTTGTGTGAACGCTCCTATGATTACTGTTGCTGATTACTCCAATGGATCTGAAGGATATACTTACAATTATTATGTGAGTCCAAGATAATCCCTTTGTTCTTGAAAAGTTCTGATTTTTTTTATTTTATAGGAAGCTTTAAAAATTCCACATTGCTTTCTTATCTTAATTGCAGGAAGATGTTACTCCAAAACGAGTTGTTGAGATAGTTGAGATATTAAGAAGGGGAGAGAAGCTGCCGGTAAGGCAACTGGGCTGGTTGCTAGTATTTTTTATTTATTTATTTGAGAAATGATATCATTACTATGTACTTAAACTCTGTCCTTTATTTCAGCCTGGCACACAAAATCCAAAGCGTATCAGGTCTGGGCCAGAAGGAGGCAATACTACACTGCACGGCGAGCCAAAACCTTCTCCATGCCGAGATCTTGATGCCTGCTAAAGTTATGGTAAATTTTGTCCCCAATAATGCAAAGCTTGGATTATTTTTCAGGCTTCTCTGTATCGTCCTTGTTTTTCTTTAGCACAACCATTTTTTGTATTTGCCTGCCAGCGTGGTTTCTGGCAGAGGATTTCATATTCAAGTTATGAAATTGCTTACCAGTTCATTGACACCCATGAATTTAAATGTTGAGTGCATTCCTCTATATACTGGTGTTTTTTTTTTTTTTTGCCAAAGATATACTGGTATGGTTACAGTGGCAATAACAATTACTGGGCATGGCATAAATCGAGGAATGTCACAAAAATCATCAGATTTTCTGCATTCCAAAGAAAAAATAGATCCAGAATAATTGTATTTCTTTTTATTGCTATTCTATTAATTCCATATGTCTTGAATAATTGTATTCAAGAAGCTCATTCTCCTATCTGTTAGTAAACTTGTGACGCTGAGAAATTTCTGTGCACTAATTTTTCATTTTCTTTCCTGTACACTAAGAAATGAGTATACAAAGTTCCCAGTGCTTTTTTAAAAAAAAAAAAAAAAAAAGAGCCTATGTTGTTGTATTTACGTATACTATTTGGCTTGGAACCAACCGAAATGACGAGCAGTTTTTCTTTTTATATTCAAGTTGGTGTATTGAGCTTTGTTCGTGATATCATGGCATCTGGGATGAGAGTTTTTGTTCAGTGGTAAGACAAAAACCTCCCAGAAATGAACACACTGCACATTTGGGAGGTTTTCTTTATTGCTGATGGATTGACTTCATTTTTAGTTAATACTAATTTATTACCCCTTTTTTATTTGTTTTTTTCCTCAAAACTCGTAAGGATGACAATGGAGGTCGTAATATTACCATGTGAGTAGTGTGAGACTTTGAGAATGATGATAAATACGAACACGCTTCTGGAGTTGTGGTAGTTGGAGCCAACCAAACTTAGTCAAAGAGGGAATGAGAACTGAAACCAACAGTCTCTGTGCCACTTATTTATTCTAATTAATTTCCATACATAAAACAGACACTTTTACATGCTGCACGCGCACTTTCAATTTTCAATTTGCTAAATCAGAAAAAGACTTGCATTTCATTTTCTTTATCTTCTTCTTCGCTATCATTTTACCAATTCTTCTTACCCTCTTGCCATTAAATTTCTTTTATTTCTTGTATTGACTAAGCAATAAGGTGCGTTTTGCGATGGCTATTCCTTTCACCCCCGCAAAGTGAAACTCCACATCTTTCTTCAGAATGAATGAATAATAACTTCTCCCAATCCTGTCATCCCGTTGCTTTTAACATTAAATTCCCATTTTTAATTTAAATCAAAAACATAGATGATTAAGTTATATACATATACGTGTATTATATGTAAGGATTCAAACAACAATGGTGTTTGGTAAAAATATAAAATTTGTTCTATGTTTTTACAAATTGTCCGAAGTTGACTGATGACAGAAACATAATCGTAAAATTTGGTGGTGTGCCACCCTCGTACAAGCTGAGGACTGAGAAGGCACTCTTGGTTTAAGCTTTTATGTATATTTAACTTCAATTGTATTTAAATATTTGTCATGATTTAAAGACATTTATTATCCATGGGATTTGAAAAAAAATACTATATACAATGCAAATATTATATCTAAAAATTCAGTTATTCAACAAAAACTATACACAGTGCAAATTAATATGATCGACACAATATCAAACTTCATCAAATAATCTCCACATATTTACAGGCTCAAATCTAAAGCCTCTTGGCTTTAAGCATCAACCTAGCCAAGTAATTCCAATGTACATGTAATTAATATTGTACTTGTGCTATCATCTATTCCCAAAAAAATAAATAAATAAATTTTCCTTTATTTCGCAAAAATTAAAAATAATTATTTTATTTTTTTATTATATTCCATTTTTCATTAATTATCAATAGAGATATTATTATATTATTTATTTTATCAAATTAAATTAGATCCCTACTCTCAAAGTACCAAATAGTCAGTCATTACTCCTACTCTCTCTCTCTCTCCCTCTCCTCCCAATGATTTAACCTCCAATAATGACTCGGAAGAAAAAGAAGTCAAACAACTTTAGGTAACACAAAGAAGCACCCCCTAAATAAAGGAGCACTATCATTTTCTGTTGGACTAAAAACACCCACTACAACAAAACCAACCAACCATTATCCATTTCACCTTTTGCATTCCATTTCCTCTTAAATAAAATAAAAAAACTACTACAATAATACATATTATATATATATATATATATATATAGTATTATATACCCTTTTACAAGGTCCCCCCACCACTACCAAAAATTAGAGCCCCACTAGAAAAGTGCTCCCATCACTTCCCACTAACCCCACCACTGATACAAAAAAGAAAGGGCATATCAAGTGAGCTTTGACAACTCTTCTCCTTCACTTGAACTTGGCCAGACATCATGGACCTGCCTGCATTTTTTTAGGCATTGACATCGAACCCTGTTTTGAAAAAAGCTGGAAAGGAAAGGCAAAAGCAAGACCTACGGCATCTGACTTTGATTACAATTTGAAATTAGCCAACATCTATTTGTGGGAGTTGGAACGTTACAAACGAGATATGGGACCCCAAGCACTTGGTGACTAAACTTTTAGGTTTTTAGATGGGACAATGAGATGCTTACCCATTCTCTAAGGTCTACGATGGAGGATTTGTTTCTGGTTTTACAATAGCAGAGGTATCCGGTGGTTGTGTATGGTAAATTGCCGTGGCCAGTGAGATGGGCATGATGCAAAGAGCCTTTGATTGAAGAAACTGCATGGCAGCACCAACATTTTCTTCCATTAGCTTAGCTACCTGTCTTTCTGTGCCATCATTTGACCACTTCTCCCAGGCTGGTTCGTTTCTTCCACCTTCACCAGTTTCGTCCTATATATCAAAAAGAGCTACCTTCAGCCTAAATGTGAAGAAGGAAAGAAGATGGCCTTATCCTCCATAAACATGATCTTTTCTTTATTACCTCAACTGAAGATAGTGGGATGTCCCTTACAAGTGGTGCAACCGCACCAGCTCCGCCCAACCTACTCATGCTTAAAACCTGTTAATGATAAAGAAACAATAGTCAAACAGAAGGGGGAAAGAGCAATAAGGAAATTTCAACTATCACAACGGCCATTTTCATGGATGTTCCATTTCAAAGTGTACGAGGCATGCACTACTAAATAAGCCAATGAATATTGAACCGTCTATTGCATAATACACATTTTCTAGTGATCTTCAATTTATAATTTGTCATCCATAGTGGAGGCAACCATTTATCAACTTTTAAGAGCACACAAACCTGTCCTGTGAAATGGGAAACTAGACCAAGTGCACTCATTTACATAGCACAATAGTGTTCACCTCACCTAAAGTACCAATAATAGTTGTTGCAGAATTCAGATACCCAACTCAAGAGATCAACTGAGAAATACACAAAGCATGAAGCACAACCATGTAGAGACAAAAGTGGCTCTAAGAATAAAGTGTTCTTAAATATTAAGTATAACTTATGCATGGAAATTCATAATTGGTGCAAAAGGCTACAATTATTCTAATCAAGTGCCACCACCATACTTCGGCTTTGAAGTCTGTTTAAATCAGATAAGAAAATGACTCTTACCAACATCATCCATTAGTTGGGAAACTATTAGACCCTTGACTAACATAACCAACTTTGCTGAAACATAACTTTGATTCAGAAGGAACATCTTAAAAAATATCAAACAATTCTCTTGATAGTATCTAGGTAAAAACCAAATACTCTATGCTCCAAGCTTACACACCCCATCAAGTGAGATATGTTCAGGTTGACTCTCTATGAAATAATAGGACTTATCATAAAAAAGACAGCCAAATAAGAATTTTGCAATTAGTAGGGAAGAAAACTGATCTATACTTTACAGCACCTTTACTTGGAGCCTTAGAAACTTCACGTAATCCACAATTTCATCAAGCATGGCAGCTCTGTCTGTCTGCACAAACAAACTATACATCAATCGTGGAGGGAAAAGTAGCCATCATGCTAACAGAAAATCTCTTGCAGACAACTTCAAAAATTTCTTCAGTTAATACTCAAGGACAAAACTGACTAAATCTCCAAATATAGAACTGAGACAACAAACTCAATCCAAGGTGATAAATGCCATAAACATAGAATTCTATTTTTGCACCTTCCATGCGATCAGTATTTGCCTTCTCCCCCTCTCCTCTTCTTTTAGCTACCACATCCTAAACATTCTATCACTCGGTCCATTTCTGGTATTAAGATACATGTTTCATTCTAATCAAGGCATGCTAAGTAATATATATGGTGCAAGTTCAAATACTAAAGTACAGAACAAAGTTGAGATCTATCAAACTACACAAATTTTTTCATGTGACCAGTACCCAATCAGCATTAGCCACATTACGATTACTTAAACTTTAACTAACACTGCAAACCATGCCATTGTGCCATTAACAATTTATTGTTGGCCACTAGGCTAAAATCCCACATGTTTGTCATCATTATGGTGCACCATACATACATATATATATATATATATATATATATATATATATATATATATATATATATATATATATATATATATATATATATATATATATATATATATATATATTGTAATACCACCATAAACCATATCCACAGCCAATTTCTTTGATTGAAGATGCTAGCTCTTCCCATTTTGGAGTATCATTACCTGGAAAGAGAATTACTATCAATTTAGAAAGAAAGAAATTATACCTTTTCCCTTTAGATTGTTTATTGTTTCTCTTCCCAACATAGGAGGCAAACATGGCATAATGCTAATGCCTACAATATTAGAACTCAAACATCATTCTGCAATTAAATTCATAAAAGAACGTGAGAAAGAACAAGACTGACCTTATTGACACTAGGAACCAGCTCCTGCAATGCCCTGATTCTTTCTGCTATCCTTTCTCTGCGCAACTGTCCAATATTGAAAAGAATCAAGAGTTATTGTATCATTACAAAGGGAAAAGAAAAATGAATTTAAGGATGAGAGAAGAAAAATAAGCACATGGCTCTTGTGCCAGGGCTCCCATCAAATGTTCATACTACCATCACCAACAGCGATATGTTTTTTATACAGTACACTCTGACAGTCAATATAAAATGTAACCTCAGATATGAAATGGGAAAAAAAGGCAGTAATTTCAGCATAATGTTGTCTGCATGACAACTTTAAAGTTAGCTGCTTCACAAGTAGAATGACAGTTAAGGCAGAAGTATGAAAATTTTTCCCTTCAGCTGGATAGTTCCCCACAACTAAGCATCGGTCTCATTGGCATTTTCGCATATTTGTGGAATTTGTGCAGATGACCATTAGGCAAATGTCTCAAAGAGAACAATTAGAATTTATCCTATTTTGTTTATGAACATTATTTTTTTATCACTACCAGGCTACATCAAGTTCAAATCAACTCAAAGCACCAAATTTGATTTTTAATACACATGCCACAACAGAAAACCTCTTGTTTAAATGCAATTGCATCCAAATCACATATTACATAGACTTTCTAACTTAACAGTGATGAGCATGAGAACCTATATTTTACAATTTAACAAGGATTTTTCAAGGTGCAATTCTTAACTCCTGCCTTTGAGTTTACACAGTTATTTTGGAATCCAGGTTTTGTTTTTCTAATTGCCATGATTTTCTGGTTTTTTTTTTTTTTTTTTTTAATTTCAAAGCTGATGCTACATCCATACTCTTGATGATATTACGTTATTTTTACAATAGATTTCTTTTTGCTCACTACATTAGACTTACCCGCTCAGCAATGCTGTGTGGATCAGTGGCCTGTCCTCGTCTAGCCCGCACCCTGGGGCGCATTGTGGGTGGATGTGGGGCTGCAGGTACAGTTGTGGGCATGGGTTGACCATGAAAGACCTGCAATAAAATGAGAATCACATTATCGAGGACAAAATTTAAAACAGAAGATAGACCATTACGCCAACAACACCACAGAATCCAACCATATATAGATGGAAAAAGGAAAGCAAATAAATAGATGCACTCCATATGGATGGTCAATTGTCTAAGAAAAGATAACATCAAGCTAAGAAATCAAAGGTATTGTGTTAATTTCAGGACAAGAGGAGAGCAATACTAGAAAACACCTTTTACAATGTTGCACCGGTTTCGTCTTCAATTAAACATTTGACAAATCCTTAACCACAACCATGAGCCAATTACAACCTTAAAGCAACAAATTAATGAATTGTAGATTAGAATTCAGCTATACTTATGGTGCTTGTGGGCATACATAGGTAACATTCCGAACCAAATAGCTGTACTTGGCACAACACAGAATGCTTTCAGTGTTAGGATTGGACTACAAGAAGCTGCGCCCAGGCCTCTTGCATGAGACAAGTATATCTTAATCAAGCCGCCATCAGTAATTTAGTATTAAGGAGGATCTTATAACTGATTTGATAGAAATTGATAAAATTAGTATTGAGTTTGCTGAGAAAGAAAAGCAATATGTGCAACATTAACCAAACACCCCGAAATTCCATTCCCTTGTAAAGACCTAGAAAGACCAAATAATCAAACAAAATGAAGCCTAAAGACATCTTGTATGTTCTTTTTCTCCACGGACATTTGCACTTGGAATTCTGGGTTCTTCTGTTCTTTATTTATGCTTTTACACAGATTTCCCATTTTCTTAATAGTTGTCAACAAATACACTCTAATTTTGCTTAAATAAAGTTTAGGAAGTTCTGTAATTAATTAATAAAAACTCACATTTTTCACCGTAGCAGCTCTGCCATCAACCTCATCACGAAACCTTTTCCCACTCCCCGATGCCTCCTCAGGCTTCAAAAACCCTCCTTTTCCCTGGTCCAAGCTAAGCCCTAATGGAAACCCATGAAACCCAGAACCTCCTCCTCCAGCAGCAGCAGCACCGAGGCCAGCTATGTGACTGGAGCCATCACCTGAGCTAAGCTGCAGCATCATCGGAGCTTGAGCAGCCCCAGCCAAGCCAGGGTCAGCTCCTACCAAGCCAGACTCAGCCGAACCGAAGTTTGGAAGGCCGAGGATTTCCTGAAGGAAATCATCAGTAGGAGGCTCTGTAGGATTATTTGCCATTAGTTAAACTCGGCGAGTCAATTGAATGAGTGGAGATGGCAAATTTAGGGCTCCAAAAGAGCATCTACATGAAAATTAAATAAATAAATAAAATTGTATACAATAGAAAGAGAGCTGAAAGATCGTTTCTTTTTGCTTTTAAAAATTCAAAGTTTCAGCCTTTCGCGTTTGCTTAACTTTGCTTTCTTTCTTACTGAGTACTGAAAACGAAGAGACAGGACGAAGACGAAAAGGGGTGGTGGTGGCTTTATCCTAGTTAAAAACTGTTAGTCATTTATATAAATAGGTTCACTTTTTCATAAATTTACATCTCTATCCATTTTCTGTCTTTCTTGGATTGGGCCTCTTCGATTGGGTTGTTTCTAACTTGGACTTGGGGCGTTCCACTTCCCACTCTCCGTTCTCTCTTTACATTATTCGTAACATCTAATAAATTAAATTATTTATATACTATAAATAAATTATTTTTTTGTCTTTATAATTTATGTACAATTTCTTTTATACTTAAATTTATAATCCTTTCTTTCTTAACAAGTTGCTTTTTATATCTATAAAAATTTTCTCATAAAAATAGAAGAGAATTTGAATATTAATAACACATCCATCAATAAAAAAAAATGTAAAAATATAATTTTTTCGACAATATACAAGATATGAGCTGTAAACACTGTCTCTGCTGTTGTTGTGGCTGTGAGAATAGTGCATTAAAATATTCAGACTTAACAAATATGAAATCGTTCAAATGCTTATAATCTAAGAAAAAATTAAATTAAAACATGATTTAAAAAATATTAATTAAAATTTACTATTTTAATTAATTATTATTAGAGAAAAATAAAAATAATAGTCTAATTATGGAATAATTGAATAAGAAATTATAAGATAGTGAAAATGAAAGATGAGAATTACAAAGTGAAAAAGAATTTTATGATTGTAAAGGGATTGCAAAATTATTTTTGATTGGAAAAAAAGGATTGTAAAAATTAAAAGGGTAAAAAATAAAAAAAGAGAGTTGTGAGGATAAAATTTTAAATAAAGAAGGGTTGTAAAAAGAAAAAGAATGTAAAAAAAAATGAGGGTTAAAAATAGAATTCCCTTTTGGACTATGCTTATTCGGCCCAACTCAGCCCAAATCATATATATACGGGACACTAATATATATATATTTTTTTAGAAGACGAGGGATAATTGAATCTGAATTTATTGCTCAGACTGTATATACACTTACCATTATATTATATCTATATTATACCTTGATGCGCTAACGAGAGTTTAATCTAATAAGAATTTTTTTTTTTTTTAAGAAAAGGTTAAATATATAGAAATAAAATTGTAACATACATATACGTAAGAATAATAAAAAAGGTATGTGAGAAATTTCTCATTTTAGTAATTTCCATTTACCAAATCAGTGATATGTAAGAAATTTTACTATGATCATGAATGGCTGCTGAATCCAAAAAGCTTTTAATAGCTACATTTTTAAAGAAATTCATAATAATAAAAAAGTATGTCAGACATAATTGACAACAAAATCTTTTTAATAAGGGATATTAACGTTCAAATCACATGCTAAAAATATTACTTTTACTAATATTCAAAATCATATTTTAAATATTATTCATATTAACCTTCTTATCTTCATTCTTCATATCCAAAGTCATGCATTGAAATAGTAATATAAAATTTTTAAATATTTTTTACTCGCTAGAATGTAATTGTAAAAAGTAATTCTCATACAATGTAAACTGGCCTTTATTTATTTTATTTTATTTTATATATTTGTGTATTTTATATATTTCTTTTTTTAGCATTTTTTTTTTAAATTGAGAATATATATTTCATGGCCCAAGAGGAAACCCCATGTACTTTCGCAGGCACACCTTAACCACCCGGCCAAAGCCACATTGAGTTATTATTTTATTTAATTATATAATCTGCATTTTCGAATAAATTTTGCATATGCTTATTTGTTATTCTTAACCTTGATTAAAGCCAGAAAAATACTCTCAAATCATGTTAATTGAGAATTTAAATATATTGATATACGAATTATTTAAGTTTATTTTGAAGTGACAAATCTATAATCTATATAATATATGTAAATGTGCGAAAAGGAAAACATATTAACAAATAAAAACACTCTTACTAATATTTTTGTACTCCCTAAATTATACATTATTTATTATTATTATTACTGCACAAATATATATATATATATATATATTCACCATAAAATTGATGACTCAATCTATATATCTACTATTGATTAACAGTTCTTGCAGTTTGTATATCAAATCTTTGAGTTTTAATGATATTAGCCATTTATAACTCAAATTAATTTTATTGCACATATCCATAATTGATAGTTGAATGCAGTCATTTATATACAATAAGTTATATTATTTTTGTTGCACAAATCATAAGATCCAGTAGTATGAGATCTAAAATAAAGAACCATTATTTTAGACAAATATTTCTTTGTGTTTTTTATCTAGTTTTCTTTTTTAAGATTTTTCCATCAAATAAATTAGTTTTTTGGAACATTATGATTTTAGACCATAGATCTCTCCTCTTTGTGTGTTTTGGTT
Organism: Reutealis trisperma; assembly: GCA_947687605.1. Classification (NCBI taxonomy): domain Eukaryota; kingdom Viridiplantae; phylum Streptophyta; class Magnoliopsida; order Malpighiales; family Euphorbiaceae; genus Reutealis; species Reutealis trisperma. Next base: position 9,986,615 of record CANTUT010000033.1, on the reverse strand, counting down.
GTGCTCTTACGGCTAGATTTTATACCCCTTTTATCCAATAACAATTCAGCTTTTTATTTTTTATGGCTTTCCTGGTAACACTATGGTACGTTATGGCTTGCAAAGAGAAAAGATTCACGGAGAGAGTTGAAAAGATTTGAAAAGAACTCTAGGCAAAGTACGAGGAGTGTTGTTTTTAGAGACCAATTTTCATTTTTAAATAATGCGGATTTATTGTTAGGTTCTTTAAATTATTATAAACTAACTCAATCAGTTGTACTTGAATTATAATTGAGTCTCCTCTCACTGGAAAATTTCAATTTGCAGTGTCACATTGCTACTACATGTGTTGACTAGTAGAAATTTAATTTGTCTCCAGTAAATTATAGATATTTCTTTTTATCGGATTTATATGAATTTTTTAATATATGTCAAAAGCATATAAATTTTAAACCTTTAAATATTAAGATATATTGGATTCTTTTAAATTATACTTGTATTTTGCGTTGTTCCTTTATATTAATGAATTTTTAACTTCTAGAAAAAAAAAAAAAAACAATTTAAAGGTTTTGATATTAAATCTATGATTAATTTGGGGTTAACACATTGTGAGCCACCTCAACCTCCAGTACAGCTTCCAACACAACGTCAGATCCTTTCACATCATCTATCAACAGTCAACACATTGATATGCATCTTTAAAAACAAATGGCAGAGCAAGAATACTTTCATAATTTTTTTTCTACTAGAACAAGAGAATCGACAATGGCAATGAACAATAAATGACTGCTGATGTAATTATGAATTTGATTAAGACACAACTCATGAAAATTTTTAATGAAATGCTAGCAATGTAAGTACGAATCAGAGGGTACATGCAACGCAACATTAAAATGCTATTTGATAATATGCCACTGTCTACCAAGGAAGACAATGACATCAGGCAGACAAAACTAGAAGCATGACTTAACTCGAACCATAATTTAACATGTGATTGAGAAAATGTACATGTACTGTATGATTACATTCTGAGCCACAATGTTGTGCTAGATATCAAGAACCTACCAAATACTATAAGGCCATGTTCAATGTAATAGAATGGCCATTATACTACATGTGCCATTCCTTTGTTTAGTAAAGTAAAATAATTTTTTCACTGGGTAATGAGAAATTCTCAAATAATCACTATTTTTTTTCATCACGTATTAGCCAATATATCAATTAAAAAAGAAAATTTGATTGCAATACGTGATTGTTTTTTCTTTCTCCCTCTCTCTTCATTTTATTTTTGCATATTTTTCTTCTTAAGAAATTTCCAAATTAAAATTTTGGCTCTCAAATTAAAAATTTCCTCTCATATAATGATTTCAAACAACAATATCGTCCATTGGTAGCCCGCAAAGGTGACAGCATTGGCCATTAATAACTGGCAGAGGTAAAATTTTTGAATATTCTTTTTTTTTAGATTCTGAAATAGCTTATATATTATTCTAAAATTATATGTTGTTTTTGTGATTTCTTTCTTCATTTTTTCTTTTTAGCTAATTTACTCTTTTCTCTTCCCTTCCCTTCCCCTTTTTTTTTTTTTTTTTAATTTTGAAAGTTTGAAATATCAAACCCATTTTCCTCAAATTCAAGTGAGGTTGATGTTCCATGTTTTTTTTTTTTTGGGACCTTTCTCTCTATATGTGATTGCATTTTTATATATGCATTTACATATATACTTTTTTTTGGATAGTCTACATTGAATTGGGAATCACCGACCAGTATAATTTGGTTCAATTAAAAAATTAGATTTTCAATTTAACTATTATTTGACCAGTTGTTAACATATTTTAACTAGTTGAATATCTATCAACAGAAATCAATTAAAAAAGAAAAATGAAAAAAAGAAAAATGAGAGAATTTTATTTAATCGGTTGGACCGATTGACCCCACTGCTCCTATTTAGAAAACCATAGAACCCGGTGCATCTCCGAGTGCTGCCATTACTGATCACCATCTTCATATCCGTGTGATTATTAGAATACCCCAATAAATAACAAAAATCTAAATTTTTCCACCACTATGACCCATACTATCAGCACAAAAAACACCATCAAAACCCAAAGCACACTTAATCTGACTAATCTTAGATCCAAGAACTAGTGCTTCAATTAAAAAAATAAAGTCTGGCTTACAAGATTTAACAAGCTCCAAAAGAGCCAACACTGCCCATGGGTTGCCGAGCCCACGGCAATTCCAGTTTAGGCCTATCATGGCTGCAGGCAGGCCTAGTCCACATGTCATTCCAATAAAAAATGCTGAGTTGAGATGACATGTTTTGCAGTAGCCTCATCATCCTTTTTTTTTTTTTTTTCGCCAAATCATCCTATTGTTCCCTTGCTTGCATATCCATTTCCATATTTTGAACCATACAACGAGAAAGACCACCTTCAACAAAAGTCGTGCCAACAGCCAATATTACCAAGAACCAGGCTTGGTGAAATAGTAACTTGGGCCTCAGAATTTTTCTTCCGTTTTCTAGAACCAGTGTCCATATCAGCACAATCAACATCAGATGCATTCGTAGGGACAATTGATACCATTATTAGAATATATTTCTAATTGTTATTATTATTTTAATTAATTGTTAATAATACATTCATTAAGCTAATATGCACTATTGTTACGAAAGTGCATATTAGATTAATGAAATAATTACTCTTGACTAATATATAAAATAATTTAATATTGCATTTATTTCATATTAATTTTTTACATATTTATTTATAATTTAAGCTAAAGTTATTGGAAAATGTATCACTCTTGGTGTCGTGTAACTAAATCTAAAAGATTCCAAAACTATTATACCTACGAGTCTATGACCATAAATAGTTCTAATGAAAATAAAAATTTTGAAGTGTAACTATTTTTTTTTTTCTGTTTGTATTTATGTGTGTATACATTTTAAAGAAAAAAAAAATGATATGTGTATAATAGTAAAATAAAATATATCATAAAGAAGTGTTAAGATCTCGACCTCATTAATCCAGGTGGCATTGTTACTATTCCTAATGAAAATCACTTGCAGGAGCCTATTGAGAGATGGGTATAAGACTATTTTGATCCATTCGGAGAGGGTTTCTTTAGAAAATCTGTCTACTACACAAGAATTGCTTGCTGATTAATGCTATATAAATGGTTTGTTCTAAGTCGTCTGTTTTATAAGAATCTGTGCGCCTCTTTATATAGTATAATAAAATAAATATATATGTAGTTCAATTTGCATGTTTATATTATTATTTTGTTCGTAAAAATTAAATAAAATTAATAATTTTATTTGATTAAGTTATAATATAGTATGTTCATTAAAAAAAATTATAATTGTTTTGTGAGTTTAAATAGTATTGAGTTATAGCAATACAAAAAATTTCAATTGATTTATTGTTACAACTCGTGAATGTATTTAGCAATTTACATATTATTATTATAAATTACTATTCATAGCAATGAATTTTTTATTGAAAATTTTTATTTTAATTGTGCTAATTAACATAATTATATAACATTTACAATAAATATTATATTTATTATTTTTATAATTTTCTGTTGGTAAAAATTAAAATACTGGAAAGTTAATATTTTTCATAAGTCAATTTAATTGGAATACATCTAAATTTGAAAAGAAGCTCTATACACAATCTCATGAACATTACACAATTATTGCAAAACTATCAATGAAAAAATTATCACTCTTTAAATCACTGTTAAATATTTTTAATATATTATTATTTTTCTTGGACCAAAAATATTTATTAAAATATAAATACAATTAAAATAAAAAATAAAAAAAAAATGCATTGGTCAACAATTTTTTAAAAGACAGAGGACAAAATGCTTGGCAACTGTCCATTTCTTATAAGAAAGGCGCCTCCCCCTAAGCAATGGAAGTTAATTGAGAAACTAACATTAATATATTTTTTTCTTTGAAGTGACAATGCCATTTACTTTAAAGCGAGACTCACAATAAATTGAACATATTTGGCGAGTCACATTGTAATATGCTATCAAAGGTAAAAGTTGTTGGTTTATTTATAAACCATGCGCGATATATATATATATACATGTGGATGTTTTTTGATAAATTATTCACGCACATACACATATTATATAATAATTTAAACAAGTGATTATGATATATTTTAATAAAAAATTTAAAAGTAATATAATTTACTATTTTTATCTTCTTTTTAATTATTATCATTTGAAAATAATTATAACATAATTTATAATAATTTTAATGATCATTATGATAATTAAATATATTAATATAATTATGAGTTGTGATTTATAAAATTTAAATTTTCAATTAATACAATTATTATTAATTAATGAGATTTGTAACCTAAATTATATTTTTTATAATATATACTTATGATCATATATATATACGTGTGTGCGCACGTATTTATATAAAAAAAGAGAATATGACAAGTAAATAAATATAATTTATATATTTTTCTAATAAAAATAAGTTAGTTTTTCTTTGATTAATTTTAAATTTTTTTCATATATTTTATCCAATTATTTTTTTATTTTATAGCATAATGAATTTTTTCTTCAACATGTATTTTTATAATTTTGTATCTTTATGAATGTTAAATATAAATAGTAAAATGTGTATTTATATTAAGTAATTGACTTTAATTGAGAATAAATTAAAACATTTGTACAAAATATATCATTAAAATGATAATTCTCTATTAAATAATTTGGTGTTTAGTTTTATTTATTTACTTATTCATATTTTTATAAATTTCCTTTTTATTACTTCTTAATTTTTTTAAATCATATTAGTTAAATTAGTAAAAAAATTATATTGTATAATTTAAAATTATAAAAAATTAATATTATATAAAAGAAAAGCACGAGCATGAAGCTGATTAAAGTATATTCCCAATATTTTCTTGATTCCTCCTAATTTTGAAAGCTTGCAATTGCCCGAAACATACAACGAATTCTTTAAATTTCACAATCATCCCATTCCATTTTTCACTGAAAATCCAAATTGAGATTTTTAAGTTGAATGCTAGTATGGGATTTAAAAAATTGATAAAAAAAAAATACTAATCAACTTTTGATTTAATGATAATGAAATCATTTAGAGGTGAAAGGTTTTAATTTTATATTTAAATATCTAAAGATGATTTTTTAGTGATACATGATTCATGAAGCAAATAGACATTATAATTTTATTTTTTTTAAAGAAATTATCAAAAAAAAAAAAGTGATGTTCACTATTTCATAATATTAATTGTGTAATATATTTTAAAAGAGGAATATATTATTGACAAATTTAATTTATGTATTATCATAAAGAGAAAAAAGATATAAAATAAAGTAAAAAAAAAAAGAAGTTTTTTAGAACTATGTTATTTTATAATTTGCTTGCAATAATTCAAGATTTTTGTTGAATTAAAAATAGTAGAATCTCATAAAGAAAATTATGGACTCAACGAATACAAAAATTTTAAGGCAATGTTTGATACCTTAATTTAACATTTAAAATTAAGATTTTTAATACTTAATTATTTAATAATTTTTATCTTACAAATTAAATTAAAATTTTTTATTATTTTTTAATTGCAAAATGGATAGTACTGAATAAAAATAAATTTAAAGTATCATAAAAGTGGACTTCTCAGTAAACTATTTCCTAAAAAGTAGAAGTAAACTATTTCCTGAAATACCCCGAATTTTCAATTATTTTATAAAATTCTATTTTCGTACGGAACATATTATTTTATTATTTTCTTTATTAAAGTAAGAATTGCAATTATATTTTATTAAATTATAAATATTCATATTATTTGAATATGTATTATTAATGGCAATTTTGATATAATATTACAATATTATATTATTATGATTATGTCAATGTGGATTTTTGGAGAATGATATTTTGGATTATATTTTGATATTTGAGTATTAATAAGGGTATTAATTATATTATAAGTTTGATTATAGTATTGTATCAGATATTTAGATTTATATTATAATTACAATAATTATCGTTAATAATGTTATTAATATATGTTTATGAGTATATGTGCAAATTATTATTAATATGTAAATTATGAATTATTGTTAATTATTATTATTATTATTATTATAGGTGGTATTATTATTATTATTATTATTATTATTATTATTATTATTATTATTATCATCACTATTATTATTGTTATTATCAGTATTACTATTATTATTATTTTGTATATATATATAGGATATGTATATAGTATTATATGTATATTATATGGTTAGTATATATAAACATAATTTGTGGGTTAAGTAAAATTAAAAGGAAAAGAAGAAGGAAGGAGCTGATTGGGCAAATATAGCCAAAACGGTGAGTTTTGAGGAAGAGGGAAACGGGACAGCAGGCAGAGGGGAGAGAGGAGAGAGAAAGGGAGAGGCCGAGAGAGAGAGAGAGAGAGATGGCGGCGTTCCGGCGGGCGGTGGCAAGCACCGCCACCACCGCTGGGTAGAGGACGGACCGGCGACCTCGAGGGAGGTGGCAGCTCGATGATCGGCGGCAGCACGGCGGCGTACACGAGGAGAGAAGGACCGCCGGCTACCGCAACTTCAAATCCATTTTTCGGCCGATTCCGGCAGTGGAATTCTGCGATCTTGGTGTCATTTTACTCCTGGAGATGAGAGCTTCATTTTGGTACCTGCCTTGCCCCCTGAGGACCACCGGAGGAGGAGATCAAAAAATACCAAACCGTGACTTTGGAGGCGTTTTTCGATGGCTGGAGGGCGAGTGCCGGCGAGTGGTGACTGTTTTTGTGCTCCTGGAGTTGAGGTGAACCTGCTAGTGTGGAGTTTTCCCTGATCCGCCACCACCAGCGGCGGCGCGTGGAGAGGTGCAGTGATTCTGTTTCGACGTTCTGGCATGATCCTCGACGTCTGTATGTTTGGAATTTGTGAAGGTGAACTCGAAACTCTTGCTTTTGAGTCGTTATATGAGTTAATCTATGTTTAGTGGTTCTTAGAGTATTTGTTAGGTTATCGAGTATGTTCTGGGGTTGAGTGTAATTCTTATGATGTTCATGTTCTCTGTTGCGAGGTGTCGGTGTCTGGCGTCTTCCTGGTTCTAAGGCTACTCTTTTGAGGGAAGCCGATCAGAAGCGTCGACAGTTAGGTGAGTGATACTCACTGATATATTATCCTATTTCCATTTCATATGCATTGCTGTGTGTATATATATATATGTATATTATGCACTACTACTGCATCTTTAAGCATGTAACATTTGACTGTGAATGATGAATTGATATTCTGTATTTTGTGCCATACTATGGTTGTAATTAATGGATGGAGGTCGAGAGGATGCAGTACCACCTAGGATTATGGATTCGTTATGATTATGATTGGATTATGATGAGATTCAGAAGATGAGCTATGACTGATGGATACCGGCCGGGCCTGCTCATCGCCAGGGCTGTTGTCAGTCGGGTCAGGGCTGCGTGGTACAGACCAGTGACGGCCGAGCCCCTTGGATATAAGAGATAGATTATTGGACTCAGAGATGCAGAGTAAGGGATTGGCTCCCCATATTGAGTATTGAGTATCAGTGTGGTACTGTGGACCATACCCCATCCTTAGTTGATTGGATGATTTGTCTGTCTCTATGACATGGTGCATAGCATGTGCATTATGAATCTATCTGTAGGATACCAGTTTAATATATTAGCTGGTATCATTCACTGAGTCGAACGCTCATTCCTGTTCATCTTGTTGCTTTCAGGTCAGGGAATGAGCTGGTGAAGGAAATTGTAATTGAGTAGACTGCCAATTTCCCTTCGGCAGTAATTTGTATTAATGGGATATTAAGAATATATGTTATAGATGTAAATTTGTAATTGTGACTCTAGAACTCCGCAATGTTACACTTTGTAATTGTACTTTGTGTATTATTTCAGTTATGTATCCTAAACAGCTGTAATTTTTGGTTTAAGCAGAACATTCCTGTAATTTATTATTTTTCTAGAATATATGGAATAAATGATGTTGGGCCAATTTGATAATTGTGTTATGTTGTGAATCTTTTGGTTTTGCTTATCTTATTTGGGCTCATAGCCCTTTTCAGTTGGGCTTTTTCAGTTGTATGTTTTGGGCTTTTTGTCTTGTGGTTTGGGTTAGGCTTACTACAGATACTGGTAGCCACGTGCATTTTCCGTGTCCTAGTACCGGTCACATGCCTTCGGATTGGGGCGTGACATTTCCTAAAAATTAAACTTCCGGAAAGTAATTGTGTAGTTGATTTGGATAAAATTTCCTAAAAAAGATATATTTTTATTTGATTTAATAATAAAAGGATAATAATATTTTATCTCATTTATTCAATTATATTAAATGAATGATAAGTATATTAATTTATATCTATTTCAACTAAAAAAGTTCAACTTTTTAACTCCCTCTTATACTATGTATGGGTGGGGGTGAATTTAAAGGGAATGAATGGGAATAAAAGGAAAATTAATAACTATATTATTTGACATTTATTTTTTTAAAAAAATGAGAAGGGAGTAACTCACTCTATTCCCATTATATAAGTTGAAATTGGTTACACTGTAAATTGGTGTTTAAAAAATTTTAACTTAGAATATTATAATTTTTTTGCATAGACCTTTTTATCCTTATCAATTTAACTGTATTTCAAATAAACTATTATATATCTTTTACGTTAATATTACCCTACATATATTTTTGTTGGTTAGATTTTAAATAATTTTTCATATTTGAATAATATTAGTTAGAATTTCTATTGTTTTTATAAAATCACTTCTAATGTGAATACAATTAACTTGTCTTTTTTTTTTTTAATGTATCTAATTTTATTTCAAAATTATTAATAATGATCTCAATTTTTTATTATTTGAAAATTATTTTCAAAAATTTAAAATGACTAGTAGATTTTATCTTATTAAAAATTTATTTGTATTCTTTTTATCATCTTTATTATTTTTTTAGTGTTTTTTTTGTCTTTTTACAATTATAATTCCCATTTTTTTCTTCAATCTAAATAAAATAATATTATTTTTTTTCCATTATTTTTATTAATCAAATTTTAATTTGATAAATAATATAAATTAAAATTTTTTCTCTTCCAACTCCTATCTTCGCTTTCCTTCCCTTCCTCTTTATTTAAAATAACTTTCCTTCCTCTTCTTATATTGTTGCTATGCATAATATTAAAAAAATGTACTTATCTCAAATTCAAAAAATAAATATTTTATTTTTTATTTTTCTATTAATATTTATTAAATAAGCTAAATTTTTTTCCTTTATAGGAAATTATACTTTTTTAAGTTTACCTAAAATTTATACGGAACAATACCTAATAAGATACGAGAAAGCTGATAATAGTATTCAATTTACTCTTAAAAAAAAAAAAAAAAAACTTCTACTGCTATCGACAGATATTAACAAAATCTTTGATTACTTGCTGTCAATAGATATTTGATTTAACAGAGGTGTTTGTTAAAAAAGGCAAGAAATTGTGTGGGACCCTGAAACAACTTTTCCTAACCATACTATACAACTAGACAGCACAACAGCAGTACACAGTTTTCCATATACAACGTTACAAGTTACAGCGATATCGAAACGCCCCGCATCTACTACTGTTTTAAAAACTCCAATTTCAAAAACCCCTCGCAATTGCCCATTACTCACCCCCAAAACTTATAGTTCTATCAAAAACTTTAATTCTTTTGTTTCATGTGTAATGGCTATTTCCCTGAAATCAACAACTAGCTTCCTCCACCTGAAGAAACCGGAGACCCATCTCTTTATTCGTTCTTCCTCTTACAAATCCATCGTCTTCTCAACCAGAAGATTCGCGCCAATGGCTGCACTCACCGTAAGCCCAAGTCTTGGTCTTGCTGAAACCTTCTCCAATCTCAGAAAACAAGGCAAAGTAAGCACCTTATTTTATTTTATTTTATTTTTTTTTGGTAGTCGTTTTTCTCTGTTATTTATTTGGGTTTTGTTTTGTTATTTGATGGGTATTGGTTACTGTTTGAATGAATTTGCTTTACTGGGGTTTGGTAGCTGACTCTTTTTGTATACTTATTTGAGATGTTGTGTGTTGGGGGTCAGAGTTGAATTGAGCAATTATCGATTGATTATTCGTATTTTGTTTCATTTCTGGTTATCAATAATTAAACGTGGAACAAAGAAGGTTTCAGTTGTATTAAATCGACGATACCTCATGATGAAATGGTTAATTCATTTGATAGCCCTATAAATTAACTCACATGCATAATTTAATGTGGGAATAGCGCATGTGGTAGTTTAGATTTCAAATGATCATTGAAAATTTGTTGGAAAATGGTGATGAAACCCTGTAATTCAATTACTAAGCTTTTACTATGTTTTGCAACCTCATAAAACAAGCAATTTTTTTTTTTTTGAACTATGGAAATAGCTGTCCATTTTCCTTTTATTTAGTCATGTTAAGAGGTTCAGTAGTCTTGTGATTCTTGGATGCTGATAGTTTAATCCAAATTTGAGATAGGACCAGCCTGAATTAGGAGTATTTATATGATAACAGCCAGTTTGGGTAACAAGGGGTGAGAGTTAGAATTATCATTAGGGGAATTCGTTTGGCAGGGGAAATGAAAGGGGATTCTTCCTTTATGTGAAGGTGGCATTCATTCCATACATCACAGCCGGTGACCCTGACCTTTCAACCACAGCAGAAGCCTTGAAGGTGCTGGATTCCTGTGGATCTGACATAATTGAATTGGGTGTTCCATATTCTGATCCTTTGGCTGATGGTCCCGTTATACAGGTCTGATTGATATTTTGCTACTTGTTAAATAATTTTTGTTTTCAGTTTTCTTACAAGTTTTTTTGATTGTTTAGGCGGCAGCTACTCGTTCCTTGGCAAAAGGGACCAATTTTGATGCGATCACATCAATGTTGAAGGAGGTAAGAACATCATATTGTACTGTGCCACTTATCTGCTGCAGCAACACAGAGATAGATTGATCAGTTTATAGCTATTCAAACTTTTTATCATTGACAAACATTATTCTAGGCATAAAGCCTATATCAACTATCAAGTAATCAAATTAGTTAGATATACAACTTAGATGCATTAGTTAGATTGTTCTGTTTATTGATTTTAAATTTACATCTCTCCAGTTTGATGGTTTACCTGGTTGAGAGTATTATTTTCTGTTCTTTTCTCACAAGAGGCCTGATGCCTTTTTCAGATCAAATATTAATAAGAAGTGGAATCTTAAAAAAATATTCTTGTTTCTTCACAATCCTCCCACGACCCTCTCAAAGCCAGGAGCATCGTGCACAGAGGATACCCTTCATTATGCTTTCCATTATGGTGTCAATGTTGCAATTATAGATATGCACCTAAACATGTTCACCAGAAAACATTTGCTCATTCTTTTTATATTTTTGCCCTTTTCTTAATTTGGTAGTTGAATACATAAATGAGGAAGTAAATACTAAATAACAGGCACACAGTGTCCCTTGTTTGCAGCTTTGCCTTGTTGCCTACTTATTTTTCAGTTTAAATGTCCTTATACTACTTCAATTGTTAACTGTACAGGTGGTTCCACAATTATCATGTCCAATTGCGTTATTTACATATTACAATCCAATATTAAAACGTGGAGTTGAGGCGTTTATGTCCACTGTAAAAGACGTTGGTGTACATGGTAATGGACAATTCTTATCTGCTCAGGCTTTTAGACTTCTAGTGTCGAGGTTGTCTAATCTATGCGATAAACTCTTTGCCTAAACCAATGTTTCTGAATGGTAAAGTGAGGCAGCAGTCCTCTACTTACCTAGAATATAGTAAAATTATCTTGTCTTTCTCAGTACTCGATATTGCTTTTCACCATCATTATTTGTTACCATCCTTGGCTACACTTTTTGTTAGCTTTTGTGAATGCTTCCTTCTTTTGCCTCAAGTTCCAAGCCCTTTTCTTTTGTGTTTTGTTGCATGGTTTGAGCTACTCCTAAGTCAAACAAGTTGTGTTGGTATGGTGCAATAGTCCAATATAATGGGTTGTATGTCTTTGATGGATGCTTCTTGGAGGGAAGGAGGGAGGGAGAAGAGAAAAAGAGAGAGGGAGGTGGGGGGGGGGGGGGTGTGTGGTTGAGAAGAGGAAGAGGAGGAGTAGGAGAGGGGGGGTGGGGTGTAGAGTGTGGATGCTAACCTGACTTTCATATATGATGATGTTTGTGAAATCTGAGTGATGTGAGAAAGAAAATGACTTGTGTAGAAGATGGTTTGCACTATAGTTGCACATTCTTTTTTCACTAATTTTTTATGTGAATCCTGGTTATTGCATGATGATGATTTTATCATTTAAATGCTCCCAAACTTGTTTGCAGGACTTGTTGTCCCAGATCTACCTCTAGAGGAAACTGAACTTTTGAGGAGGGAAGCTGCCAAGAATAATATTGAATTGGTTTGTCTTTCACTCACACTTTCGTATATACTATATCCATATTATCTATTCATATTAATTAGCCTATGACTACATGTAAAAACTGGATCTGCTTTTGCTTTACCAAAATTTTGAAAAAGTAGGTATCTTTGTTTGGTGGTGGTGAATTGGTGACTGTTATGGATTGAAAACACACTTTCTTTTTTGCCTTATAGAATAAATTCTTTAATCAATTGACTTAATTGTTGTAATTCAGAATCCTTCTGAAATTAATTAGTTCAATCCCCATATGGGGTTCTCGCATTAAGCTGCCGTTGACCTAATTATTATCATTTTGATGGTTTGCTTTAATAGTTACTTCTTAATCTTAGCTGATTCGTGTCTGTGGCATATATTGGTCTGTATCTTAGGTTAATTCTGCAAGTTTGAATTGTTGAGCTTATGTGTGAAATCAATAATGACAGTCATTTCTACTCTTTCCTACTGCTCAATTTTCAATAGATTCATCTAGTTATTGTTACATATCCACGTTGATTGTGGCTAGGTACTTCTTACTACACCAACTACTCCAACAGAAAGAATGAAAGCCATTGTTGAAGCATCGGAGGGATTTGTGTATCTTGTAAGAGTCTTTAAGAGTTTGCTCTTTATCATGGTTGACCTAAAATATGATTGAAGCTGGTGTGCTTTAGGATTTAACATTGTCTATGTCCTTTCCGTTTCTTTTGGAATTATAGGTGAGTGCAGTTGGAGTTACTGGTGCCCGCGCATCTATAAGTGACAAAGTTCAAACTCTCCTACAGGATATTAAAGTGGTCTGTCTTTATAATATCATAAATACTGTTAATAGAAGATATAGCAATATCTCAATTTCATTTAAAATTCCCTTCATAATATTTGTAATTTCATGGCTAAAACCTCAAGATAAAATTGAGTGGTTTGTGTTGTATATTGTTCTTGAGACATTTCTAGAATTAGAGTAAAGAACTATTCTTTAATCTCACCTTTCTACTAGTGGCTTTCTTCCTAACTTGCTATCCTACTAATAAATTGCCACAAATCAATTGGCCAGCATAAATTTCCTGTCTATTAATATTGAACTATATTGGATAAATCTGATCTACTAAATGCAAAGTGGTATTGATACAATTAATAGCTTTCTTTAACTAAAATTCAGGATACGTTAAAGTAAATATGTTCAATTGTTAGTGATCATGAGGATATTTCTAAAATAAAGGGATTCAATAACATCATCTGCCTCGTGCTTCCCATTTTTACCATGACAGGCAACAGCGAAGCCCGTGGCAGTTGGCTTTGGCATATCAAAACCTGAGCATGTGAAACAGGTTAGTTCTCTGACAGATACAATGATGCCCATGGATTGTTGTATTAATGCATTAATCTGGATACTTATTTCTCGAGTTTTTCCACAGATAGCGGGATGGGGTGCTGATGGTGTTATTGTAGGTAGTGCGATGGTGAAGTTGTTGGGTGAAGCAAAATCTCCAGAGGAAGGGTTGAAGGAACTAGAAAATTTAACCAAATCTTTGAAGTCTGCTCTTCCTTGAATATGATCGCATCGATGCTTTGTGATTTTTCTTTTCAACAATGGCTTACATTTAAATTGAATAAGAATGAATGTTTTCAGTTTGATAGCTTGACTTTGCAATCTATTGATCACCGTAGACACTAAGAAATTAGTGCATTTGAGCAAAAAAGGAAAATTCATTAGTGTTTTATTTTTTCCTGTCAATTTCTGAGTAGATTTACAGCTCGCAGTCATCTATCTCTTTGCAGAGTCTCGTAAGCTCTTAGGTACAACCTATGAGCGAGCTAGGCAGTCCCCCCAAAAAAAAAAAAAAAAAAAAAAAACCGAGATAAGTATTGTTATATCATTATTGTTATTATTATATACTATTATTAATTTGTTAATGAGGTAATTGTATTATAAGTACAATTTTACCCACTTTAGCTTTGCCAAATATGTAGACGTATGGTTTTTCCTCTGCAAGGATAAGGGGTTTGAAGATCTGTTGTAATTCTGCCCTGAAACAGATAATCTTATTCTCTGTATGAGGACGCACTTTGGTCATAGTTAGGTTGTCCTTGGTTTTTTTTTTTTGGAAAGTTGTAAAAAGTATCATGTACTTAGATTCTTTTATATTTTATATTTTGAAGCATGAGATTTTTTTTTTTCTCAAAATGGAGTATGAAGATAAATTATTATGACGATATAACATTTGTGTGATAGACGTAAATTCATTTTTAATATATTTTTCACAGAAAAAGCTCCATGTAGATTATTAAATTTGTACTTGGATTTTATCACAAATTAAAAAAAAAAAAGAAGGAAAAGAAATGCTCCACTATTCAGTTTTCTTCTTTTATTATTCTCAGCAACCAAATAGAACCTTTTTTTTAAAGATATTCTGCGAGTGTGCCGAGTTGAATCTTGAACTTATTGATGAAATTGATGAACAAGCACACAATTTCACCTAAAACTAACAGCAAAATATGGGCTACACCAAGTGGTTGAGTTACCCCAAGTTGGAACTTGGTGGTGGTGATGGCAAGTTACAGCCACTACTATGACCACCTCCTAAAATAGAATCGAAGGTCCTTGCCAAAAGTGAATATCAGGATGTGGCTGCAGGGAAGAATACATTCGGAGAAGAGGTTAGCAAGTCGGAAGTTGGTGGAGATGGATGCGAGTCTCTATCCCCACCGCATGGTTGCTACAAATTGTCGTTGGAGGAGTTGATGAGAGTGCTAAGTCTGAAGAGAAGAGCAGTTAGGCCAAAGAACAGAGTGAGGGTATTAAGACTTTAGAAATACTGTATATTTAATAATTTGAACAATTTCTCTTTCATGCCATTTTGAACATTGATAGAAGCTCACTGGATTGCGAATAGGGCTGAGCACGGGACTCGGAGATACCGAACCGTACCAAAAATCCGAATCGAAAATATTCAGAATCGAAAATATCCGTTGACCATTTGACTTTCTCCGAACCGAACCGTTCCAAAATTATTTTTTGGTACGGTTATGGAGATTAATAATTATCCGTACTAAGAACCGTACCAAACTATACCGAACTGTCATGAACCAAAGAACTGAAACTAGAACCGATTTAAAATATATTTATATATATATATATATATATATATATATATATATATATATATATATATATATATATATACACACACACACACACACACCCACACACACATATTTTGATATTGAATTAGCAATATATTTTAAAGAAATTTAATAATGTATAAGTAAAATTTATGTTTTATTAATTATAAAATTTCAGTTTCAAATTAGTGTTTACATTACAATTTTATAAGTGTAAGCTAAATTTTGAAAAAAAAATTTAATAATTTGTATAGTACTAATATTATTTTAAAATTTCATAAAAATTTAATAATTTGTATAATCCTAGTATTAATAATATATCATGGTTAAAAACTAAAAAAAATAATAATTATTTTGTCTTATGAGAAATTTTTTAATTTTGGGCAATAATAAAACAATATCAATTTGATTATATAACTTTAAAGCAGTAATAATTCCATCAATTTTTTTAATTGGTTAATATAATTAATTAAGTCAATCATTAAATAATGTAATGATTTTATGTAAAAATTTGATACTATTTCTTTAATAGATTTAAATTTGTAATCTCACATTCAAAAATTTAAGACCATTATATTATTAATTTATTATTGATACTTATAATTTCATTGGTGATAATGTTAAATTTATAGTATCATATATTATAGTTTATTTTCAATCAATTTTAAGCATTAATTTTTATAATTTTAATCATAAATAAAGTAAAAATATAATAAAAATTTTAAGAAATTTTGAAATACTACAAATTAGTTTAAGATGAAATTTTTATAATTTTAATCATAAATAAAGTAAAAATATAATAAAAATTTTAAAAAATTTTGAGATACTACAAATTAGTTTAAGATGAATATATATATATTTTAATTATTTAAAAATAAAAAATCTTTAAATATCCGTTCCATTCCGTTCCGTACCAAACTGTCCCATTATATCCGAATCTTCGTACCGAACCGTCCCGAAAAATTGGAACAGATTGGTACGAAGATTATTATATCACGGTACGGTTTCGGTGATTTAATTTTAAAATCTCCAAAATTCGGTTCGGTTCTGAAAATTTTTAAATTTTCGGATTCTCCCGAACCGTGCTCACCCGTAATTGCGAATAGAAAAGACCGCCAGAGTTAGCAATTTGATGGACAACAGAAGTGGGTTGCATGAGGAAAGCTCGAGAGAACAGGTCATGGTGATTCGTGTTAGCAGCACGACCTATTGGTGCTTGATCACAGCTGTTGGTGCAATTTGGATGTGAAGGGCTGGCTTCAATGACGGTTGACAGAGACCAGAGTAGCGATTAAAGATTGCGATAATGATGTGAGGATTTGATGGTATTTTTCATAAAATTGTTAAAATGCGATGATGACGGGGAGGATAAAATTAGAAATTGTTTTTTTAGATGTTTTTAATTTTTAATCAAATTTATTTTTTATTTTTAAAATTTTTAATATATATTAATTTTTAAGGAGCTCTTATTATTAATTTTTAATATTTTGTTATTAAAAAAATAAAAAAAGTGAAATCTACTTTTACTATATGACCGCTTCATTATAGCTCGCTAATAGTATTAATAATAAAAATATCAAATCACTAATGAAATAATTCTTAAATCTCATTTTACAAAAAAAAAAAAAAAAAATCACAAACTTTAAAATGTAAAATAGTCAAATCATAAGATTTTTTTTACTTTCCTCATTTTTCTTTTTCAATAAACAATATCTCTTATATTATTCTTGCATATAATGAAAATAATTTATATATTTTTTTTAAAGAAAATGATAGTTATCGTTAACGTTAAAGATGATGTATATCGAAATCTATCTAAAAACAATACATAGAAAATTAAATCTAAACATTCATATAGTCACAATGTCGTAAAAAATACAAATAAAAACCAAATGTACAAGAAAAGTATTCCTAACTAGAAATTATATATCCTCAATTATTATTTTGATTTGACCTCCCATGAGATCTCCTTATTGTGACAGTACTAATTTTGATGATCATAAAACAGTTAGAGCCACAAGCAAATATCAAATAGAAGAGAGCTTGGTTATCTGACTGCCCTGCGGAATTATAAAATCTTGAATGGATCTTCAATTGAGTAGATTAGCTTGGAATAAGACCATAAACATTGTTAGATAATGTATGATGAATACATTACTGACTTGGATGTAGACGCCAAAGACACAATACCCTTCGGCCCAAAAAAAAAAAAACAAAGACACAATGCCAACATACACATAAGATATCGTACCAAACGAACTCCAAAGTCAAAACAACAAAAATCATCACACCCACAAAAGACAAATAGGTCCTTGCTAGTTGTTAACACTGGCGGATTTACAATGGGGCAGTGGGGTCATGGAAATCCTTTGGTATTATCTAAGAGGATAATAATTTTGCCCCACTATTCACAGGAGGGTAATAACTTTGCCCCATTGCTCACTAAATGAATTAATTGTACCGTGACTTATTTAATTTTTGAATTTTTTATTTATTACATATAATTTGATTTAAAATATAAATTATTATTTTAATTTGGTTAGATCGTTAAAGAAATTAGCATAAAAAATAGAGTTGGTAACTGGATTTAATATGCATATTTATTTTAAAGTATACCATTTTTTTTAACCATATTACATATTTTTGGCAAAATTTTTGAATATTAGTAATGTTTATATATATATGTGCGCACATGTGCATCCATATATATTACTTTTATTGATTAAATTTTTTAAATATGCCACTAATTATAATAAATATATTTATAGATCGGATGCAAATTTTAATATATGAATTAAAATTACAAATTAAAGTTATCAAATCATTAAAATATTTATTATTTTTTAACTTTAAATTTGATTTACGAGTAAATACAATTATTAAAATGATAATAAAATGAAAAATCTTAATTATAAACTGAAAAGTTTAGAAATCCTAATCTTGATTTTTTTATTTTGTAGGAACTTGAAAATATGTACGAATTGTATTTAGAATTGTCAAATTTTAAATTTGATTCCTCAAGTTAAATTAACCTAAATAAAAAATATTTATTAACGAATATAACTATGGCTCCCTTGCCACTTCTAGACTGGATGAATATAAGCAGCCGATTCAAATGAATAAAGATGATATTTTCTAATTAAATTTTGATTGGGACTTAAATTTATAATTTCATAAATAATTTTAATATTACCACATCAAAGCGTGTTAACAATAAGAAGGATACAGTTTAATTGTAGCAAAGAGGCGACTAGAGAAGGTGGAGCTAAAGAGATTATTATAATTTATGAACAAGAAATATGACCCATGTAATGATCTATTCACCTATCACCCTTAAACAATAGCTCTCCAATTATTGCGTCCGAAGCAAAAAAAATAAAAATCATTCAAATAAAGTTTAAGAATTTAGAATTTAGATTTTGTCCCACTTCTACAACCCTATCTGCGTTTCTCCACGTTAGAGTATTTTTAATAATATTTTTTATTTTAAATAAAATAATATATTTTATTTAATAAAAAGTATTTAATTGAAAAATAGTATAAAAAATTTATTTAAATTAAATAAACTCTTTTTATTTATTTTATTTTATTTCATAAATATTAATTATTTTAATTTTTTAAATTTATTTAATAGAAAAAATAATATTAAAATTATCTTAAATAAAGTGTGTAAAAATTTATATTTTATTTAATTAAAATTATAATAAAGAGCGATATTTAGCTTTATAGACATGAAAAGTCAAACTATTTTTTTTTTATTTTTTAAAGATAATACAAAGAGTATATTGAACATCTCTTAGATCAACAATTTATATGTTAATAGACTAGATGAAAGGCCTATTTAAAATTGAGTTTGAAAAAGTATTTTTTCAATAAAATTTTTTATATATATTTTTTAAAATTACTTTTAAGCAAAAATATATAAATTGATTTTTTTTAAAAATAAATTTAAAAAAATAAAAATCAATCAATTGAATAAAAAAATTTTAAAAGTGTTTTTTGATAATAACAGCAGCTCTAAACGCAACCAAAATAAATTAAATTTTTATGCATAATAGTGTATTGGAAGGAAATTAAGGATTAAAATTACCAAATTACACATTTTTTTTCTTTATTAAGAAAATAGAATAACACTTGAATTATTTAATAATAATTTACTAGTTGTTAAATAGTAATTAAAATTGCTTAATTACATAAAATAAAACTGTTGTGGTTGTTGACTAATATATCAGCTGATAATGTTTATCAAAAACCAGATATTTCTCTTTTTTTTTTTTTTTAATTGCAAAAACAGATATTTCTTAACAGCAATTGGTAGACTAGTGATATATTTTGCTATTACAGCTGATAAACTTGCGAAAAAATTCAGGAAAAATAAAAAAAAAAAAAAAAAAAAAAAGAAAAAAGAAATACAAACTAGGGTGGGGAAATATATTAGGTTAGGTCCAGAGACCCACAATTTCCCTACTCGAATACGCGACGCGTGATGGAATCACGCTTTAAAATATTACTATTTTAATAGTTTTTAGTATACGTGGCACTTGACAACTCGAAAATCATACTGTAACGTGAGGCACGTGATATTTTCTTATTCCAACATTAGGAGACGAACTATAGCTTAAAAAAATGGGAACATTAGCATTAACAGGCAGAACCTTTCGCGGACACAGAAAAGCAAAATCTGTGAAGCCGAAAAAGAGAAGGAAAAAGAAAAAAAAAAAAAAAGAGGAAAACCGATGAATAGTATATTTTCCATTGACGATTTCTCTGACTTTATATGGCAGCCTTCGGTGTCGGCTCATTCGCCGGCGATGAGTAGGAGCACATCGGAGTGGGAGCTCGAAAAGTTTCTTGAAGAATTGCCTCCTGTCCCTGCCCTTGCCCCCGCTTCCTCATCTGCTAGCGCTCACACCACCGCTCGTTCCACTGTCTCATCACAGTCGCGGACCTCATCTAAGCCTCATAATGGTGACGATGATGTGGTGGAGATCGAAAAGCCTGAAATTCCTCATCCTCTTCCTCTTTCTCTTCCTCTTCCTAGTAATCGTCCGCCTCAGCCATCGGATCGCGCTTCACTGGCTGTGAATGATTCGGAGGAGTACCGCGCTTTTCTCAAGACACAACTTGATCTCGCCTGTGCTGCTGCGGCCAACTCTCTGGTATATTTGTACAAAATCTGTGTACATGTACATTATTGCAATCAACTTTTAGTTTTAAGTTAAGAGACATGTGTTAAATTTTGTGAATGTTAACGAAGGATTCGAGTGTAAAGCCTGAAGGTGTTTCTTCTTCAGCTGAGGATCAAACGGTGGCTGCCAAGAATTTTCAGCCAGGATCACAAGTTTCTGGTAAGAGTATGCCTCATATATATAATTTTGCTTCTAGTGTTTGCTGTTTGGAGTTGTCGATGAATTAGAGTTATGATTGAGAAAACTATATTCGATAGAATTGAAAAGACATGATAGTTAACTAGTAAAAACATGCAGCGGAAAGGGGAAAAATCTTACAGAAACTTGAGATTGAGTTTGTTTAAATTTTAGGAGCTGTGGCATCTATGTTTGGTGGAAATTTACATTTGTGAATTGAAGCCCTTAAAGTGAAAAAATGCTTTGTTTCTGCGCTAGTGCATTTATTTCCAATCATAATCTTACTAATTGTTTTGTTTGTAGATGGACTTTGTTATGAATACAGCATTTATTAGCACCGTAATAGTACTTAGTTTCCTAATTTCTTATTCTTGAAGTATGTTGATTTTTTGGTACATGCCCATGCTCATGAGTGTGCTGAGGTTCATGTCAATTATATCGGGTTAAATGTATAGAAACTACTTTTTCTTGAATTTGCAAAGCCTCTGATTTTATACATCCTCTTGATGTTTACTACTAAAAGAAAATTTTCATTTGGTCACATTCATTAGTAAAGTTGAATGTAAACTTTTCTCTCTTCTAATTTCTCTTTGCTTGTCATCTGTTTTCCCCAATTATTGAACTGCACTCACACATTATTATCACAATTTTATTGATTGGAACTGTTATATATACAATGACATCTAAGTAATTGCTGCAAAATTGTGCATTCATTTTATAGTTTTATCTTGCACCAATTTGTCTCTTTACTTTCTGAATTTTTTATCATTATCTTTTCATACAATACCATGTCTGAGTTTCAAACATTGTAGGTAATGGTCATGGCATCACAAAGGCACAAGGCGAGGCTGACGGTGGATCACTTCGCCTTCCAGCATTACCTTCTGTGCAGAGAAAACAAGAGGTATCAGTGAGGCAAGCAACCAGTGGGTCTTCAAGAGAAGATTCAGATGATGATGAACTTGAAGGAGATACTGAAACCAATGAACATATGGATCCTACTGATGACAAACGTGCAAGGAGGTGATTAAAAATAAGAATTTTATCTTTCTTATTTCATCACTTGGTTTTAGTGGTTTTAGAAGCCTATTTGCCTATTTGGCCACTGTGTTTTCCTTGCTCCTATACCTCTTTCCTCTTATTGCTCCTGTAATAGCATAAGGTATCTGCAAATCATTGCTTCAGCTATCACTGAAATAGTCAATTATCATTTTGAGATGATAGAATGTCTGGCAGATCACTTTGTACTTGTCAAATCATATACTGCCTTGTAAAACCTTATCTGAGTACTTCCTTGGAAAGTTGCAAATATATTTTTTAACCTAAAGGTTCAGACTTTATAGCAAGTGATTTAGTGAATTTCTTTCCTTTTTTACTTGGGGAGGAACCTGTCTCTAAGTTTCATAGATCAACAAATTCTCCAATCTAAGTTTATATCATACTGTTTGTAGGTTTGTTACATTAGGAAGAATGGTTTCTTTCTATTGATATGTTGATGTTGTGATGATGATTCAGGATGCAGTCTAATCGAGAGTCAGCCAGACGTTCAAGAAGAAGAAAACAAGCACAGCTGAATGAACTTGAAGCACAGGTCTAGCTCAATGCCTTTTCTTTAGCACTTGTTTGCCCCCTCATAATATTTTTGCTCCTTTTCAATTCGTGATGAAATGAGTTTATAAGTGTGATATCTAATAGGTTGGTCAATTGAGGGATGAACGCACATCTTTGCTAACGCGCTTAACAGACATAAATAAAAAGTGCGATGATGCTTCTGTTGACAACAGAATTTTGAATGCTAATATCGAAACATTGAGGACAAAGGTAATTTCTTACCATGTGATATGCCCTTATTTTTTTATTTGACCAATTACTTTATGGTTCCTTTCGGGTGTCTGGAAATTACTTAATAATTTATTTTCAGACTTCATGCTGTAAAGCAGTGATTCTTGTGAAAAGTGGAATCTTAATCAGACTATGAAAAACCAGGGAGTCTTAGGATATCATATGGAAACTGATTGTATGTGCATACGTGTGCTTGCCCATGTGTGTTTATAGCAGAAGGAAACTTGTGTTTCAGTGAAGAGCCATCACAAATTCTTGTATGTGTTGCATTAGCGTTTTGAGGAAAACATCTGCTCCAAGTTGATCCCTCCTAAATAGTTGGAGCAAAGAAAGCCAATGCCATTAACATTGAGGTCGGTTTGCTCAATATCAGGTGCTTATGTTAGCCACCACAAATTGCTGGTCAAAAATTGAATGAATTCGTATCTAGTCCAGAAACTTCTCCATTTATGTTATTCCTTATCATGGACTGCCACGATTTACTTTGTTGGAGATTTTTCTTTTTTATTGGCCAATTTATAAGGTATATATAATTTCTAACTTTGCAGGTCAAAATGGCTGAAGATCAAGTCAAAAGGGTGACAGGTTTTAACCCGATTCTCCTATCTAGGTCCAATATTCCTAGCATGGGTCTGCAGTTTGTTCCTGGCCCAGCAGATGCGACTACAAATGTTGCGGGACCAATGCAATCAAACAACCATTTTTTTCGTCAGTCTGTTCCTAATATCACCACTGGCACTCCACATCTCCCGCAACTAAACAATAACTGCCTTAACAATAGCCTAACTCCTCTTGCTGCAAATCTGCCTAGCGATAACGGGCGGCTAAACCATGGCTGCCTTAACAACTTAACTACCCTTGCTGCAAGTCTACCAGGAGATAATGGGACAAATGAGATTGGTGGAATGGCTTCTATGCAACAGTTAACAGCTAGTGGGCAATGTATGGCTGATGTGCCTCCAATGCAACAGACACAAAAGCAGACTGATCCTATCAGCCCAGCTGGAGCTTTGCCGGTAGGCAACAAAGGGCTTTCTCAGCCAGTTGTAAAGGATAATAAAAAAAAGTGATTTAGGTGTTTCTCTTCCCATTATTGGCTGGAAAAGGTTATTTCAAGTTAACAATTATCTGTTCAAATAATTATAGGACTTTCAACTTGTATTAGATTTACAAATAAGTATTTTCTCCAAATGGATGCTCGCAAACTTCTTTCATCTAGGTATTAACGCAATGCAAATTTATTCCCATAAAATATAAATCTTAGGATGATGCAACGGTCTCTTAGGATGATGCAAAATAGTCGCAGAGCAAGGTTCTAATATCAGCCAGCAAATTTCTGCTAATAAGCCTCTGGGATCATTTTGAACAGCACAAGTCTTCTACATTCCAAATCCCATGCAAGCTTAAGCCCTTGCTCATTGCCTACCGTCTGCTGGCATGTTAGAAGCATGACCCACCACATGGCAAGACAGCCCCTAATCCATTGACCTGACCCTACCCAAATTCTCTACGATAATTCCCCCAGCTCCTGCAGAACTAGGATTTCCCAAATATTCAACTTCATTGGAATTTTCCAAAGCACGCACTGCCATTGCCATCACAAATTAAAAACTGAGTGAATAAAATAAAATTAAAAGCTGTTTCTTCACAAGCAAATAGCCCCATAAATTGTACAGTATACAATATTTCTTTTTTCTTTTTGTGCAGGGAACAGGGGAAAGTAGAACACTTGACTAAGCCCTTATGGTTCGTAGCCAAACAAGTCCAATGAGATCTTTAATAAATAAATCTAAGACCTTATGGTTCGTAGCCAAACAAGTCCAACGAGATCCTTAATAAATAAATGTACAAAATACATGATTTGGGAATTTCAGAGGGCATAATTTATAACATGATTCACACCTAAGAGGGGCATTCTTATACGCAAATATATCACATACAGATGCTATGTGAAATTCAAATCTAGCGATCTCCTTGGACTTCTGTTATGTACAATTGTTGAATTCATTACTACTGAATTTTGGCAGCAGATTGGAAACCTGATTGAACTTTGTTTTCGAAATGGGCTTCCAGCCTGCATTAGCATGGAATATGAAAGAGTTGGAACAGGGCACCCATGAAAATTGAAAATAGAAATGAGTAGGAAAGGATAAGAACATGCCTTGTTGCACATTTATAATAAATGGTATCAGGTGAATTATATGTGCGTGCATTCAGAAACATCCTCTTGACATCCGCAACAAACATATCAAAGGTTACATAATATTGCTCTGACTCCACCCTTTTTGACATTGTCTTCAGGTCTGTAGCATAACAAAAATTCATTAAACAATGACAACACAAGATCTAATCTGAAGAACAAATGTGTTGTTGGAAAGTCTAACAAGAAAAGTTTGAAATGAAAAATTAAGAATTAGTGGCAAATTATGTAATCCAAATCTAGAAGGGCAGAGATCCAAACATGGCTATTACTAAATTTTTTCTTTTGATAGAAATAATATATTATTTTAATTTTTATAAATTTACACATTTCTAAAAAAATTATACTCTTCCTTTATATTGCTATTAAATGATATATTGCATGTATATCACAAATCAGTTATATAAAGGGGAAAGAAGGAAGAATGATAGGTTATCTCCACAGATAAATAAATTTTAACATGCTTACAGAAGTCAAAATTTCAATATTATATACTTCCAATAGTTGGGGCTATCCCGGGGACCTACACTCATCCTTGCCCTACTACTTTTGGCAGGACAGAAATTTGCCATCACATAAAAGCTGACAGAGAAAGAATAACCATCTTCATTATTCTAGGCTGACAATACAAAAAGCTTGGCAATGCAGTAACACATTTTGCTAAAGTGAAGTAAATGCATTAGACATCTTACCCATGGGGTCTTTGATGATGTCATAATAATCGGGGACATCACGAGCATCAACTGGTTCCTTAAATGGCCAAGCATCAACATGGTCGGACATTGACTATTAACATGAAAAAATTTATATGGTAAGAATCAAATGGACACAGGCAGAAAACAATTATTTGCAGGGAATTGTAAAGAAAGTAATAAAAAGAGTTAAGTCCAATGCATGATAAAAGCAAATACGAAAATTTATTTAATAATAACACACTATACAAGAGGTAATTTTCTCAGTTGGTCACTGAATTTGAGCCAACTCTAGGTCACTTACTAAAATCAACTTGTTTCAATTTCATCACTGAACTTCTATTTTGTCTACAATTTATCACAGTTGGGAATTTCAAAAATTCTGCCAAATTACGTCACTATATCCAATATGAATTGCTATTTACACATGTACTTTTGTATCCACTCAGGGCTGATTAGTGATTTGTGTTGCATCCAATTGCCTATGGTTTTGACTTAAATATTAGGAACAAACCAATGGCTTTTATTGAATTACCAGTGAGGTAATCGGAACACCTGCAATTCTGCCAATGATGATCAATCATAAATTAAGTGAAAGTTGAATGGTAAAATGGTAAAATTTGAACAAGCTAATACCTAGTGACTGACTGAAAGTAATCCCAAAATTTAGTTACTACAGTACAATAAGTGCCCATCATTATAGTTATGAATAGAAGTAATACCTAATTTAACCTTCAGATTGAGTTAAGCTAAAAACATACTCAATTGTAACAACAGGCATACGAGTGAGAATTACATTCTTAAAGGACGACACCAATTTTCAATCATGACAATATTTCAGAAATAAGCATTTCATTTGCCCCCATATCATGACAACAATTTCCTGTCCAAATTTGCAGCAAATTTTCATAATCATTAAATGTTTTTAGTAATCACCACGGATTACAATGGAAATATATAAGATGAGCCAAAAAATATTTTAGACTTACCTTTAAAAGTGAGCGCATGAATGCAGTCCAATTCTTTTGATTTGTAGCAGTGTCTGTAGATGTATTAAATGCATTGAAACGTGAATGGCCCCATTGATCAGGAGTCCATCCAGCCTCCCCTATTTTAACATTCAAAACGAACATCCTATCAGTTTTTGGAACTTCCAAATGACATCATACCTAATTTCCCAATGAACCATAAGCTAATAATTGGCCTAATAACAAAATTAAAAAAAAAAAAAACAAAATATTTTTGAAAAACTGCAATTAATTTTACACCAATTTTTGAAAAATTAGTTGCAATACTGTCCATTCGGTCAAAATTGAAGATAAAAATTGCTCATGGTACCTATTCTTCTTTCAGGCCACTCATCACCATCTCAACTCTATCATAACCGTTCATCAATCTCTTCTCAATTGTAAAATTTACGAGCGTAATTTTGACTAAATAGGTATAATTGCAACTAATTCTCAAACTTACAAAAAATAGTCTATTTTGAAAAGTTCATGTACAACTGCAATTTTTCAAAAAATGTTAGGGTATTTTTGGTGATTAGGCCAATATATTAGTTGTTAAAAAAAAAAAAAAAATTAAAGTCAATTTGGCAAGCTTAAGAACTTACTCAAGCCAGGAATATCATCAACTTTGATAATCTTTTTAGGAACACCAGCTTCTTTCTGGATTAAAATAGTTCCCAATCAGAACTAAGCAGTAATTATGAGCACACTGTGCAATCTGAATTCAATCTAAACATAACACTAAACTGCACTGCCAAAAACAGGAATCCCATGCAACCTTGAAACAGTAAATAAGCAAATAAATAGACAAATAAATACTGTAATGAATAAAGTAAGGAGAATTTGAAGAAATGTCAATAGTGCATACCTTCTGAAAATCAATTCCAGGGTAAACAATGTGACAATTAGATAGCTCTCTTATTTTTTCATCAATTGCCTATCATTACCAAAATAACAAGTAGAATACATATTAGTGTAAAATTTTACTAAAACAAGGTAAGAACCTGTCAGAAAATTTTAAGAAATAAGAAGCTTCAAAAGCCAAATATTGACAAAGTAAATCAAGAAGCAAGAACTGTACAATCTGATCAATATCAATATAGGCCTTTTCTCTCGATGAAAAATTTTGGCACGTGAAAGATGCTGGAAATGCATTTCCTGTATTGATCAAATGGGACACAATACTATGCATGTGTGCGTATGAAAGGCTTTGATTTCCATGGTAAGCAGTGTAACTGTATGAATCCAGCTCAACCATAAATATATTTTCTCTCAACATATTTTAGAAACTTTTAGATAAACAATAGTCAAGACTTCTTATGTTGTGATAAGAAAAAGTAGGAGAGCCACACAGGGAATACAAAGGCTTGCAAACAAAGAGCTCCAATTCTAAGTTGATTCAAGGTTCACAATGCAGTTTTGGCAAGAATAAATAACATAATTTATTAGAAACAGCAGATGACTTCAAGTAAGAAAGAAGATAGCAAATACTTTCATGCATTTTCTCAGGTATGTCAATGCACAACAAAATCATTACAGGACAGGGAATGAATGGAAATGCAAGAGACAAATAGGGAATGAAGTATAGGTAATGCTTTTTCTAATGGAGTTTTTGGGTATTGGAACATCAGTTCAGAAGTATCATCAGGACTAGCTAACTTTCACTGGATCCAGAAATTGAAGTGTTCCCTATCTAGAATTTTTTACTTTTAGATTAATGACTTCGAGAAGCTTGTAACTATTTGCTAATCTTGGGAATATTTAAGGACCGCAAAATTGCATTATACTATAAAATCCCCAGAACCATAAGTTCCAGCCCGTTAACCCTTTGATTAAAGAAGATATATTACTCATGTAGAATCTTTGAACTTTCTCATGATTCACTATTCCAACGCCATTGAAATTCAAATATTATGATTGATGCTTGGTACAAAGATAAGAAATAACATCGACAAAGTACATTTTAATCCCACCTGTCTTTGACGACGAATCATGGTAGATAAATCAGTGTATGGAAGTTTTGGATCAATTTTGCATTCCATAAGAATACCTCCATCGTAGTCTTTAATGTACCTGGAATTGAGGAACACTGGTAATAAACTAGATACATGATGATAACACTTGGATAAGATGGCAGCAAGCATGGTTGACGAAGGAAAAAGTCATAGAAATGTGACCAAAGTTACCTGAGCATTATCAGCTCACAGTTCCCTATAAATTACACACCCAACCCCCTCAATTGTAGTAAAAGTCACCAAGAAATCATAAAATATCAGTAAAAAGATTAAGCAGTAATTACTCCATTTCAAAGCTTCACCTCTCCTAATTTCCCATCCCCCAAAAAGGAAAAATTATTCTTAATAACATCATAAACCATCATTAAATCACAAGAACACAGACGTAAATAAAATACTTTAACCATCAAGTTATTGCCAAAGGTTTGTGAATTAACAATACCCTTGCCATCGATCTTTCTCCAAGTAAATCTCTTTGGTAAAACCCTACAGGTTAATAGAACAAGGAATTATTAAGAAATGCAACCCCCTATATTCAGGAGAATGATATATAAAGAAAAAGTTCAATTCAACGCATACACACATGCACACACATATAAAGAAAAAGTTCAATTCAACCATAGTTGTTAAAGGTGTGCCCGAGGTGCAAGGTGCACTAGGCGCACCCCCTAGTGCCTTAAAATGTCAAAGGCGGGCGTTGTCACAAAGGGCCGCCTTGGTGCGTCTTGCACTGTAGGCGAGGCGCGCCTTAGTTACAAAAAGCCCTTTAGTATGTGTTTTGTATTTTTGTTTTTTTAAATATAATGGCTGAATAATCTGAGCCATTCATCCAAAGCTTAAAATAACTTATCATAGACCAACCAACACCCAATAATTTCAATTAAAAAAAAAAAGAAATAAAAGGAGATTAAAAAACGAATCAGCGCTGCCTCTATCAACCAAAAGCAGAAAATACGCTACCTACATCTATCTCGCAAAGTCTTCTCATATGAGAGACAACCCTCCTCTAATACTTAGAGATGAGGAAGAAAATGATTTGGAGGAAGATGATGAAGAAGAAGAAGTGGAAATTGGAAATGATCAACTTGAGTTTGATGATGATGATGATGAAGAAGATAGTGTTGAGCTTGATGATGATTGATTGTGCTTTAATAATTTATAAGTGTCTTAAGAATGGATGCTTTTTAGTGTTAGTAGGATTAGGAAGTAAGAACCTATGTCTTTTGCATTATAAACCTTTATTGCTAAGCTTAATATGTGTGTTTCATTTGTTTTGGTCATCAGTTATGTGTTTTAAGTACTTATATAGTAATAGTCATATTATTATATATGCTTGTTAGTAACAAATTTTTTCTTTTTTTCCTTTTTAATTTTTGCCCCTTATGTCTATCAGATGCGCGCCTGCACCTTGCGCCTTTAATAACTATGAATTCAACGCATACACACACATATACAAGGAAAGTATCAGTTGAAAAGAAAGTATGCCAAAATATCAGCAATGAGATTGACCTCTGATAAAAGCACACCAAGTTTGATAGATTACTGTTAACCACTACCAATAATATCATAACATCAAGAATAAAAACCATCCATAAAATTGAATAAATGAATGAAGAATTCTCTATAATAAACACAGCCATGTAATATTGCATCAAAATGCATAGATAAAAATTGAAATTAAGTGAGCTACTATCCAAGCGATCACGTTAAACCTTCTACGTAATTAAACACTAATTTTACTTCCCCAAAACAGATATACAGGAATCTAGACATATATATAAAACAGCAAGGCCATGCCATTTTAAGTTGCCAAGGAAGAACAATTATGCCCAAACTATCAACTTAACCTGTTTGTTGAAATAACCAACAGCATTATTGTCAGCATATGTCAGAAAATGTGTTAGCCCATCAACATCACGTGCATGCTGCTTCAGATGATTCATCAATCTTGTACCATAACCTTTTACTTGTTCATCTGCTGTGATTGCACAAAAAGCTATCTCCCCAAACTTTTGGCTGCAGTTCCCGGGAAAAGTATGTCAGTTATGAGAGTAAATGAATTGTCAATATACGAATGAAATACTAACAAAAATTTATTAATTATTTTCAAGTATTGCGCAGTCGTAGCTACATAGTTAGAAGATAAATTTGAAGTAGTCATTTAACCTAAGAAACTACCTCACTAGGACCAGACCAAACTTCATTGTTGTTGATTATATCAAGATTATATTGTTCAAATATTTATACTTATAATACAAACAAAATGAAAAGGCAAAAATGGCCCCTTTGCTTTCTTCCTAGTCAGTTCTGGGAAATAAAACTAATCAAGCATGTAAAGATTTGCTTCCAACTAGAAAATGTAATGACAAAACAGTACACTAGAACATGGCATAGCATGATTAATAAAAAGAATCCAAATCCAACCTGACATAGGGACGATATGTGATGCCACCAACAACCTGATTACGTCTGATAACCATTACAGATTTATGGCTTCTGTAAATCAAATTATAAAAAAGAAAAAATTAAGATGCATAAAAAACAATGTTGCATAACTAGAAAGACCTGAAAGGTGACCTGACCCCAATACATCATGAAATCATCTCCTGCATGAGGAGATAGCCAAATTCCAACCTATAAGCTCAGTTTTTGTAAAATGAAAAGATGCAAAAAAA
This sequence comes from Reutealis trisperma, assembly GCA_947687605.1. Lineage (NCBI taxonomy): Eukaryota > Viridiplantae > Streptophyta > Magnoliopsida > Malpighiales > Euphorbiaceae > Reutealis > Reutealis trisperma. The sequence goes on along the minus strand of CANTUT010000033.1, from coordinate 9,955,225 downwards.
AAAAAAAAAAACAAATGTTATGGGCCTTTTGCCACAAGCTCACAAGGTCATGTGAATGCTCATCTTCCCACGATAACATTCTGAAGTTAGTGATTCTAGAACATGAAGGTAAGTTTATTTTTATCACACAAGAATCAGGTAGCAACTGCAATTCTCAAAAATCTGGCTAGAAAAACACAAGTAGATTGGCAATTAAGGCTTGCGGATTGTGAAGATATAAATTTCTATTGCTGCCTGTTATATCAACAAAACCAGTTTTGCTTATCATTGCCTGAGGTCATAGAATGTAGTGTAGCTGCATAAATGCTTGACAAGGAGCTTTCTCAGATCTAAACCAGAAGACATATAAAAGGGATAGTCTTCTTATTTAATCTCTGACCAGTTTGGTCAAACAAAGGGAAAAAAACCAAAAAAAAAAAAAAAAAAAAAAAGAGAGAGAGAGAGAGGAAGCTTGTTTCCATGCACTTCTCGAAAACGTTGTGGAATTACCTATCCATCACAAGCCGGACGATATACTCCTTGGGCATGTTGGGCAATTGCCTCGCAAATATATTCTTCAATCCTATCAACCTGAGAAGCACAAGGCAAAACTGCATTACAATCATACCACTATTATCAAAACCTAAAATATGTATAAAATTTCCCACAGGAAATAAACAATGAAAGATATTACGTTAATGTTAATAAAGGAAAAAGGTGGATGCAGCTAAAAATGTAGAAGAAAAGAGAACTAGATACCAAACCATATGCTCATCAATACCATCATTTGAAAGACATACAAACTTGAGTCTTCCTGCTTCCTCCTGAGACATCCAAATTGGATAAATCGTCAAAGTTAATACAATACGGATCAATACCCATAAGAGAAAGTTCCCACAATTTTAATAAAAAAAAAAAACCATTAAAGTCTAAAATTTAGTTAACAGTTCACTAAATTCTCTAAAAGGAAAGGGATGAACTTTGAGGAAAGGAAGCATACGGCATATGTTTACTGCCATGTATTTAAAGCATTTTGTTCATAAACTGATGAACATGATCCAATCACTTCGCCTTTTTTTTTTTTTATTCAACTTTGAGAAAATCCCAAAATTCACAACCCAAAACCTTACCTCTCTCTTCAAACCTTCTTCTCTAGCGCTATAAGCTCCACTAGTTTGCAAATTCTCCGTAAATATCTTTACAGCATCCTCCTTTGCCGCTGCAATGGAACTACCCGCCGTGGTAGACCCCATTGCACCAGTCCCTGTGGGTCCGCCATCCTTCCCCCCATCCGATTTTTCAATCTTCACCGTTGAATTTTCCGTCTTCAGCTTCGTATTACGAGCCGAAGAGCCTCCACCTCCACCAGAGCCAGCGCCTGTAGCCGAGGCTCCAGCATTAGTCTCGAGACGAGCAGTAGTGAATGTGCGCATTGAGGAGTCATTATCGAACTCGTCCTCATCGTCGTCAACTACGGCGTCCGAATCGTCAGCATCAGAGTCGGAGTCGGCACCGCGAGCCGAGATGCTCTCTAAGTCGTCATTGGATGTAAGCGCACCGTCACGGGTGTCGGCAGAGAAAGAAGACGGAGGAAATGGAGGCGCGTGGTCTTCCGACGCCGCCGAGGCAGCCGCTGCGAGCTTGCGCTTATGAATGGAAGAAGTGGCGGAGGCGGAAGCAGAATGGGAGGGGGACTGAGACTGAGAGCTGCGAGACCGATTGGGCACGGTTAAGTGAGAGTGACTGTCCATTGACTCGAATTGAGTTGACTCAGCTTCGAATTTGGAAATCGGCGAATTTAGGGTTTTGCAGAAAAACTCGATCGTGGAGGACGATGTAAAGTAGCTGATGTCGTTATTACAGTTGGCCCCATCTGTCTTGTTTAAATTAAACGGTGACGTTTATGAAAAACTTTTTAAAAAAAGGTCGTGGGTTTCGTAGCTTTTTTCCTAATAAGGTCAGAATGGGCTTTTGGCCCACGTTTTCCGATGGAAATAGGATTAGAGATTTAATTTCTATTATTGAAAATAGATTCTGAGGATAATTATTTCATTTAATTATTACATGTATGCTTAACTCTCGCTAATTAAATAAAAATTTCATCATAATTATGCATAAAAATTTTAAATTTAAATATAAAATTCTCTACTTATCGTACTTTTAAATTAAAAAAAAAATAGACTAATCCTTGTTGAAAAGTGAGCATAATTAATCCTGTCATTATACTATATAGTCTTTCACATCTTCTTAGCATGAATATCAACCAGTCCAATGGCTTTTATTTTTATGACTGGCTTTTATTTTTATAGGTTTACATACTCACACACACATATACTGCAATAAAAAAAAAAATCAATATATGAAATTGGGATGTTTTATACCATTTTTTTAAAAATATAACTTTACTTTATTTTACAAAATGTTTATAAAATTAAAGTAATTTTCTATAAAAAATTATAAAATAATATTTACTATGAACTCCTTTTTGTATTTCTATAAAATTTTGTAAAATAAAGCTTTTTTTTATGCAAAAAAAGTGATTGCAATATACCTTTTTTTTTTTTTAGTTTTTGAAATATTTTGTAAAACATAGTATTTTTCTATAAAATTAAAAAGTGGATTTTATAAAATAATATATATATATATATATATATATATATATATATATATATATATATATATATATATATATATATATATATATATATATAATATTTTATTTTTTGTAAAAAAAAAAAAATCATTGTACAAGTTTTTATTTATTGTAAAATTCAAGTAAATCATACTTGAAAATTTTTTAAGCAATGGTAGCATGCATCAAGAAATTATATTCAAACAGTACAAGCACAGATGCGATATGCAGGACAGTCAAATAAAAACTAAACAAGTTCACTGTATTACATTCATAAATTCCCAGCAGCTTAAGAAAGGAAATAACAACGACACAATTCACATAATTGTGATTTGTGAGTGACATAATTCAGGATTCAAGTCTAACAACAACAACAACAGCTATAATAATAGTTAAGTTTTCATGATTCAAATACAAGCAAAGCCTCTTCTGCTTCAAATTCAATTTCCATTGTCAGCCACATCACTCTTATTGATTCTGGAGATTAAAAAAAAAAGTAATATTTTTGGCACGTTAAATAATAAAAATAAATAAATTGCTGGAATTTGAATTTCTAATTTTTAACATTATAAAATGCATGTACACTCAGGGACTTGACCACTGAATTATTTTTAAGCTTAAATTGAATCAAACATGAAACAATTATAATTAGAAATTAATTAAAAATCAAACTAACCGATAATTTGGAAAATGGTTGTAGACACACTACCAGTACCAAATGTAAACATCCTTCTTTTTCTCCTTGTATGCCAAAGGGACATAATCAGTTGTATTCTTTGTGGTGAGCTTTGCTTTCTTGGGCTTGGGCCCATCTTCTGGCCCCGAGCAATTCGCTTCCTCAGAGGTTGGTTCTCCTTTTACGGTCATATTCCTGCTGAATTTACACATTAATTAAAGAAATATTATAATAAATTATAGTAAGATTTTTTTTATATCTCATGATTAATAATTGTTAATGTAGTAAATCTTACCTTGCTTTCAAGTCATCAGCATAGGGATTAACCATATAAGGAGGGGCAATAATATGATGTAATTCATCTTCATAAACGTCCTCTAAGATACCATTTTCATATGCAACCTGTATAATATAGAAAACACTATAATTAATTATAGACATCTAATAATTGGAAAATAACCAAAAAAAAAGAAAGAAGGGGGAAATCCCTTGATAGAGATCTTACACAAGTATAAGTTAATTTGCAAATTTTAATAAAATAAAAATATATAATTATTATTTAGAAAAGTTTCAAGATGAAATTTCCAGGAAAAAAAGAAAGAAAGAAAATAACTCAAGGTGGAAAAAGAATTACAAATAAATTAAAATCCTCTTACGTTTGTGCCATCTGATCCATTGAATTGAAAACGAATAATTAAAATGTAATTCCTTATCTAATAATAACTAATTAACAACCCTACTTATAAATATAGAAAATTAATAAATTTGTAATAAAATTTCAATCATATATTGTCAATTCAAGACAGAAATTACATAGGTCATATTTTTGCATCAAACACGAAAAGATTGATATGCAAATGTAAAAGAATTCAAACCTTGAGGCATTTCTTATTAGGATCATAGTCTACAACATTGCCCATATATCTTCCATTATCAAATATTTTATTAACAACTGTTCCAACCATTGATCTTCTTGCATCAAGTATCCAGTTACAATGTTCCTGCATAATTATAATGAAAATTAAAAGAAAAAAAAAATTATCTAATGTAAATAATAATATTTTTAAATTCAATCTAACTTTTAAATTGGTGAAAATAGAGGGTCAGAAATCAAAAGTTGAATTAAAATTTTAAATAAAATCATATATTCATTATTCATATGTCAGTATAAATATAATATACTGAGCAATAACATATATTACATGTTGAGAAACTTCCAACACGTAAAACTACTATGTTCATTTATGAAAATCACCAACATTATATGAGTATAGCAACGAACATTGCATGTTAATTTAGGTTGATTATTGCATAAATTGGCACTGTTAACTATTTTATGCCTTTTAATTGGAAAAAATAAATATTATCAGTTAACTCAAAAAACCTGGACCAAATCATCTAGATCACCGGATATTTAAACCGTTTCACAGAGTTTTTTTTTTTTTTTTTTTTCCGATTCTTGGCATCTCCGGTTTTTTGAGCTAAACCGAATCAATATGAGACCCATTTTTTGTTGAACTAGCCGGACCGATCGGCTTTAAATACAATAGTAAACAATTGAACCATATATATTTATACATAAATGGATTATAGATATGAATTAGTTATTGTAATTTACTTCAATATTGGCTTTCATTATCGCATGCAACTCATCAACAATTCCATAGACCCCTTGCTTCTCTGCTTTTCCATTTGAATAAGTTGAGTCAGTCGATTCTTCTGTTCCACCACACACACATATATATATATATAGACGCAGATATTCAAATGTTAGAAATTTCGTTCAATGTCAACCACAGTAATAAAAATTAAGCTAAAAATAATAATCAAAACATTAAAGGTTAGAATATGCTAGCTCGGTACATGCTATATATATAATCAACTCATTTTGTATATCCATATATGAAAATACGCATGTATAAAAATCTTATTCTTTCTTTCTGAATGCATATAATCATCTTTTAGTTTATCATCTTTGTTTCTTAATCTCTCTTTTCTCATTTCAATAATAAAAAGGTGATTACTTTTTTTGAGTTTTATTAGAATTAGACAAATTATAATTTTATTACAAAACAATTATCAGAAATAATTTTGATTTATTTTAATATGATCTTGTATCTAGCTAACATGTGATTAACTTATTATCAATTTTTTTTAATTAACATATTAATGAGTTAATTAGGCAGAGGATATTTAAAGTTTAGATATTCAGTCTTCACAAGAAGCAACAATAAATGCCTTTCTATTTTCTTAAATAACTATTAGAATGATAATGGCAAAAACTTATAATGCAACTTGATTAAGATTTTGATTTTTGAAGCAAAAATTATATTATATGTTAAAACTTTGTCAAAATATTATTGAGAAACTATAATATACATATTCTATATATTCACATAATAATTTTTTTTTAATAATACTAAGAAAGAGTATACGATGTCAATGAGAATTGAATCATGTTATTCATTTTTAAATATCTATAATTAATCGAACATAAAATAATCATCAATAAAGGATTTGTCTAATGTTGATATGTTAATCGTATCAATATAATCAATTATTGACAAATCCTTATAGAATACTCTAATTTTCCATGTATGCACAAAAAAAAAAAAGAAAAATCTCTAAAATTTTGTTTTGCATATATACATTAATTTTGAAATATTCTTTAAAATTATGCACATGAAAGAAACTATACTAATTAAATTAAATAACATGTCAAATATCGACAAATCGTTTAAAAAATATATGCTAGCTTTGCGTATATATGCATTAAAATATTTATTTAAAAATTTTGCGTACGTGCAAAAGAAATTAAACAAATTAAAGTAAATAAATGTTATAATTACCAAAGAATCCTTTAAACTATACGTTAACTTTTTAATATATGCCATAAAATATCTTTTAAAGAATTTTACTCGCAAAGAAACTAAACTAACTTAAATGGTAATTAACATAGAATCCTTTAGAATATATATAATTTTATGCATTAAAATAATTTTTAAAAATTTTACGTACAAAATAAACTAAAGTAACTTAAATGGTTTAAGTAACGAGAATTATATTAATTTTTCATACATTAAAATATTTTTAACTTAAATGATATAGTTAATAATGAATCCTTTAAAATATATATTAACTTTCATGCATTAAAAAAAATTTTAAAAAATTTACGGGCGAAAGAAACTAAACTAACTTTAACGGTATAATTAACGAAGAATCCAATGAGATTTGAGATATATATTACTTTTTCATACATTAAAATATTTTTAAAAATTTTACTTGCAGAAGAAACTGAACTAATTATTTGATGAAATTTAATGATGTTGTAGTGTAGATAATTAAATTTCTTGGAGATTATTTATGAAAGTAGTAGTATTTAGGGGAATTATATACATAGATTTGTATCCCATTACATATGGTTTTGAATTTTGATAAATAATTTTCTCAGCATAAAGGTCAGATTTTCTGTTTTTAATATTTGGATCAATTATTTTTTTAAAAAAGATAAAAACAATCAAAATTCAATTTGCATTTTGGAATTGGATATGTGACAAGCTAGAACTATATAACAGGATATGCAACCAAAACAATCCCTCTGTGATCAAGAACTCAAAAAAACAAAACAAAAACATCAGAAAATTATTTAAAAAAAAAAAAAAAAGCAAGCAAAAAATTTATATCTATATAATAAGAATTAGTCATTTAAGATTTAAAAACTTCACCTTTAATCATCTTTCCCTTGTTGTTAAATTCTGCAGGATTGCTCATTTTCAGATCTGCAATTAAACCCTAAACAAATTCTACAGATTATAACTTGAAGTTAACTAAATAAAATAATTCGTAAACAATAGGAGCAAGATAGCGCAAAAGGTCTATAACACACAAAAATACCTGAAACTTGAGCACAGAGAAAGGGAAAATGTGTGGGGGTGCGGTTGGGAAATTGATTGTTAAATATTAAGGGTTTGGTATTAAGGGCTGACTAATGAAGGACACCTGCAATTAGATTCGCTGAGGGAGGCGGGCCATTAGTCCGGTTTATATAAATATGCTGCACAAATGGAAATGTATTACTGGATTACCTTCTAAAGAATAGAGTATATCCACATTGCAGCCTTTTCATTTATATACTTGTTCAAGAATTGAACTAATTTCTTCCCCCCCAATTCAAACTAAATTATTCACAAATTAAGAATTTTATCATTACGTTAAATGAAATAATTCATGAATCAGCTGAATGATGTACAAGTAAAGTTTTTTTTTTTTAATGTTAAAGGTTAAATTGATTCAAATAATAGTATAAACTGTATAAATAATTTTTTTTTAATTATTTTTATCAAATAGTGGCAATTCTTATTATAATAATGGATAGATAATTCAATCTCGAAATTTTTTACTTTTTACACTCTTAAAAAACAATTAGCAACATATATATACTTTTTTCATTTTAAAATATTTATTGCTTAAAATTTTAATATATAGATTAAGAAATTTATTAAACTGTCACAATTCAAAGGCAATTAAAAAATAAAAAATTAAAATATCTTTTTTTTTTATTTTAGTACAGAAAAATAAAATCAATTAATGTAAATACTTACTAGAGATGTAATGAGAGAGTAAAGTATCTTATTAAAATTATAAATATAACAAATTTTTTAAATTTTTTTAAAATAATAAATAATTTGAAAAAAAAAATACTAAAACAATATGAATAAAAATGAGAATTATTATATGTAATGAGTGTTTTTAAGATAACATTTGCAAATAAAATTTTGCAATGATATATTTTTTGACTAAATAATAGACTTAAATTTAAATTTTTATACACTAAAATATATTTTAATAATAAATAAATAAATAAATATATATATATATATATATATATATATATATATATATATATATATATATATATATATATATATATAATTTGAATAATAAATTCAAATTTGACCTAACTAGCGGACTAATTTGCTGAAAATTCAAGTTTGAGAAAAGGTTGACCCACGCGCTTACTTTCAACAAGAAGAGTCTTTTTTCCTGTAAGTGGGACCCACGTAATTGCTGATGTGTCATTGATATATTAGATGAAGACCATGCATAACCCTTCTAAGCAGTGTTGGTTGCAAGAGTATGAGGCTAAATTGCACCATTGTTCATTTGTTTTGAATTTAAATCTAGTTTCACTATTCTCCTCAAATTTTAATTTATAACAATAAAATTCATTAATTTCAATTTAATTACAATAATTATCTCTAAAATCATCAGTTCATTAAAAAGTTCACATAGAATCTTAATTAACATTCTTTAATATTATTTCAGTTTTCCCAATACACTTTACTTTCTCTCTGTTCTCTCTCCTCAGCATTTATTTATTATCATTATGTTTTCTTTTTCTCTTTCTTTCTTTCTTTCTTTTTTCTGCAATTTTTTTCTTTTTCTTAAAAACTTTTCACAAATTTTGTTCCTAGTTTTTCACTTTGATTTAGAAATCAAATTCTTATTTTTTTTTTTATTTATAAATTTCAGTTTCAACATTAACAGTAAGTAGAAAGAAGAAAAGATGAGAAAGAAGACGAATAATTTCTATAAGTATATTAATTAATTACTTTCGATTTATATATAAAAATTTATATTTGTTATATAAAAAAATTTATACTCTCCAACTCTCATTAGGAGTGTGCAAAATGTCAGTTCAGTTTAAAACCAAATCAAACCGAAAAAATCAAATTTATATTTTATAATAACCGAACCAAAATCGAAATTTATATAAAACCGAACCGAATCAAAAAAGTTTTGTTCGGTTCAGTTAATCGGTTTGGACTTTTTTATTTTATATATATTTATTATTTATAGAATATATATATATATTAAATTTCAGTTTGTTCAATGCAAACCAAATTTTTTTGGCTAAAATCGAACCAAACTGAAATTTAGTTAGGTTCTTTATTTTTAAAATCAAACCAAATTGAAATCCTCAAAAAACTAATCCGAACCGAACTAGTTGGTTCGATTTAATTTTTCAGTTTTAATTCGTTTTTACTCATCCCTAACTCTCACAACTGCACATCTCAATCACATGCACCAAAAATCATCATCTTTCTATCTTGCATTTTCAATTTTTTTTTCTTCTTTTAGAGTGAAAAGGATAAGTTTTTTAGAGAGAGAAAATTTGTGGTGACTATTACCGCTACTAGACACGAGCTAGGTTTGTGATGGAGCTTGATTGGCTGATAGGTGTGGCAAACTATGTGTTAGGCTGTGTGGATCTCATGGCAGCTTGAAGCGGTTAATTTGTGCGTTGATTGAGGGGGAGTTCTCAGTAAAGTTTGGTTGTTAATGATAATAGGTTTTGGGTTGATATTAGTAAAAATTGAACAGGTGCTTGTGGTTTTTTTTTTTCGGTCTCTCAAGATATTTCAGACTTAGCCCAGGACTAAAGGACTTTGGGTTTTGCAAATATTAAAGAGTTTAGATTTTGAAAATCATATTTGGATTTGAAAAATTCAAATTTTAAATTTGAGGGAGATGGGCTTTGTGAAAAAATTGAAAAATAAGTTTATGTTTCAAATTGCTAAATTTAATGGAGATGGATTTTATGAAAAAAAATAAAGATGGAGGTTTGGAGAAAGAATGAAGAGAGGAGAGAGAAAGTGAAAAAATTTAATATTAGTGAGAGAAAGGTTCGGTGAAAAAAAGTGAATTTGATTTGGAGATATTGGAAAGAGTGAAAAAAAATATATAATAATGCTATGTTGGTTCAATATTTGAAAAACAATTTCAAAGATAATCATTGCAATTAAATTAAAATTAATGAATTTTATTGTTGTAAATTAAGGATTAAAAATAATGATGAAACTAGATCTTAAAATTAAGAATAATGAGTGTAATTTAGCAAAAAATATAATAACGAGGTAGCTTTTGAGCTTGACTCATTACAAGGGGCTAATTAACAAAAAATAAATACAAATCTTTGTCAGCTTTTTAAATTTTATTGCTCCGTACAGTTTTACTTTAATTTAACTTTTAATTAAAAATAAAAAAATTTAAAACAAATTAAAAAATTAAAAAATAATAATATTAATTACGGACAATGTATTAAATATTTTCCTGAATTTTCCCCATTGGACAAATAAAAATTCCTTTCATTTTTTCAAATATTTTTTGACTAACCAAAGAATGAAATAAATATTTCTATTTTAGTTATAGAAATTATAGAAATTAAATTTTTATTTACTTTTTTGAAAAACAAATAATCGAAAGTGAAAAAAAAAAAAGAAAATTCATTTAATTAATTCATCTCTTTATTTCAGTTAAAGAAAACAATATATATAAGAATTAAAGCAAAAATTATTCTCGAGTGAGAGCTGATAATAATTAAAATTTGATTATTTATTTCTCCGACTCTCAAAATAGTTCCAATTATTAATTAATAGGAGTACATATATAAGAAAACGGAAGCCTTCTCTGGCCATATCAGAACACCATAGACAAGCCAAGGACTTTAGTTAACTCTGTTAAGAAGGCTGGAAGAGCAGGCCATCCACTTGCGGTCACCAGCTTACCGTCACTCACACAACCATCGGATTCCACCACTTCTCCGCCAGCCACCTTCACAATCGCCTTCATTCCATGACTGCTTGCGCATCTCTTCCCCTGATCAAACACATTGTCATTGATTATCAATAGAATTACTTTTAATTGCATTGTTAATGCTGAGACCCTGGTGCCAAGAGGTCCAGGTTCAAAACCCGTTTTCATAAGCAGATTTCGAGTTTGTTTCATTCCCAAAGTAGATTTATTCGAGTTTATTTCCTACCTTGTTATAGTATTTGTTGACATTTGTATTATATAGTAATTGAGCTATCCCAAGCAGTTAATCACAGATGTTAATGATGATTAAATAATTAGTACCTTAAGAGCACCAGCAGCAGCCAAAAGCCACTTTCCTTGTCCAATGGCGGCAATGATCTTGTCCTTGTCAGCGAACTGTTTGATAAGAGAAACAACCTTATCATTAATGACCAGCAATTCAGGGGATCTCCCTCCAGGCAATACCAAGCAGTCATAATCATCAACACAAACGTCACTCCAATTTGCATTCACAACAAAATTATGACCACGCTTTTCACTGCAAATTTGGGCTCCCTCATCATCGTGAATGGCGGTCACACAGCTCTCCCCTTTTTTCTTGCTTGGGCAAACAGCATCAACCTTCACACCAAAACCCTGCAGTGCTCTAAATGGCACATTGACTTCATAATCTTCTACATAATCCTGTACCAACAAGCTCATTATGATAAACCAAGATTGTTTCAGGACCATCCATTAATATTTTCTATAACCACAATATAGAAATAGAATCTAGTGTGACCATTATTAGTGCAATTTAATTAAGTATAAAATTTATACCAATGGCGTTTCCAGGACTGAAAGGTCTTACCGCTAATAGAACCAGAGCTGAATTCTTTTGAGATCTCGAAATTATGGCTCCCATGGACTCGAGTAAAACCCGCATATATTCACCGTGTCCAGGCCACCCAATGGAGCTAATGAGATTGCCATCTTTAAGACAAGCAGTAATGTCAAGAACGGATTCTACACCAGGCTGTTCCCACCAGATGCCGCCTGCAAGCTCAATGAGGGGTTTCAAGCTAGTAAAGGCAGTGCATCGCTTGCCTTTTAGGAGTCCCGCAGCCACCAACATGAGTTGGCTGTGACAACTGGTTATTAAAGGCTTTCCTGTTTCAGCAAATCTTTTTACAATATTAACCACTTTATCATCAGCACTTAGGAGCTCTGTGAACCTGCCCCCTGGTATTATGAGGGCGTCGTACGATTCTACTATTACTTCATCGAAGTTGGCGTTGAGTTTGAAGAAATGGCCTTGCAGTTCTGTATATAGCTGCATGGGAAATGTGTTAAGCTACCAAATAACAACATGAGACCCATCACAAGTTCTTTGAAAAGGAACAATACTACTAATAGTAATGATATTGTTTACCTCAAAGCCCAAGTAATCATGAATTGCAGTAAAGCATCTATGGCCGGATCGCTTCCCCGGAGAGGCACAATCAACCCTTACCCCTAAGGATTGAAGCACAAAGAAAGGCACAGTCACTTCATAATCCTCCATGTAATCACCACATATTATGAGAACTGATTTTTGAGCAATTGAACCCATCAATTATTTTTACTGTCCTTCACCAAAAATTCAAACCAAGAGAAATTGATGTAGGCTTTGTGGTGTGTGTGGCAGCAGGTTATTTATTTATTGACAATGGTGAGTGTTACTAGAGAATTTTGGAATAAATTATTTTCATTTATGGTCAAAGGACATTCATTAAGCTAATATTTTGTTAGGTGAGCTCAATTTGATTATTTATCACATGCAGTATTGAAAGGGGATTATCTTCACGTTTAAATTGCAGTCAACAACTTCATCTACTTCGTCTTTTTTTTTTTCATCCATGGATGGATATTTTTAGTTTTTATAGCTAAGATTAAGAGGTAGATCACTTAAAATTTGTCCAATTGGGCCGTATACTTCATTCTATTATTGGACAGCAAAACAGGCACAGCAATCCAAAATGCGATGCCAAAATGCTCAAATTTGCTCCTCCTTTATTTATTGATTTTCACCCATTTAAACATAAAAAATAATTGAATCAAACATACTTCCAAACCATATCAAGGAATAAATGAAAAACAATTAACGTATTGTTATAAATAAAATGGAGAAAAACATGAACAAAAAATATAGAGAAAAAAATAGTTTTTCTAATTATTCCATTCAATAGTATTAGACTCTTTATATAGAGTACAGAAGAGAAAGAAATAGGAAGCTTTTCCAATAAGGAAAATACAAGAAATAGGAAGTTTTTCCAGTAAAGAAAATACAATCAATACTAATATGGAAACTAAAATATTTATATATATGGAAAGACATCAATTAAATCTTATAATATATCATAACGCTCCCCCTTGATGTCTTTTACAAAGAATATGCCTCGTTAAAACTTTACTATGGAAAAATCCTGTGGGAAAAAAATCTTAATGAAGGAAAAAGAGTACATTATTCTTATAGGGATTTGCGCCATAACACTGCCTCATTAAAAACTTTGCCAGGAAAACCCAATGGGATAAAACCTAAGCTAAGGGAAAAAAGAATACAGTGTATTAAAATCTCCCCCTCATGAAAATATGATTTCTATCAAATATCTCTTAGCCGACGCATGCTAATTTTGTTAACTAACTTTTCAAATGTGATTATAAGGAGTGCCTTTGTACACAAATCTGCCAAGTTGTCAAATCATATACTTAATGATGTTTAAGTAATATCCACATATAATAATTTATTTATAGTACTCTCTTAGGATATTACTTGCGCTATGAATATAACTCGTTAAAAACCTTATTAAAAAACCCAGTGGGAAAAAAACATATCTAAGGAAAAGAGTATATTTCATGCGCTATTTTTTTCATTGCATAGATTGCCTCGTTAAAACTTTTGTCCAAGAAAACCCTGTGGGATAAAAACTTGACTAAGGAAAAAGAGTACAATCATATACTAATTTGCTCCCCCTAATGATGACAGATTTTAACACGGCGTATACTAATTGATAAAATGATGCCGTTTAAATACCACATTAGGTAAAAACTTAGTACATAAGTCTATTAAATTGTCACTTAAACGAATTTGGTGGATATCTCTTCTGAACCTTATGTATATACAAGAATTTGGGTGAAGTTTATGTCTACTTCGTTACCCTTAATATAACCACCTTTAATTTGTGCAATACAAATTGCATTATTCTCAAAATACAATGGGAGTATCTTTTAGTGAAGTACTTCAGGACCATAAAATTTTTTATAAAATTGCAGTACCACTATAAGTGAATACATAGCCAGTTTAAAATCTACCATCATAGAGACTAAGCAAATAACCAATATTCGCATGTAGACCAATTTTAAATATGAATTATAATATTAATAGTATATTGAAGATAACTTTTTACACCACTCTAATATCTCTTTGTAGGTGCAGAGCTACATCTAGCTAGGAATTTTTCTTGCAAATGCAATATCAGGCCTAATGCAATTTGCAAGATACAAGAGTGCCATATAGCACTTATATATGGTACTTCAAGACCAAATAGCTCTTTATATCTTTTTTAGATCTAAAAGGGTCTCTCTTCACTTATAGTGAGCGGATCACCTATTGGTGTGCTTGAGGGAGAAGATTTATCCATGCAAAAATTGCTTAAATATCTTTTTCACATAAGTATACTGGTGTATTAGGACTCCTTAATAATCGGTTTGCAGGCCGATACAAAATTTCATTTCCTTTAAATTTTTCATCTCAAACTCACTTTTCAAATAGGTACATATTTATTTGAGTTCATTAGGAGTCACATTGATATTTAAATCAACTTATACTACAATAATAATATATATCATTTTATGGTCTTTTATGAATACAAATGGACATAGTGTATTATTCACATATCTTTCTTTTAATAAGAATTTACTCAAATAATCATACCACATGTCCATATTATTTTAATCCATACATAGATTTTTGCAATTTGATGAAATATATGTCACATGTTTAATGTATATTTATTTATGACATACTTAGTTCTTCTGGGACTCTTATTACTTTCATAAGGCGTACAATAAGCCTTTCATTAACTGCCATATTAATTAAATATCGGAACATGATCATTTCCATAATAAGAGAATTATTTTTCACATAGTCAATGATAGAACGAGTCTAGCTGCACTTTAATTGTCTCATTCCATGATGATCAATCATGTTTATGCTAATGTTCAGTTATACTTATAGATTATGAATCCATATTTTCTTTTGTAATAGCAAAAGCTACTGTTAAGGCAAATTATTTTGTGATATAAGAAAGAGTTGACAGAAATTTAATTATCATCGATGATAATTAAATTTCTATCAACTCTTTCTTATATCACAAAATAATTGAGATTTTATAGTTTTTATTTATATGATCATCAACTGCAGAAGCCATATCTGGAGGATCTAATTGTTCCGTTGTCTCAGTCTGTGTCTCATAATTAGCTATAGCTCTTTGACTGAGATTTTCCTCTTCAGGAAATTTTATGAGTAGCGCTGCTTTTCTTTTCCGCGGATTTTTGTCTTTAGTTCCAATTTACTATCAACACTTCTGGCGTGTAGTGAGATTGATTAATTTTCTATTTGCAATTGGAATCACAACCCTTACTAGGATATTAGCAACTGTAATATGAGACTTTGTCACTCTTTTAGCATCTATAAATGCATTTGGCAGTTAAGTTGCAATATGTTGCAACTGTATTATTTTGTGAACTTCTGATTCACTCTAACTTGTACATGGACCAAAATTATTTAAAGGGTTTTTCTTCTAATAAATTTTTCTACATTCTTTAGCACTGCAGGTACTTTTCCCCCCTAATGTCGAAAAATATGCCTCATCAAAATAAATTCATAGTCTTTTTTTGTGGACCCATTATCACACATTGAGATAGATTTAATATATTCATGGCACAGAAAAAATTTATGACTCATGTCCTTATACAAGTTTCAAGGGAGAGTATATATGATATACACAATGGCATTCATGCCAAACTTTCAAGGTTTAATTATTGAACTATAAGTTCAATGCTTGAACTGCAGGTTCAACGCAATATATTGTGCATGTATACTAGGGGTAAAACAGTAATTAAATAACTCATTATAATACACAACTTATAAAATCCTTGCAAATTACTCCTTCAAGGAGTTTACATAAAATCGTCAATATTGAATTGAGTTGTGTCCTCTATATGGGCAGTTCCTCTTTCAGAATCTCATGATTTACCAAATAATTTATAGTATTCACTTCAGGGAATACAGTTGTACTAGTGGACATTATTTGATGATTTCTCGTCAGCAATTATTCTTTCAGAATTCTCATTATCTACCAAATGATTTATAGTATTCACTTCAGGAAATACAATTGTTTGATGATTTCTTATTAACAATTATTCTTTGCAACCACTAGAAAAATAATATTTGTAAATTTTTATTTTTTATACTGCTATTATAAGAGCATGTAACTTTATTACCGCACAATTTCAGCTGTGAAGTAATTTTAAACATGGTTGAATTATATTATTAAATAGACTTCAAATCTTGTGGACGTAGATTTAACCAATCATATTGAGTTTATGATAATACCACATATTTCAAATGATTATATCTATCTTTAAAACTTTTCTGGAAAATATAAAAAATCATTAATAGTAAGATATTCAACTTTTAAATCCTCACTTAAATGAGGTTTAAGTATATAATAGCTTTTGCTTTTGCTAGTATCTAAATGCATTTTATTATCAACAACTCATGTCAAAAATTATTTCCATTGAATTCAAGAGCATATAAAAATTATCAACCACACTTTAATTCACTATACTTCACTTTATTTAGATAACTTAATTTGCATATATTTAAAATATATCTAAATAGACCAATAAGAAAATAAATTAATATTAATTTTAACAAATATTAAATTCATAATTTATCCCACCAAGGAAAGGTAAGCATTAATTATGCTTCTCTATACCAACATAAATCCAACAATGTATGCAATTCGGAAATAAATTCATCAATTCACAAATTAACAAAATCATGTTACTTATATAATTTATATTAATCTCATCTTACATTTAAATCTCTAATTGTTTTCACATCTAATACACATTGACATAAGTAAATTCAAAACATATATAACACACACAACTTTCTTGTAAGCTATTCAACTAATATATATATATATATATATATATATATATATATATATATATATATATATATATATGTATGAGACATGTATTGTCCATAAAATAAATTTTGAGTTGAGATGCTAAGACCGAAAAATATGTAATAATATATACACTAGTAGAATCAATCTCAATTTAATGAATCAAGTAAACCTATTAATATGAACGCAAGATCACCATTTTTCCATAAAGCAAGTCAATCAATCAATAAATAAATAATTTAGGGTCGCATTTTATGCCAAAAAAAAAATTATAAGTCATAACTTTAAAACTATGCATAAAATGTGTTATTGTAATTGATAACCAATTAAAAGTTGCAATTTGATTGGTAAATCAAATAAGCCATACCCATCATTCCAATACATATAAACAACAATGAAACATCCAAAACAGAAAAATCAAAACAAAAGGGTTTACCTTAATATTATAGTCATACGCAGGTACTTTATTGATATCCAATTTATTCAATGTGTGTAGCTTAAATCAAATTTATTAGTTATTCAGGAACATAAAATATCAATTTTTCAAGGATGTCTATTTTATTTATTTGATTACCCGAAGGAGTGACACTAGTATAAATAATTCTTGCTCATGATGTCGAGGCCCATCAATTAACATTGTCTAATATAAAATCATAATAAAATCAGTCTTTTAAAGATTTGTAGACAATGCATTTAGTTCTTCAGGAATATTTAATAATTTTTTAATGAATTTGTTTACTTTAATTAGTTTTTCAGGAACTATATAGAATATCAGTTTTTCAGGAACTGTAGAGAATATCAGTTCTTCAAAAACTGTAGAGAACACTAATTCTTCAAGAACTATAGGGAATACCAGTTTTTTAGGAACTGTAATTATTATTAGTTTTTCAGGAACTCATAACTTATTTATTTAATTAGTTCTTCAGGAATTATAAATAATACTAGTTCTTCATGAATTAGAATTTAAAATATAATACTAATTCTCTAGGAACTCATAGCTTAATTATTTATTTAATTAGTTTTTTATGAACTATAAATAATATTAGTTTTTCAAGAATTAGTATTTAAAATATAATGCTAGTTTTTCAGGAATTAGAATTTAATTGATTAATCATTAAATAGTATACAAATCTTTATAAATTTAAAAAAAAAAAACGATTTGAGATAAATGATTGTAAGAGAGAAGAAAAAAAAATAATTTTTTCAAATTAATTAGCCCAATATGTTTAAACGATTTCTTAAAAAAAATGATTTAGTTTTTTTTTTTCTTAAAAAAATGTATTTGATACATAAATATTAATAATAATAGTAATTAATTAAACAAAAATTATTTACCATAAATTTTGAATTTTACTTTTCTAAATTTTTCGCCTTAACTGGATTGTAGCAAACCACAAGCTATCCAAAATTATGAACAATATTGTAAAACGATTCGTACTGATAACGTGTTATAAATAAAATGGAGAAAAACATGAACAAAGAATATAGAGAATAAAATAATTTTTTCAATTATTTTATTCAATAGTATTAGACTCTTTATATAGAGTACAGAACAGAAAGAAATAGGAAACTTTTCCAATAAGAAAAATACAAGAAATAGAAAGTTTTTCCAATAAGAAAAATACAATCAATACTAATATAGAAACTAAAATATTCATATATATGGAAAGATATCAATCAAATCTTATAATATATCATAACACGTATAAATAATTCTTGAATATAAGTCATTATGTATGGCTGTACAGTTGAAATGCTAATTTTAATAAAACTGTACTTGGTCAGCATCTTTAAAGAAAATCAGAATCTGTGAAATAATAGGAGATTTTTTAAGTAATCAGCAGATTACATTGCTATGAACAATCAGGAAATGCCTGAGTTACAACTGATTTATGCGTTGCAGGAGCAAATCATTTCATCCTTCACCTCTTCTCCATTTTGGGATCAAATGTTCCCTATGGGGAAACCAAAAAATAGAATGGCCGGCTTCTTATATATATATATATATATATATATATATATATATGGAAAGCTCACCCACGATGGACATTATCATACGTATGCCAAATATTTCAGGGCATACAGTTGCAAATCAATCAGTCTGATCTTGGCCTGTTAGAACCACCTTTATGATTGCTATAGAGTGGTAACAACCACCGCGACCCATGTTTCCTTCTGCCATAACAACGCCAATAAACTACCAAAACTGCTGCTACAAAACAAATTGGAATCGCCCATCTGTATCCAAAAAAGAAAATGTTAAAAAGGAAAAAACACACGTAAATGCAAGACTTTTGAGGACATTATCATAGTCCTCTTAGTATGTAATTATGTATGCCAATTTGCACTTATCAACATAATGAAATGAATCAATTGATGCATTTGAACAAAATAAAACATATTTAACATTACAAATAAAATGCAACACCAGACATCAAATTTTGGTATTTAAATGTGAAATAACACCTTACAGTAGGAACCAGTTTTTTTTTTTTTTTTTCCTTTTTTTGGGGGGTGGGGTGGTGTGGAGGGCTGTTTGCAGAAATGGAAATGCTTTATTACCTGTCCAAATCAAGGATAGGGCTGTAAACAATTGTTTCCCAAGTTGCTACAATAAAATGCCAAACTGGATTGTAATAGAGAGATTCTGAAGACCAAAACAGTCTTGTGTATGTCTCCAAGAAGATAAAAAGTATCCATGCAGCCATTTCTATCAAAATGAACTTTATAATAAACCGGCCCACTACCACCATGACAAGGGAGAAGGCCACCAACCAGTTGAAGAGCCTTTGGTTGTATTCTTTTATAAATAGAGATTTTGACTTTCCCATCATCTGCAGGTTCACATGATACAATCAGAAAAGCACAACTGAGCACATCTAGTATCATAGAACAAATATGATTGACCAATTAGTAGAAATCTTTCACGCGTCTTGGCCAAAAAGGATAGATACGTTTCAAATTCTCATGAACTTGATTCAAGTCTATTACAATAGAATGCATTTCAGATTTTCAATTGATTTTGTGACAGAATTCACATGCTGGGAATGACTCTTAAAATGGTAAAATTTGAAGACTTCTAGCATTAAGAATAATTGAAACCTCAACTAAATCTTTAAGCATGCTTTTGTGTTTTTTCACAGATGGTAAAACAACCATGAAACCAAATAACTTGAATTATTGGAAAATCTCTCCATTTCCAAAGTAATTTCCAATTCTTGGAAAATACGTCTTTGAATTTTCACTTTGTCCCCAAACATGAAAATTAAGCAAATAGAATTGAAGTTTTTCATTTTAAGACCTTCCAAACATAATGTATCTAGAATTTATTTGAAATAGAAGGAAAAACCTGGAAAAAAAAAGAATCATATAATGAAAGGAATATGAAAATGAATTATGAGTATGCCTGACCTTCATCATGCGTTGCTCATACTTTGCTTTTGAAGGTCCAACACACTCCTGCTCGAAACTTTGATTGCATTGCAGAAAGCCAGCATTGAACTTTGCCATGGAAGGAAGTCTGAGAACTTGGAGCTGATCCATTTTGTCTTCACATCTCGTGTATAATGCCTCGCAGAGTTTTGCTGATTGATATTCATTTGCCAGTGTGACAGTCTTGTAACCCTACAGAGAATTTCCCACAGTAAATATCTGCATAGGATCAGAAAATGTTCCAGAATGCATAGTCCTAAAGTTGAAAATATTGTGAAGTTTGTAGTCCTAGAAGAGGTGCCTGCACCTTCAAACTCTAAAATATGCATGGTCCACGTGGCATAGAGCACATGCCACATCCAGCACTGCCACACCCAATAGCAGTGAGACATCCATTGGATAATCAATTACCAGCTGCAAGATCATGAAATACTAAAGAAACCATCAAATTGGATTTTGCAATAAAATTTTTACTCGCTAGCAGTTAAAGTGGATTATATTGCCCAAGCTGAAATCTTTCAGTTAAAGTGGATTATATTGCCCAAGCTGAAATCTTTTGTCTTGATCTTTGACTTGACATTCTCAAAGACCTCTCTCTCTCTCTCTCTCTCTCTCTCTCTCTCTAGCAGTTAAAGTGGATTATATTGCCCAAGCTGAAATCTTTCAGTTAAAGTGGATTATATTGCCCAAGCTGAAATCTTTTGTCTTGATCTTTGACTTGACATTCTCAAAGACCTCTCTCTCTGTGGTGGGTTCAGGTATTTGGATAATCTGTTGACTTTTTAAGCCATATTAGAGTTTAAAACTTCATTCAAGAATCTTCATGGAAACCAATATGATAGCCAGACAAGTAAATTCAATTATGTACTTGACTACTTGTTTATTTGAAAAGTTTTTGCGGGACATGCAATTTTACTTTCTGCATATCAATTTAAAAAAAAAAAAAAATGTATAGATTCATTCTTTCATTTAGAGAGAAAAGAGTCATAATATTGATACCTTCTCTATTTCCTCATCCAGTTGCATGACAGATTTTTTTGCATGGACACGACCAAAATGTTGTTCATCAAAAGCTTTCATTGCTTCCTTTTTAGACCTTTCATGGGCATCTTGCAGCGATAGCTCTGGAAGTGGTAAATTTACTTTTCCCATTGTTTCACTGTACAGCTTCAAACACCGGTCAAGAATACCTTTGTTGAAAACCTCCACAAGAGAGCCTGTCGATGGAATCTCCCCTTTATTCAGAGCATCAAGTATCTGAAAATTTTAAGAAGAAAGCTAAGAAAATGTATATGAACAGCAACACTAAAGCTAAGATTTCATCTATACTCTTCTCTTTTCTTTTGCCCCTCTAGCAATACCATTCCCTAACACAGTTAAGTCAAACAGTTAAATCAAACAGACAATAGAATGAAGCATAAGTTACATATGTACACAATGTGCCAAGAACGTCATCCAATTGCCATCATTAGACATTAAGCATATGTTACATAGAAGGACACTGCTAAAATATAGAAGGTACGAGTCAGTTTAGTTGAAATTCTGGGGCATCTAAGCATCATTGGCATCATTAAATTCATTACTCTTATCACCTTTTCTTTTATCCTCTTTTGGGAGACGGGACATATTTACAGTTCTATCAGTGCATTAACATATAGATGGACCAAAAGAGTGTCTACACAGCCAAAAACTGCTACCCATATGATATGTATTCCATGTAAATGTGAAAAGCATAGTCTTCAATAAAAGGAAGGCAATGAATTTACAAGTTTAACTCTAAAAAAAATAGAATAGATTATGAAATTGACAAAG
Organism: Reutealis trisperma; assembly: GCA_947687605.1. Lineage (NCBI taxonomy): Eukaryota > Viridiplantae > Streptophyta > Magnoliopsida > Malpighiales > Euphorbiaceae > Reutealis > Reutealis trisperma. The sequence goes on along the minus strand of CANTUT010000033.1, from coordinate 9,932,880 downwards.
TTTAAAATGAACTTGATTTTTCAAATCTTCAACATAAGACTTAACTTTCATGTACATTCCACCTGATATTAGGCAGAAAGTTACCTGCTCCAGGAAAGCTACAAACTCTCGTCCATTTAGTAGTTTGCCCTGCACAATCTTTGGACGAATAATGCTAGCAACAAGTTCCTTCAACTGCTCCCTCCTTTTGACATATAAGGGATCAAGTTCAACATCCTTCATGTCGCAAAGCTTTGTTCGCTGTAGATGAGGCTGCCCAAATTCATTGTGCAATTAGATCAGCCACGATAATTAAAGCATTTGAATATGCAAGCAAATAATCTAGATCTCCAGAACATCTATATATGAAGAAGACATATTTCTCCTCTCTCTCTTTCTCCCCCTCTCATCTTTTCCTTTTCTAATTTTGGTTTTCCCTTTCTGATGTATATTTGGTGTTGCAAAGTGTTGAGAACTTCACTCCTCTATCATGCAACTAATGCTGAAAACCTTGATAGTGCAAAGTGTTGTGCCACAAAATATGAGAAAAATATGTTCAAGTAAACATATATTGATTATGGCAGAACGCCAGCTTTGCTATGTAGTAGCAACAATTCTATATCTAAGTTAAGTGAAGTCAATGTTCTAGGAAACAAAGAGAGAGCTTATACATTAATCAGTAAGATAATATAATGCTAAACACCATTGGCATTTTGAATATCAACACACAGGGCCTCTTTAAATTGAACGCAAGAACGCTGGACATTTCCTTCTTGAACTTTAGGAAATCTACCATGCATCAATTGTTTCAGAGGAAAGAGAACAGCGACTTTCAAAGGAAATAGTTCCTATAGGCTATACCAAATAGAGTGAAAAAAAAAATAGTTAGCAAAGGTTCCATACATACATGTACAGTAAAGTAGTGCACACATGCTGAAGGGACCAGCTCTTGGGAGGAAGAGGCATGAGAAAAAGAAGAAAATCTAATTTTTCATTCTCCATCCAAGGGTAATGACAATTATGCAAACAAATTTTCATCATTGTCTCCGTGTTTAGAACTATCTCTATAACCTAGAAGAAGAAGAGAAAACTGCATATGCATTGGTCTATTCTTTACCAGACATGCCAAAACGCACTTAAAATGATAAGCTATAATGAAAATGGGAACTTTAGATACAGTGTCCCCAGAACTATCTAGCAACTTAGCAATGGATAGCAATAGGAAGTGAGCAAGGACTTGAACACATTATAAAATAATGTAGCAAATACGTTGTGAACTCTTACTTGTGGCAAGCTAAAAGCCGTGCTGTTATCTCCCATAATAGCTAGTGATTCTCGAATCTGATTAACCTGATAAAAAGTTCAAAAGAGAGAAAGCGAGAGTGATCTTCTACTCCAGAATGATAACATTTCAATGACCATATAGGAATTGAACTCATAGAGAAGTACCTGATCAATATTTTTATCCCCTGCAATCAGAATAAGTACCCACTATCAAACCTCTGATTAAAAAACACAGTTATGCCTCAGAGAACACTCATCTCTTCTGAATGTTATGGCTTGAAGGAAAGAAGAAAAACTAACCATCATTGTTAGGGACGCGTTGAAGGGCTTCATTCACCATTTCTTGCACTGATTTCCCCTCTGTGTAACCAAGAGGGGAAAAAAAATCAGTTCCCTTTCAAGCACACATGATGCCACAGCATGCCTTAATGAAAAATTGCAACCCACCAAAAATATCTAGCAAATCAGAGACCTATTATCATCTATTCTAGAGCATTTCATCAAGAGTTTGAAGAAAGGCTGAACAATGTCACGATAAGAGAAGTTTGGTGGGGCAAATGCATAATTTGCAAGACTAATATAAAATTTAAGGATAACACTTGGGTAGATAGATATGGCAAACATTGGGTGCAAGAACTGCACTAGATGTTGCAAGCATATGAATAAACAAACCCTAGATTGTCATTGATATAAGCAAAGCAGTTATTCAACAAATAATATCCCAACAAGGCATCTATGGTCTTACGTAGAAAATCACGCTGGATAAGCCACAGTAGTTTTGCAGGTTCAAAAGCAACATCTTGGCCCTATAAAAAATCAATCATTCAAATACCCATCAGCTTCAAAGATATGATTCAAATAAAATATGCAAGAGGAATATCATTGCAATAGCTCATAAAATACCTTAACTCTATTTTCCGTGAAGTAGTTGTCAGCCAATGCATAAAACAGCTAGTGTCAGTAACATAAGTAACATAAATAGTGTGCACAAAGAGAAACCACAACTAACTTTTCCAATTTATGTAGTTTATTTAGAAGTAGATCACATGTTAGAATTCAGAAAAAGCCAAAGTGCAAACCTTCCATAAAATTCTTCAGCAAGCTCGACTGCAAATGACAGGCGGGATATGTCAGCTTCTCTTATCTAAACACAATGGGACAAACTTGTAAGTATTGCCACAAGAATCGACTAAAATGACACAAGATTGATGACAAATGGCCAATAACATAATTCATAAACTATAACCTCACATTAGGACAGTGTTGTTAATATTTCAGATATGGATGTCCCACTACGTGCAAAACATGGGTGTCTCATGTTTCTTTGCATAGCCAGTTTAGTTCAAAAAAAGAAAAAGAAAAAGTTAGCATTCTCATATGTGAGTGGTCCTCCTTATTGTAATACCAACGACCAGTTACAACTAACAAACTTGTTAATATTTTGGACCAAGTATTTTTCTTGCGAACTTGTTAAAGGAATTTGCACAACAATATCAAGTTACACAATTCAACATCAGTTTTGTTAAGAAGAAATAGAATGTAAGATAAGTGAGGTGTTGGTCAGGGCCAGTAAAAATGTTCATTCTCCAGAAGATGAAGATAGTTCCAGCTGTTGTCCCTTAGTTGAAAACCATAACTGATAGTCAAGTAGCAACAGAAAAAGATCCTGATAAAATAAAAGTGTCATGGTGCATAAGGGCTCCTACATTCAAAGCTTTTGGATGGTTCAAGCGTACAAGACTTCCCCTTGCATTTGCAAAAAGGTTGTTTCCACTGTTTGAACCCATGACCTCAGGTCACAATGCGCAACTTTGCCATTTTACTAAGACTCAACCCTTAAAAGGTCCCTCTAAAATGATTGTTGAAATTGATTGGCATGTTCAGGACCTCAAAGGAGTACAAAAGGCTTAATACACAATTGATTTTCTAGTTTAAAGAACTCTTGTCATTGATAACATATACCTAAATCATGGATCACCATCCTCAAGTGATTGCTTTAGTCAATTCTCTGACCCTTATATCCAGAGATTCTATTACCGAATTAATTTGGGATTAGAGGTTTAGAACTGAACTAAACTGAATTGGGTTTACAAGTGGATATTCTACTAAACATTTGAGCATTCTTTCAAAATCAAAAGTATTTACTTAGAGAGTCGTTTCACTCGTACATATTTCTTTTTGTATGTTATTTGGATATTTTGTATCTATACATAAATCATAGTCATACCCCTTGCATTCGAGAAATACACAATATACTCTCAAAATTTTTCCTTCGTGTTAATGTGCATTTTTGACATTAAAAAGAATCACAAGCTCTTTAAAATTCTAGGGGAATATTTTCAGATAGCTAATCTTTCTATCTATATGACAAGGTTACTCAATCTAAAGTCCACCAAGCATCCAACAGTGAAAAGCCAAAGAAAAGCTGTAACATAGCATAATTAGTACGCCAAACTAGCCAGACATTTACAAAACAGAACCTTCACATCAAGCAAATGTACATGGAAAGGCAAAAGTTAAAGATGAATAACTAACCGTCTCAGGCAGATTATAAATAAGCACAGAACTCAAAACAGTTGCCAGAGCAAAAATCCTGCAGACGCAAATATGAGAAAGGAACCCACATATAATCAACAATTTCCAAAAGGAAAGTAAAATATTACCGGTCATCATAAACATTTGACTTCCCAATACTTTCAAATCCCTCTGTATCAAGGTAAAAGACAGAAGTTTTAACTCCATTGATATCCAATTCTACTGGAGTTCCCCAAACCCAAATCCCTGCAGGAAATAGATAGACATTATAAAATGATTGTTAATTCCAAGTAAACAATAGCACTTTCTTCCAACTCAAATTCACATTACCTTTTGTCTTTGTGTCACGCATATGTCCAACTCCAAAACCTGAAAAGGAAAAAATTTAACTCAAGTTTCATCAAATATTAAGCTACTTGGACCTATTTAAAAATATTTGACCATAACAAGTTCCCATTAGAGATATCCCAATAGAAGTTAAGACAGTACCTTCATAACAAGAAAGGGAAAGAAGCTGATTTAGCAAAAATGATTTTCCAGAACGATATGGACCAATTACCTAATGCAACCATCAATTAACAGTCAGAGAGCATGAACGAAAAGAGAACAACCTCTTGACAAGGTTATTCAAATTATAAATATGATTCATAAGCAGCTTGTAAAAATAAAATTTTAGGAGTGCATGTTCGATACAAGCGCTGACCAATGCTGCACAAAGAAAATGGTTAAGCATTACTGCATAATAAGAATACTTTGTAAGAGATAAGAATTGCTGAAAATGATGAACTTAGAGTTTTTCTCAAGTATAATTCCCAAGATCCAAAATTTTCAGATCTCAGAACTTCACTGTCCACAGGAGATATATAATGGGGAAGAGTAAGGATCCTAATCCTACAATAAGCAATTGCATTGCAACTGATACTAACTTGTTAGGCCGAAAACAAAGAAATCACTAAATGTTGTTCATCATAACTAATTCCCACATTTTTTTTTCTCTTTTTTTGCAGTTGGTAATGAAACACTTCTAAAACTTATTCTATGGATCGAGATTCAGTTTTCATTTTAGGACTCCATATCTCTATTTTACTTGTGGACAAATTATGATTTTTATCATTAAACAAAAATGTTAAAATTTGTCAACTAGTTTTGACAGTGGGTATAAAATCCAAACAACTATAGAAAACATTGTTATAATGCATATAACTTCATTATTAAGCCATCCATATTCATATAATTAACTCGAACTTCATAGATTTGTAATCAGATTAGGTGAAAAATAAGTAACAATTCTTAGAAGTTTAAGAAGATGTATCTCGGCATACAGCAACAGCTGCAATCGGTGTCGTTATTCGCCTGATGGCTTCCAAGCCATCGGTTGCAAGACGAAGCTTTGTATGACCAGGATCAGGTTCAACAATAGGAAACCTGTATAAGCAGAAAGGGAGAAAAATACAATATGAGATAAATATATCATTAGTTTCTCCAGAACATCTAAAATATGTGACGAGTAAATAATTACAATGACCAGGAAGCTAACAAATTTCAGTCAGGTACACATTCAAGATAATGTCAAGCATAATTGAGACAAAATGTGCAGCCAAAATACCAAAACTGAGCAAAATTAAGATTGATAATCCAGGAATAGAGAATCCGCACCTAGAAAGAGTTGCAAGGTGAAGCATGTAAACATCTATTTGCAGTTGTGATTTCCACTGGAAATGTATATTTGATACAAAAATTTTCACAATGCTATACTAGCTATGGTTATAAAAGGAACAAAAAAGTGATTGATGCCATTAATCACAAGCATCAACCTCTGTTTCTGCTCAAGCTCCATCAATTCAGCATTTACTGTTCATACATTAGAAAACATTTGCATGGCCTACAGGAAAGATAACCTAATATGCGTATTGCTGCCACTTACTGCCAAAAACAATGATCCTCCAGGGTTCATCACAGGCTATGCCTAAAAGCAGTTACCCATTTTACTTTCTAAACTTGAAACCCAGTAAGTCTTATTCACCAATCCCAAAGTCTATTGTCTTACATTATCTTTTAACATAGAACGTGCTGCCCCAAAATATACTACAACAGGAAGTTGGCAGTTTCACTGGTTAACAAAATAATCAAGCTAGGTTTGGCTCAACTTCACTGTTCAATAAATGATACTAATAGTTTTTCCTTGAAACAATTATTAAAAATGTTACCTTGAAGAGGAAGCATAACATAATCAATCCATGAAACATCAGAAAAACTCTAACTTGATAAATCAAACTGAATTGGGCATAATAATAATCAATGTCATATGATTTATTACCAAAGATCTTAAAAGCATACACTAAAAAGATTATAGCTTTATAGAACAATAAAGCAGGAAAACTTCAAAAAACCAACTTTATACCTAATTCCAAAATTACACAACTACGAATCCATTCAAATATATTCAAATCCAGAAAATTAACAAAAAAGGCAAAAGTAATACAACATTTTGAAATTACTTACGCCTGGTGAAAACTATCAATTGAGAGAGACCCAGATACGAAAATGCAGAGAAAAAGCGAAAAAACGAAAATCCAACAACAAATCTTCATAACTCAGGGATTGCCAAATATCGTTAAGGCTCTCTCTCCCAAATGCAGCAATAGTCACGGATAGGCAACGTATGGAACTGTACGGACGAGGCGATTATTCATGAGAAGCTAAGCCCAAATGTGTTATTCAAATAAATGGGAACGTAAGAGTGGGATCTCAAGAGACCATAGAGAAGGGTGTACGTGAAGAATCGCGTTACCAGATGGAAGTGGTTTTCGCATCTAAAGAAGAGAAGTTCAGAGAACTAGGTTTGCAGCGAAAAGTAGAGGATCATTACCCACAGAGTAGACTTTTTTTATATTCAATGTGAATTTACTATGAAGGACACAAATCAGACTAGGAAATTGCAGTTATTAAAAGGGTATATTATCGTAAACAAATAGATGACGTAACGGTAACATCGAGGGTATGTCTTTCCTTCCTCTGTTTAACAGTCGAACGGTAAGGATCCCAATTTATATTTATAGTAATAACCTTAAAAAAGCTTATGAAAAGGTATTTATAATTATTTATACAATTTATACTTCAAAATATAATTTTCATTTAAATATAAAATTATTAATTGTGACATGCTTTCTTTGGTTTTATGGAATTGAATAAATGAATTTAATATAAAACATATTCCCTCCGTTTCACTTTAAATATCGTTTTAGAAAAAAATTCATATTTTATTTTAAATGTCGTTTTTTATAAATTCAAAATAATATTAATTAAAAATTTTAAACTTGCTCTTATTTATTAAATCTCCTAATTTTAACTAATTTTATTAAATTTTTTTAATTTTAACTAATTTACTCATTCTCTTGTTTTAGCATTTTTGAAAAAAGATAATTAGATAAATTATTATGATTTTTTTATAAAATTTATAATCATGTATTATTATCTTGATTTGTATATTCTGTTTTTAAATGATATTTAAAATAGAACGAAAAGAGTAAAACATAAAGACATAAACCCAAATTAATTAATTGGGAAGGGCACAGCTAACCACCATATCACTAATTATTAAATTCTCCATATTTAAACAACTCGTAAAGCATTAACTTAGTTTTTTAGAACAATATATTTGGTGATGTTCATGTATCAACTTCATGGCATTTCCCTCAATCGACACACACAATTCAATTGAAACAACTGTTAGTCTACATATTAAAAGATTTAAGTTTGCATATGTAAAAAAATAAATAAATAAAAATTGTATAGTTAAAGAGTTTTTCCTCCATTTTTAGGTAAAGTTAATCTCGAAATGATACTTAAATTCACAATTTTACAATTTAACATTTTATAAATTCAAATATAAGTTACAAATGAGTTTATCTTTAATCCATTTAAAATTAAAAAAAAATCAAAGTTTCCGGCTCCAATCCAACACTATTGATCATAAAAGGATAAACGCTCAAATTTCCCCATAAATTTATCCTTAGCATCCAATTAAGATTAAAATGACTTTTTGATCAATTAAAAATAAATATTTCATTTCAAGTTTAAATTAGCTCAAATTTAACTAACTTATGAAGCATGCACAAATACCATTGAGACAATGAAAATTTATAAATTATGTTTTCACCACAAAAAATAAAAAAGACTTTTACAATTAAAAAAAAAAAAAAGCAAAATTTTATGGATTTAGATAGAAACCAAGTCAAATATTTTCAGAAGGGATTTGATGAAAGCGAGCTATTATTTGTTGAATCCTTCCTCTAACGCCATTTTTTGTTTTCTTCATCTCTAAATCTACAATTAACAAAAAGCTTCAATTTGTTTCAATTCGAAATATACAATTCACATCACCAAGTGTTGTTTCAGTCTATTGCTGTCTCAGTTGTTGTTATTGTCGATAATGGTGTTGTTATTATTAGTGTTGGTGGTAGAATTTGCTATTGATTTTAAAAATAATTGATACAAAGGTGTTCTCTCTCAAGAAATCTCTCTTTTCAATTTCTAAGTTTAGATAAAAAAAAATAAAAAAAAGAGAGAAAAAATAAAAAGGGATGTGAATAAAATAGAATCATAAATGATGGTTCTTGTAATATGAGTGAATATGAACAAATACACTGAAACATAAATGGCAAAAACTCAGGCTAGTCATTCTCAAGCAAAATTCCAAGGGCAAACAGTCGTTCTCAGGCAAAATTTCAAAGACAAGCTTAGAAATGGTATTGTATACCTTCTTAACAATTGATTTAGTATACTTGCATTGGATACAAGTCAAGAGAATGGATTTTGATGGAGGATTGAGTGGCGGGGAAAAATGAGGTCATAGACAAGCATCGTCACGAGTAATACGGAAGACTAAGCGAGCCTCAATGTGAGGAGAGCAGGAGAGCATTGAAGAAGGTGAGCAAGTTTGAGAAAAAGAGTATTAAGGATTGGTCTGCTTACAAAGATTGGAAGCGAGCGCAACTAGCTATCACCACTCATTAAAAGAGGAGATTAGGGTTTTGAAAGAGGCAAAGTTTTAGCCATGTATGTGAGTGAGTTGAGCTTATTGGAGTTGATAATTTGACTCGTTCATGGTTAGACAGACGAATAAGGAAGATAATTGCACTAAATGAAGGGAATCTTTTTATTTAGGGTAATTTATTATTTAGTTCATAAAATTTAACCGAATTAACTAATTCATTTATTTTTTTGATAAATTAACTAATTAGTTTATCAGTTTTTGTTTTGCCAGATTGTTTAATCCTTTTATCTAGTTTTTGTACCTTTTTTTAGTTAAATTATAAAAGTGACTAAAATGGCCTTATATATATAATAAATATATTTTATTATTTAAAATAAAAAATAAAAATTCAAATTAATAACATTATATAATAATTGTTTAATTTTATTAATGTAAATATTTTTTATTTTTATTATATATAATAATTATATAATCATAAATAATTTTATAATTTGATGCTATTAAATATAATCGTTATATAATTATATAAATATGATTTACTTTTATTAATTTAAATCCTAAATTTTAAAATTTTAAATAATAAAATTAAAATTGTATTTATTATATATATAAAGAGATTTTAGTTATTTTTCATAAATTTAATATAAAAAAGTACAAAAATTAGACGAAATAACTAAATAATCTAACAAAATCAAAATTGAGAGATTAATTAGTCATTTTTTCAAAAAATAAGAACAAAATAATTAATATTTCATAAACTAAATAGTAATTTTCTCTTTTTTATTTATTTATTTTGATTTTGACTACGTGTACAACACAAATTTCTTAATTTCACCAAGTGTCCAATAGGCTATTAAATGAAATTATTGTCTTAAATTGATCCAAAATATTATCTTAAAGGTGTGTTTAAAATTGATATTAATGGTTAAAAAAATGCTTTTAATTTTTTTTTTTCTATTGATTAATTTTTATTATTTTATATAAATTATTTTTTCAAATCTGTTTATAGAAAAAATATTAATTTACTTACTTATATTTAAAAATAATTTTTAAAAAAATATAAAAATTTTTGTTTAAAAATTATTTTTTCAATCGTAATGCCAAAGAAGACTTAAATCTAATTGGACATCCATAATTACTTCATATGCTAAATTGAACGTTTGTCTTCCATCCTTGTAAAACTGTAAAGAAACTTTATAGGCAAAAAGCTCCCGTGATACAAATTGTGAAACCCAAATCAATTATCAAAATCAAGTAGTTGATTCTGTTATTTTCTGCTTGAATCAAAATATCTCGGTATGTTATATTCATACATTATCAATTTATATCGGTTAAAATTATTATTCAAAAACTCTTTAAATTAAATTAAATTAAAAATAAAAATAAATTACTATTTAGTCTCTCAATATTAATTAAATTAATACTAATGTCCGTATATTTTAAAAAACTAATGATTGTATATTTATATTTTAATTCTATCAAATATTTTAATAATTTCATTAATTTTCACTGTTAAATACAATTAAAAGACTAAAATACTCTTCAATTATTATTGAATTTTCCATCTACTGCCATGAACAAAACTAATGAACAATTTCAATCAAAATTCAAATCAATTTTAAATTCAACTGTTCAAAATAATTTTCAGCCTATTTTGTGGTTTTTATTTATTGCCAAATTTTTATTTAATATAAAGAAATAAACAAAAAAATGTTCAAGCAATCATCATCTCCATATCTTTTGCCTAAGTCAAATCCATTTTTATCACCATGAACCCCCAAACCATATCCAGGTCCCAAGCCACTACCCTCTCTAGCACCAAAACCACCACCTTGACCAAAAGGCACTGCCATTAACCCCACCTACCCGAAAGCCACCATAGCCAGTACAATTCTACCTCCCAGCCCACAGTCTAACCCATATCCTCCAAACCCAACTCTCCAAATCCAGCTCCTCCAAACCCAAAATCAATCACAATCGATCAAGACAATGGAAGAAAACTCAATAAATTAACTAAAAAACTCACACTAAGCACTCAAAAAATTATTCAAAACCAACCGATTCTGATTACCACCGGCGAAGCACAGGGCATAGAGGAAAAACAAGACGGTGATGGCATGATATTATAACTTGAAGGAGAGAGTGGTACTGGCAGTTTGATAAAGCTCGAGCTCGCAATTGTGAATGGGTCTGTGAGGGGTGCGATAGTATGATTTGCGTCGACAATGGTGGAGACTGGTAGCCTTTCAACGTTCACAAGCGTGGGTTTAGAAATAACAATATGGGACTTCCAAACTGGAGATCATCTTTTGCATACACTAATATGTGCTTCTCTTGCTCATGGGCTATTGTGCTTGATAGACCAGATTCTCGTTGCTTCTCAGGTTAATAAACATGGATTTATCGGTGGTGGGGGCTATCTTCACCTGGCCATTCAACAAAGTATTCAATAATATTCTTAATTTGTCCTTCAATTGTCCGGATTTTACTCCAAATAGACCATTAATTGTACCAATATAACATTTCAGATCAACATAGTACTCTTTATTTTTTCTCAATTGGATTGTTCTCATGATTATTAATCTAAGTAGTTGGAGAGAAGCTGCTAGCGAACAGGGAATGGTATTTTGGTCATTTAAATTTATTTTATTTTTGTTTTTAATTTTTTAACGGATTTTGTAAAAAAAAAAAATTAATGGAATGATCAAAAAGTTTGATGGAATAAAAATATGAGAATATAATCGTTAGTTTCTCAAAATAAGAGGTTTTAATATTAATTTGGCTAAAATATATAGACTAAATAATAATTTATTTTAAACATAATTATTTTTCATGAAATAATAATTTTTGTTTTAAAATAATTATGAAAAGAAAAATCTTACCATTTTAATCATAATATGTTTATATACAAATTATCGGACAAAAAAAAATAATTGACTATAAATTACTCACTTCAAATTTTTTATAAGTTTAATTATGTGTTTGGAAAAAAAGTTGGATGGGGAAAGAAAATGGGAAAAAGAATAGAAAGGTGGGGAAAATTCATTTTGAAAAGCTAAAAAAAGGGGGGAGAAATAAAAGTCAGTGGACTCGAATAATATAAAAAATATTCATTCTCTCTTGTTTTTTTCTTTTCAATTTAGGAGGAAAATAATTGGTGGTTATAGGGAAAAATACATTTCTTCACCATTTTCCCTATATTTCTAAATAAAGAAAATGACAACCATTGTCGCCTTTTCCACATTTTTCATTTTTTTATTCCCAAATATAATGTAAATATTATCAATAAATGGTACAATGCAGGCCTTATTCTTATGAATAATATTTATATAATTGATTTTAATTTTTTACAATTATGACCATATCCTTTTTATTGTTTTTTTTGTCCTTCAAAATATTACCATTTTAATTGGTCATTTTATCTTTATATAAATTTGTAAATCCACGCCACTTATGGCAGCTTTTTTTTTTTTTTTATATAATATTGATAATTTCAAAATGTCGAATTAAAATTTACTAAAATCGAGATATCTCATTATGCTATAAAAAATAAAAAACTAAAATCACAATTAAAATGATATGATCTGAATCGGCATCTAAGAAGATTCATATTTGTATCAGTCTTCCTTAAACTTTAATTTTGTTGTTATCAGTCGTCACAAGTCACATCCCAGTAATACTTTTAGATTACTGTTGACAAAGTATTCAACAAACCAATCAAACAAGAATTAACAATACAAAGGAGGAGAAATCCATTTCTTCGTCTACTTTTTATAGCAAATTATATTATAAGCTTCGGTACATATATGATGCTTTATGGATCATAGTACAAGAAATATGTGATTTTTCCTTTCCTTTAATTTGGCTTTTTTTTTTTTTTTTCTTTTTTTTTTTTTAAAGATCAATTGTTTTTTTTTTTATTCTTTTTTTTGCCAAAGTTCTTTTTTTTTATTCCTTTATTTCATTATTTTGTATTGTTACATGATCTTTCTATTTAATGAAATTTCAGTTTGTGTTTCTTTTTTTTTTAAATTAATTCTTTCCTAATTTTTAAAATCAATTTTTTAAATAATAATAATAAATAAATACACACATATATGTATATATTAAATCAATTGTTTCCTAATTTTATGAAATCAAATTTTTTAAATAATAATAATATATCACTAGTTGAGTTTTTTTATTTTTTTAAATTAAGTGCTATTTTTTTTCATTTTTATTTGTTAGAATATTTAAAATTGAATCAATTAATTAAATATATAAATTATTTTTATTTCTCCAATCTAATAATTGTTGTAATTTTAATTAGATATATTTAAATCATTATAATTAAAATAATTATTATAAAATATTTAATAACTCAAATTACAAAATAATTTATTTTTAAGAATAGAATTTCATTTTTAAATATAAAATATATGTTCATTACTTATAAAATATATATTCATTACTTATAAAGTGTATGTTCATTACTTATAAAATAAATGTTCATTACTTATAAAGTGTGTATTCATTTATTATTTCATTTTTTTACTATATGATTTTTTTTTAAGGGTCTCCAACATTCAAATTCAAAAAAACTATAAATGGATCACAAAATGAAATAAATTAAATGGTGATTTTTTTTTCATTTTTTTATTTGTTTCAATAACTAGAATTGAATCAATTAATTAAATATATAAATTATTTTCGTTTCTCCCATCTAATAATTATTATAATTTTAATTAGATATATTTAAATCATTATAATTAAAATATTTAGTATAAAGTATTTAATAACTCAAGTTATAATATAATTTATTTTTAAGTTATAATAGAATTCAATTTTACGAATAGAATTTGAGTTTCAGATTCATTACATATAACATACATATTCATTAAACAATAGTTAAATATTCATTTAAATGAAATCCAATGTTTATTGCAAGAAATAATAACATATTTATAGTATCAACTAATGCAAACAATATCCGATGATTTGCAAGTTTATTACATATAACACACATATTCATTTCAATATATTTAAATATATATTATAATAAAACTTCATGTTCATTATATATAATACATATGTTCATTTCAGTATATTTAAATATTTATTGCAATGAAATGGCATATTCATTATAAGAAGTAGTAACATACTTAGAATTTCATATAAAGTTTTATATATATATATATATATATATATATATATATATATATATATATATATATATATATATATATATATATATATATATCATAAAAAAATTAAAAATATCATTTTATAATTAATTTATATATATATATATAATTAAATTTATATAAATTTATAAAAAGTAAATTTTATTTGATGAATTAGATAATTTATTTAAATAAATATAAAATGATATTTAATAATTTTATTAGTTTTATCAAATTCAACATAAATAAAAAATTAAATTGATAATTTTATAGAAATAAATAAAAAAATATTTATAAAAAATTAAATCATTAATGTAATATTTTTATTATAGAAATTAATATAAATTTAATTAGAACAATTCAACAAATAAAAAATTTAACCATTAATACAATCTTAATTATAAATATTATAAACAAAAAAACAAAAAAAGAATAACTGAAAAAGAAAAATAAAAAAAAAAGAGAAAGAATAGCCGAAAAGGGGAAAAATAAAAAGAATAACTAAAAAAAAAAAAACAAAACAAAACAAAAAAATAAAAAAAACAAACAAAGTTTCTTCTAATATTTGAACACAACAACCTCAAAAAACGTAAAGTGATTGTATTAATTAACTATATCAGCTAGTGTTTTTATTACATATATTATAATTAACATTTGAAATTTTTGATCTACAATACAACATATATCGGAGTCCATAATATAACAATCAATTTTTAATAGTCATTTTTTCCATAGATATTTTATCTTTTTAATCTTGAATTGATATTTTTCTTTTTAGGACAAATTACTATCTAATCTCTAAAATTTGACCTAAATTTATACTTTTTAAAAATTAATTAATTGGTTTATTAGTTTTGGTTCAATCAAATTATTTAGTCATTTTATCCAGTTTTTATTTTTTTTTAATTTCTGAAAAATGACTAAAATATTATTGTATATATAATAAATATAATTTTAATTTTATTATTTAAAATAAAAATAAAAAAATTCATACTATTAAAATTATATAATAAGTACATAATTATATAATAATCATTTAATTATATAATAATTATTTAATTTTATTAATATAAATATTTTTTATTTTTATTATATTATCAAAGCATACAATTAACCAAACTAAAAAGGAATGCTAAAAGTGATATTGTCAATTGTTACAACTAATCGATGATTGATTCCTAGCCACCAACAATTTACAACAATTGCTGAAAATAAAGCGTTGCATATGATCAAGAAGTTATGCACCAGTCCAAATCGTGATAACTTGCTTTCTCAAAAAATTTACATGCATTTAAAAAAAAAAAGCTTGGCTACCATTGTGGAAGTTGTTTGCATCAATAAGGCCAATGGAGCATGAAAGGACCTCTTAATTTTAGAAGCATATGTCTATGGGCGAATTGCTCTCTTGCCAAGATTCTAACTTGCCTGATATATAAATCAAAAGGCACAACCCCTTTCTCTACTGCCTTTTCTAATCCATATATCAAATCCTCAATACCTCTATCTGCACCCAAACAATCAATCACCATTTTTGAATCTTCATCCACACCTTCAAATCCATCATCAACATCATCATCCCCACCTCCCACTGCCACAATTGATTTCATATCATTAACTGTTAACCAGTTCATTACCACGTCAGCTTCTTCCATTAATTTCATTACTCTGTTTTCAAGCCTCAATTTTTCATCCTCAAGACTAGCGATAATATTTTTTGTTATATCATCTCTCTTCTTCAATTCTTCTTGTATTTTATATAATTCTTGAATTTCTTCTTCATTTTTCTCCTTTAAAGCCACCGTATCATAGTGAATCATACCCGAAAGTCGATCAAGAGCCTCCATCTTTGAAAACAGAGAAGGGGACAGAGTAAAACTTGAAGCAGGGCAATTGAAAATAAAAGGATGGTCAAGATTGAAAATATTGATAAGATTACGAACAAGTTCAGTAAGATTGCAACGAGGGAATACCCATGTTTGTAAATAAGCAGAAGAAGTAGCACCAGAAGAAGAATCAACAAAAGGGTGATTTTTATGAATTGGAGACAGAGAATTTGATGATGAGACAAAAACCAGAGGAGGCATGTAAGGGTAATTTTCATGGAGCCAAATTGTGATAGGTATTGGAGGGGAATAATTTGAGACATGGAGGTTTCCGGTGACGTTTAGGATGTTCACGGCGGTGCCATCATTGTGGGTGAATTTATCAGTGGAGGGTCTGAAAGTTGGATAATCTTGGATTAGGGAAAGAAGGTGTTTTCTGATTAGCCGTTTTTGTTTGGGTTCTGGGTAGGAAAGTGCATAAGGGCTAGTACAAGAAAATGCAGTGTCAATGAATTGGATGGAAAATGATTTTGCCATTTGAAACAAAATTAAAGCTATGAGGTTAAAGTAATCTCTATGGATATATAAGTATATATAAAAGATAACATTAAATATAAATTTTGTATATAAAAAGACCAAGAAGACTAATGAAGTCAATGTTTAATTAACCGAATTTTATAGTTTCTTGAAAGTTTTCATTTGACCTTCAGGAGGCTTCCTAACTATTGTATTTGCCTCCTCTCCATTATAAACTGCTTCTTTAATATGTAATAGTATAAGTACTTTAGTTAATCAGCTTTAATTTGATTAGCTTTTTCTTTTTCTTGGCAAATCACTTTCTTGAATTTAGGTTGAGTAAGAAGTGACATCTTAGACCGTTGACCTGCAACCTGTGAATTAGAGACGTACTGGATTTTAGTTTTCAATTTGTGGTTAGCAATGCCTTCAACCCCTGGCCCATAATATAATGCCGTTGGCCAATTGAAGATAGGCAATAGAAGAAACTACAGAAATTTTATATACAAATTTTCATTAAAACATAAAATTAAAATTTTATTTTGATTAATTACAATTTAAAAAGTTTAAAATTGGATTCAATGGTTATGAATTTCTTCTTGAATCAATTTTTTCACTTTTCTCTAATTTAACTTTTTTACTTTCATATTGTTTTATTCTCATCCCCTCTTTTTTTATATTAAAAAAAATAGTTTTAGAAATGAACTGTAGAAAACACCTAAAATTTTAAAATAAATTTAGAAAACCAATATTAAAAGCCAGCTATTAAGATTGAATAATCTATTTCTATATTAATCACTTAACATTTTTATATTTAATCAATATAAAATACTTTAACATTCATTTGTCTCCATGCGCAAGCTACTATTGGCTTGGTTCAATTCTGAATTTGTGTCCAACTCAAACCAACACAGCTTTGTTATTTGGTGGAAAAACATTTTAATGTCACCAACCAATGGAGATGATTATCACTTTCAAGCTTTGGCTGCTACACTCTGCTGGTCTATTTGGTTGAGCATAAATGACTATGTCTTTAAGAATAGCACTCCTGACCCAATCAAGACAACTCCAAGAGCTGTACCCTTTGCGAGGAATACAAAAGTACTCGAGAGAAAATAGGCCCTTCATCAAGGACACACGTACCAATATGTGCAATGCCACAAATGGAAAGCTCCCTCTATAGGTATTCTGAAATTTAACTCAGATGCGAATTTTAATCCAGTTTCAGGATTGGCAGGGTTGGCAGTTCTTTGTCGCGATCATCATGCAAAGCTTGCAGATGGTGCGGCCATGAAGAAGTGTATGATGTCAGCCTTAGTGGTTGAGGTAGAAGCAGTACTCCTTGCACTTAAACTGGCTGTTTACATGGGGCATAAAGATATCATCATAGAATCTGACTGTAAATAGCTGGTTCAGGCTTGCAATAACTATACTGATGCTTGTCCATGGGAAATTCGTGCTTATATGACCACTATCTCTTGTTATAGACAACATTTTAATCGTTTGTGTTTTGTATGGATTGATAGAGCTACAAATATAGCAGCAGATTGGGTAGCGTCTAGCATTCTAAACAGCTTTTTGTTCACCTATCTGGGTTTCAAACCTTCCCCCCATGCCTTTCGTATAATGATTCTTCTGATCAATGAAGTTAGTGCTTTCCCTTAGGGGGCAAAAAGGCTTATAAGTGTACCCGTCAACAATGTCATAAGAGGAACAAAACCGAAAGATCCCATTTCCACGGAAACGCAATGTCCAACTTGCTGTTTCTTTTCTACACAATTTACACTTATTCCCAATAAATTTATTTATAAGGTATAATGGATATAAATATTGTGATTTACAATTTTGCATTACTGAAAATTCTCAATATATTAATTAGAAAATTTTTAAAAAATAAAATCCAAAATTTTCTATTATCTTAATCTATAAAAAAAAAAGATAGAGAAAATCAACTAAATTAAGCACGATTGGCTAATCATATATATTTTTTTAAACATCTCATATATATATATATATATATATATATATATATATATATATATATATATATATATATAGATGCCATGGTATAATCAATCTTAATTTCAAGAAAAAATAAATAACCAGAAAAGGAAAGAAAATATAAAAGAGGGAAGATAATGAATGGTTGGAAAGCAGGTGCATGTGAGGTTCTAAGGTGGTTTTGTTTCTTTTAAAAATGATTCAAACCCAAATCTTGCTTAGCAAGGCAAATCTTTCTTATGATTATTTCTTTCTCTTTTTCATTTATTGGACATTGGCGTGTTATTTAGGGTTTGCCATACCTATATTGAGTACTCTTTCTATTTATTTATTTATTTTTATTATTACTACTTTTGGTACATGAAAATTTTTATTTTTTTTAATAAATTTTACTTCATTTTTCTCATAAAAATATACCTACTTTTAACTCTTATTACAATTCACAAAAATTAAGAAAAACATGATTAATACAACTAAATAAATAAACTTTATTGGTATTTTTCTAATATATTCTTACATTAATATTAGATAACTTATGCTATTTTATTAAAATTAAATGATCAGTGTTGATAAAAATACATATTAAATAGGAGCACATTAGGAAATTAATCTATAATTTAAGATAAGTGAAAAATAAAATAAATCTATTTTTATTGGATGAAGAGAGTATTTCTTTTTATAAAAATTTATATAAAGTAATATATTTTTTTAAAAAAAGTAAGGATTTGAATTTTTTTTAATACTAGCGAAATGTAATATACAATAGAAACATACTATATTACATAATAAGATATAGTTATTTTTTACCAAATTGATAATAACTCTTTAAAATTTTAAATATTGAAACATGAGATCTCTCAAATTCTTAAAAGGAATAAAAAAAATGAAACAAATCACGCTTGATTAATAGTAAGGATTTTAACAACCAAATGAAGCTTTATTGGTAGTAAGGGTTTAAACTTTAATCTTAAAGGTCATTGAGAATGTATTAAATTATTATTCTTAAAGAGTTAAGAGTTGCTAGAATTTAAATTCATGATATCTACAACTGCAAAAACTCGATTAGGCAATTACTTTGTACTCCTCTATTGATTGTTTTTGCATTGTCTGCCATACAAACTATGTATGGACAGTAAAGGCTAGACCATATTAATAGCGGGAGAGTGCCTAATAGGCCGAAGTACGGCCCATGAGTGTCGAATTCGGTCCAGCTCCTGAGAAACTGGAAATTCCACTTTAAATTCGTTAGTAAATTCATATATCCCTCGTATAAGAAATGATCACAAGGTGTTGATGTTAAAAAGTGTATATATATATATATATGTATTTCACTATTTAGAAATGATATTATACATATAGATGCACATGGTATTAAAAATTTTAATATTTATATATTACAAAAATAATTACGAAAAGATATATCTAATGCATTAAGGCTTTTTTTGAATTGGTTCAAAAACCCGTTAGTCAAGGGAATGATTGGAAAATTATTTTTTTATTACATTGCTTCAACTAAAAAATTAAAAAAAAAATTGAAATTAGAAATTTGAATATAAAAGAAGAAGTAGATCTATTTATTGTTATTTTTTTGATAGAAATAAAAAAAAATTATAAATTATCTGAAAATAATAGAAATGAAGAGAAATATAAAAAAAGTGGTAAAAGAATAAATAAATATATTGAAATTTAAAATAAATTGATGAAATGAAAATATTTTTAAGTAGATAAAAATAATCTATTAAAAATAAAATCAAATAATAAAACATTCTAAACTCAATTATAATTAATAAAAAGTTCATTATAATTAAATTATTTTTAAGATAGCTAAACTTATATTAATCATTTAAAAGTTTATATTAAAAAATAAAAAATTTAAAAAGTAAGTCATTTAAAAGCTAAGGTAAAAAAATAAAAATAAAAATAAAGTAAATAATGATAATAATAAAAGCTTCCAGAGTATAATGACCAAGAAAGTGAAAAAGAGAGTTCACAAGAAGAATTTCTTGAGAATGGAACACTGTTTCAATAACCCATCGGCCCACTTTTATTAATGTTATTATAGATTAGTGAGATATATTTTTCTCATTTAAAAAATTAAAGAAAATAAAAAAAGATAATATAAAATGAAGAATAAACTATAAACTGGTCCAATATATTCATCATTAATTTAGCAAAAATATTTAAAAAATTATATTAAAAAATAAATACTATTTTCTATTATATAATATACAATATTAGTAGTAGATCTCCAGTAAAAAAAAAAAAAGATTCAGACATAATATGAGAGTCTCGCGTCCTTTGGCACAACACGAACCCATTCTAATTTTGTTTGTTTTGAACAAAGAAATAAAATTAATGAGTTGAGAGAAAAAGAGACTCGCAAGTTATCATAATGAATCATATTTTCTTTTTTGTTTTTGATTACGAGAAAGAATCATATTTTCTTTTCTG
Source organism: Reutealis trisperma (assembly GCA_947687605.1). Classification (NCBI taxonomy): domain Eukaryota; kingdom Viridiplantae; phylum Streptophyta; class Magnoliopsida; order Malpighiales; family Euphorbiaceae; genus Reutealis; species Reutealis trisperma. The sequence continues at coordinate 9,912,133 of CANTUT010000033.1, read as the reverse complement.
TTTTTGATCACGAGAAAGAATCATATTTTCTTTTTTGTTTTTGATCACGAGAAAGAATCATATTTTCTTTTTTGTTTTTGATCACGAGAAAGAATCATATTTTCTTTTCTGTTTTTGATTCTGTTTCTTCTTTAGACCATCTCTTTAGTTTTTTTTGCCCTACTTCTTCTTAGAAACCACATTTTTTGGTCCACGATTATACTTCAAATAATTTCAATTCGATATCTCTCTCTTTTTTTTATATGAAAATTAAAATTCTCTTAATTTTGCTCTTTAAAGAAATGTAGAGATTATCAAATTATATTTGATATGGTACTAATTAGAATTTTAGCTAACTCAATACTTTGATGTTGATCACTTCCTATTGTTAATTAATTTTTCAATATAAAATAATATATGTGAAATATTTTAAATCGTATACTCCCTCAATGTTGATTGGTTCAAATATATATATATATATATATATATATATATATATATATATATATATATATATATATATATAAAGAAATTGATTAAAGATGTAAAAACTAATTTTGGGTTTTAATCACTCAAGAGCTTAATAACAAAATTGTTAACGTTTACGTCACAATTATCTTAATTAATAAAAGAGTTTATTTCTTTATTTATTGATTAGAACTCAATTATTTGAATCGATATTAAAATAATATATATATATTAAAATTGAGAGTATATCTTTCAATTTATCCATTAAAAAATTTAGTATAACATTTAAATATGTGAATATTCTGACTGTCTAAATATAAAAAAAAAATGACACGATAAAAAATTAATTTTATTACAAAAATATTTATTTTAAAGCCTTTTTTATTTATTTATAGAATTTTGAATTAACTGAGTTTATGAAATATTGAAATGAGATCACCAGTATGTTGATATATTCTATATATATGTACACTAATGGGACAAAATTATTGACTTATAGAATTACAAATTTTATATATATATATATATATATATATATATATATATATATATATATATATTTTTTTTTTTTTCCTTGCAAAATGTCCATCAAGCAACCCACTATATATGCAAAGCAATAGAGTACTCTAGAAAAGTGCTCTATGAATTCAACCATATTTTTTCATGGTCAATAGTACATGATTATAGCTCTTCTCAGTTACCTTTTAAGTTATGGAATTATTTATTGTTTTCTCAACCTTTTTTTTTTTTTTTGGGTTTTGTTTAAAGTGTAAACCTGTTTTTTCATATACATATAATTTACACATCATAACATGTGACATGTCACACATTTTAAGAAGACATGATGAAAAAGAACAGCCACATTTTAACTTTTGCCTAACTTTAATTATAAAATTTTTAAAAAAATTAATCTATTTTGATTTAATTTTTTTCTTTAATAGTTTGGTATTGGGAGCCATTTAGATTTCAATCAATCTACGTTGGAGTCAGGTGAAATTACAATAGCGATAAAATTTTTTTTTAAAAATTTTAAAACAGCTATATATTTATAATTTAAACTTCAAATATAATTAAACTAAAACAATTCATCGCGATTTGATTTACTCCCTGTCAGATATTTTGATTTAATTTTACTGAGATTTGGCTTTGGGAAACTTTCAACTCTTAATAGTAAAGCTTTTATTAATTTGACCCTTAAAGGGGGGCAAAAAAAAAGAAAAAAAGCTTTTACATGGGACTCAATTCTGTGCTCAATTTTTATACTGATAAGCTATTTTTCAGTAATGATGGTTTTTATCCTTATATTTTTAGTTATTAATTTTTTACGTGATATTATTACTTAATAGTGCTACATAGTTGAGTCAATTCCACTATAATAGTTTTTTTAAAAAATTTAATTTCAATTTGAATTAAAATTGAATACTCTGAAAATAATTATAATACTATTAAATATTAAAGAGTAAATAGAAAAAACTCATTGATCAATCTAATAATCATAAATATAGTTCAAAGCATTATTCCATATATATGTTTTTAATTTAAAAAAAAAAGAACTTACTTGAGATAATTGAACCTATTGTCCATCTTAATTTTATTTCTTAAAACAAGATAATAAAAAATATATTTTTCTTTTTTCTAAATTTTTTATACAAATAACATATTTTTTATGAAATAAAAAAATAAATTAATATAATATTAATCCAATAGATAATATATACCACTTAAAAAATTAATAAATATTAAAGGGTGGGTTACCAAAAGTATTAAGATATGGACCACATTGGTTGGTGAGATAAGTAATAATTAAAAAAGAAGACCCAACGAATCAAATAACCATAAATTAAGAAACATGTTATCTTAAAATTAAACAACATAATTAACAAAATGGTACATTTTTCTATTTCATTTCTCAACTGATTGCAAGAGTTGGTAAGATGTTGCTTTCTAATAAAGTAGTGCATTAATGTCAAGTTTGGACAAGGCTAGGTTTCCTCTACGAATAAAATATAAACAAATTAAATTAGGTAACTAATTAAATTGATCCTACTTAATTTTGTACTGATTCCGTTATAAAATATTAATTTCAGTACGTAAATTAAAAATTATTAAATTATTATAATTTTAAAATAAAAAATTAAAACATCTATTTATATTTTGATGTAAATGAATAAAAATAATTAATGCATTTAGCAGAAAAATAAATAAAAAATAAAATTAAAAGAAATAAATATTTTTTTAAAATTTTAAAATCATAGATAAATGAAAAAAACCATATATATTTTTTTCATTGGAGGGGAGGAGTGATCAAGCAATTTAATATTGCACTGCCGCTTAGCATCTTTGTATGCACAAAATTTTACAAAACTGCAATGATTTTTTTTTTTTTTTAGCATAAGCAATGATTGAACTTTTATTTAAAAATTAAATATTAGTATTTTATCAGTTTTAATACAAAAGTTTTAAAATAGTATAAAGATTCTTTTTTCGAAATTTCCCAAATGGACCTGATCCTGATCTATTTGCCATATACATAAACGACAAATACAGGGCATGTTAATCAGAACTTATAATATAATAAATATTAAATTTATTGAAAAATATATGATTTGCAGCAGTGGGAAGCTCAATAGGAGAACTTCTGTAAACAATAGGAATTTCATCTTTTAAAATATACGAGCCAACCGGCTCTCTAGCCTGCTAAAACATACATGAACCAAGTAGTTATATAGCCGGTTCAATCAGTCTAAGACTGATTTTCATCAAAAGCAAACTTATTATTGATTAATAAGAGAATTTATTTTTTTATTGATCAAAATTTAATTTTTGTGACAATACTTATAAGATAATTTAATATGCATAAATTAATTAGGAACTGTAAAAAAAATTATCTGAATTTATGAGATAAATTTTATGATTATGTAAGTGAGGATATATTTATTTAAAATATTAAGTGGATAAAGTTGAACCAAATGTTAAGGACATTAAGTGTATTCAACACGCTCCGAGTCGCCGCATTTCTATTGGAAGTAGAAAGTCCAAACCAACTCTTGCCCGCACAAAGTCAAGTGAGTGTCAATTGCATTTGTTTTGGGTGGAATTAAGCTCAAATACTTTTTTCTTTAATTTTATTTATTTATTTATTTTTAACTAAAGTAAATTATATATAATCTCAAATTGAGAGAAAGTTATTATATTATTATAAAGAAAGGAATAGATAAAGATACCAAAATAAGTTTTTGAAAAAAAAAAAATTAAGTGGTGGTGGTTGTCACCCTAATTCAAAGTCTTAACCTGTAAGAAAAACTAAAAACATCATTAATTTGGAAGAAAAAGGAAAACAAACAACAAAAACTTGAATTGGGCTTTGATGGTTGACCAAAGTCCCAGGCAACAAATCCCAATAATATTCAGATAAAAAATTTTAACTATAAAAACGACTTCAACCAACTAATTAAAAATTTTAAACAAAATCTATCGACGATATTATTTTATATAGGTGTATTAGGGAATATGCAAATTTATGTAAGAGTTATTCATTAAATTATTTTTAATTATGTATTTATAATGAATAATATAGTAATTTATTAATTAAATAATATAATTATTTAATTATATTTAATTTATTAAAATAAAAAAATAAAAAAATTATTATTTAATACATAATTAATTATATTTAATTTAAATGAAAAATAATTCAATTATAATAATTTATATTTTATTAACTTTGATTATTTGAACACTAATAAGTTAGAGAAATTATAATTTGGCTTTCATAATATAAATTATTATTTTATCTCATTATAAATTTAAAATTAATTATTTTTAATCATTACTAATAATTTATATATTCTAAAAAAATAATAATTTATATAGACGAATTCAATAATAATAAATTACGTTATTTCGAATATTAAAAAGTTATAAAAATTATAATTTAACTTTGATTGTTCGAATATTGACAAGTTAGAAAAATTATAATTTCATTTTGAGAAATTCTATTATAAATTAAAAAAATATTTTTTGTTATAATTGAGAGTTCGTTTAACAATAATTAACAAAATCTTATTACTACATTATTAAATATTAACGTTTATATTTATAATGGTTCTCTAAAATAATTATTTGTGATTTTATAAACATTTAAATATAATATTTATTTTCAAATTTTTTATACTATAGTCGAGATTCAACTATTAATATGGAAACATTTAACTTAAATTTAATATTTTTTTAATTCTTTATCCTATAGTCGAGATTCAACTATCAATATTAAAGATTAATACTATTCAAATTCATCCAAATATACCATAAGTTCATATGTTATTTGCCAGTATATTATTTCTAAATTTTATCTTTAATAAATTTAGAAGCCTATTGTTTATTTATAAAAATATTAATGAGATTATAATTTATGAAATTATTAGTTATAATGACATGATTTTAAAGGGCGATAAAAAGTATATGTAATCAAATAAAAAAAAATTTGGATAAGCACAAAAAGTGAGTTTAAAAGAAGCAACAAGAAAATCATTTCAAGTAAGTGACAAAATAATATATATATATAGATATATACTTGAATTTGTTATATTTATATAGTAATGTATATTTTTTAAATTTGAATTTTATATAAAATACACAACTAAATTTTATCCTATCAGATTGGAAGGGAAACAAAAATCTAGCAATGTAAATAATAATGATATTAAATATGTTAATAAGTATTCGCTTTTTCACACTATTAACAAGTATTAATTTTATATTATATGTACATATTAAAATTTCGGATATTTGGTAGAGATATAAATATTTGTATAATTTTATATGAAAATATTTCAATACTGATGGAATATGTAGTAGACAAGTATAAGAACTGTATAGAAGTATGATTTCGTAATATGTTGTATTATATTAATATAAATTTTAGTTAATCATATATTTATTATAACACATCTCATTTTAAAATTTTATTATATTTTATATTTTATTTATTGTATAAAGAAAGAAACCATTGCAAATTTTATAAGAAATTGATTGGCATAAGAGAAAAATAATATTATTTTTTATGATATTAACTAAATAAAATCATTTAAAAGATAAATTTAAAGTTTTCATTACATAAAATATTCAAAATGTATCTATGATAAAAATAAACATAATAAATATTGAAAAGAAAAAAAAATGAAAAAACTATACTACCAAGGAAAAAGATCAAGATAAAAAAAAATTATAAATTTATAATTATAACATGATTATTATTTCCTCTTATAGAAAAAATTATTTAATTTTTTTATTAACAATAATAGTAGTCAAGTTTATTTATTTAAATAAAATTTTAATTTATAAAAATAATAATTAATTTGTTATTTTATGACAATATATTATATTATATTTCTTTATATTTTGATATTTAATATCAAAGTCCCAAAAATATAAGTTGTCACAATAAAACAAATTAATGTCTTTAATTTATGTAGTTAGAATTAAGAATTAATTGCAAGTATCTTTATAATACTATGTTAATTAGTAATGTATTTTTTTATAGGAAAAAATAGAAAATTAGTGAACAATTTTGTGAAGTTATCTTAAAACAAAAATATTATTTTATATTTTTTAATGAACAAATTCAACAAAACAATAACCAAATAATAAACAAAGGGTTTATTTTTTCACTTAGTCATATAATACAAAAAATTTTTTTTGAAAAAAGAAAAAAGGAACTAACAATCTTCGCACTTATTAATATATGATTAAACTTAATAATTTTTTTTTAGCATGTTATGTCTATTAATAGCAAAAAACTGATTTATAATTGCTCTTTAATTTATCTCTATTTGCTATGCAAATAAAAACTAATCCAAATTATTTAATATTTTGAATGAATAAAACTATTAAAATTTTAAATTATTCGATTATAAGATAAATTTTAACTTATATTAGAAAAAATCTTTAATTATAAAAAATAAAATAAAAATATGACATTTGTGTGACTGTGTAATTAAAAAGAATCAAATTAAATTTAAATATTTTATTTGTAAAATTTTCATATATGCTCAAGTTTTTCAAATTTGAAAAAATTTCGTTTAAACTGATAGAGAGATCAAGATGGTATATTGAACAGTAATATCAAATATAACAACAAAACTGATAGAGATATCGAGATGGTACATTAAACGGTGATACCAAATATAACAAAAAAAAAGTGTGAGTATTAAAAAATGGTTTATAAACATATTGTTACCTATTGCTTGACACATCACAAGTTGTAACTGAAAATTAATTGCCCCATAATATTATTTAGCGAAACAATGATGATTTACAAAAAATTTAATAGAAATGTCATAGGTGCAAAAATAATAGTAGGATAATATACAAAAAAATAGGTCTTATTGCTAATAATACACTGTCTCTAGCTAAAAATGATGGATACACTTTCATTTAAAAAAAAATAATTTTTTGTGTGTCTTTGTTTTGGAATAGCTATTAATAAAATACAAAAATAAATAATATATAATATAAATATGTATTTATCATGGATAATTATATTTTTTATTATCAAAAGGTATTTAAAAATCTACTATAAAAGTATTAGTCAAAAATAACAAATAAAAAAAAAAAAAGCAAGTTACACTAAAAATATAATTCATAAAAAAGTTATGTTATCTAACAAATATTATAATTTAAAAAAAATTCACTTAGTGTTCATTTAAATTATTTACATATTATATAACATTTATACTAATATTTAAAATAAAAATATTTACAAATTAAATTATATTTTAAATCGAGTTATAATGAAAATCATGTGCAAAAACACTTTTTAAAAAAAAAAAAACAAGTATGTATAAGCTAATTAGCCTTTATTTGGATTAATATTTAATACATATTATTATATCCCATTGTCGAATATCTTAAACTATTTAAATTGATAAACTATCTAAATTTAATGCAATGTACTGGTTTTAGTTTTGTTTGGATGAAAAGTTCTAAACCTACTACTCTGAATTGCACAAGCTAACGTTCTCTCTTACTGAAATTGAGCGTGACTCCCGTTTAACCAAGGATAAAGAAATACATTTAGTAGCCAGAGTATCCGTTCGTCTATTACTTGATAAGATCAAGGGAACACATGATATTGACAATAACATTGTCTATTAAAGCAAATAAAATACCATATGAGGATATTAATTTTGTGTGCATAAAACCACATGTAATGTCAAATTTTTATTATTAAAAAAAGAAAAAAAAAGTCGGATATTTGTTGTATTACCACCTAATAATAATTTTATAAATTATTAGAGATAGCAAAACCCAATATACTTAAATGAAAAATCCATCTTCACCTTAAATTTGACAGAAAATTTTTATTCCACTTATAGAAATGAGTTTGAAATAGAATTGAGTCTATCGAGTCTCTCCGCTCTACACATTCTGATCTTCGCCTTAATTGAATAAAATTAATTAACACACGCACATACACAAATATATATATATATGATTTGATTTAATTTAATTTTTTAAGTGGTTTGATTTAGTGAGGTTTGAATTTTTTTTTTTTTTTAAGTATAGGTTAGTTTGATTTAAAAATTTAGATTTTACTTGTTTATTCTTATTACAAATTGTATATGTAATTTTGTTATCAATTCTAATTTTCATTTTTGAGATTTTTTTTTATTATTTATAAGAAATTTAACGTTCGTTTTTACGACTCAACTTATTCATATTTTTATAACTCTTTGATTATCTATCATACCTTAATCAATTATTTTTAGAATTTATCTTTTTTTTAGTATTCATCCCTTGCGTAGGTTTGATTTTTATAGGTAAACAATTAGTTTGATTCGCAAATTATTATTATTATTATTATTATTGTTCTTCTTCTTTCAAGCAATTTTGTGTCTAATAGATTATATGCTGTACTATAATATGTATAGTTCATAGCGAACCTGTGAAAGAAAATTACCCAAAGTCCCAAACAACTCACATGCTGACAAATTATATTCATTTATTTACCAATGAGATATAAAAAAAACACGTCGCTAATAATGACATTTTAAATTATTAGAACCATCCCAACCAAAAAAAATAAAAAATAAAAAAAAAGGAGTAAACTCAAATTCGAGTTGCCCACTCAAATTCGAGTTGCCCACCCAATACTGCTAAATTTAACAAAATGCCACCTAATACTTTTAAAAGATTTTATTTAAAAAATAAAATATAAACAAATTAATTTCACACCTCTCTCTCCAGCCTCCATCCATCACACCCACCCTTTTTTCATATTTTACACACAAAAGTTAGTCCACATAATCGCCATGGATATTTATACATACGCCATAATTCATATAATCACCATGGATTGCCAAAATAATACAACGGAGCAAATAAACCTGTAAACATTCATAGATTGTTCTGTGCTTAACCGATGATTGAGTGGGATCATTTCAAAAGGGGAAAAATGAAAGAAAAAACCTTGTTCCATGATCAGCTCCCAAAAGGCCACCAGAATATCGGTCTGGTCTCTAATCTCTCGCAAAGAATGGCAAATACTAGTAGCCAAAATACTAATTGGTTTTACAGAGACCATCAGAAGAACAAGCATAAAAGCTTGCTTCAAAATATACATATATAAGAGCAGAGAGAGAAACAGAGGAAATGAGGATGTGGATAAAGGAGTCATGTGCAGGAGTGAACTAAAAATTGGTTTTATCTTCCTAGTATTAGTATCATACCTCACCTCACGGCCCTAGAGACTGCACGAGTCTGTTGTTCTCTCATCATCATCAAATCCCATATTCTCCCCACCTAAGAAAAACAGAAAATCGTCAACGGATATATGCAAGCATACAACATCTATAAGACGGATTGAATATAAATAGTAAAAGAATAAATGAAAATTCGAGAATTTACCATTTTCATCGTCTCTGTAACATATGGAATTACAATAAGGGGAAAGGAAAGAAAAACTGAAATAAATTTACTTTTATATAATACAAAAACTATTATTCCATTCAGAAAATAGGGATCGAGTCTCAGAATTAATCCAACAAAAAAAAAAAAAAAAATGTCACTTGTATAGCTATTCTTACAGTAAGAGTTTATTGATATTAGTAAAATCAGACCCTTACACAAAAAGCAGAAGGGGGATTTTGTATATCACAACATATGATATCTGATCTCCAAAATTTTAAAAAGGAGAAGAAAGAAAAAGAAAAAACTTAAAAGACCAAAATTTTATGGCTTATCTTCAATAACTGAAGCCAATCCAGTGACGATCTTAACCCCACTCGGAAAACTCTTGGGCTTAATCTCAAGTGGTTTCCATTCTCTCACCACCGTCTGCACGTTCTTTTCATCCACAGAACTTTCAGATGACAGAGCAAATACAGGCTCGCCCAATTCCTCCGTATCCTCCACCGAGTTCCTCTCTTCGCCACTGGGTGCAAACTCGCTGACCTCTTTTGAAAGCAAAGATTGCTTCTTTTCAGGTTTCGGATCAGTTAGGTGGGAGGAAAGAGTCGGCTTGGCTCTCGTATGAGGAGAAAGCCACTTGGATTTGACGTACTCGGCTTTTCTCCATGGTGGTATGTGCATACCCTTCTTCTTCAGGCTCTGTTTCGCTGCATCCGATAAGACGGAGATGATCTTCTGCAGACGATCGGCTTTGCCCACGAAGATGTGGGGCAGAATATGAAGAAGAGATTTATAGGCTTTGGTTGATCGAGCGATTTCAAATTCTGATCTGAAATCAATGTCAACTAGCAGTCTCTCGCCTGAGATGATCACGTCTATGTACTCATATTCCCCTGCATTCGCAACACAATCTAGCATATCTCAGGATTTATTATATGTATAACTTGTAGACACAGATTGATATGCAATTCCATTCCGTTCCTCAAATTTTCACCGGAAACAAACAGGGGATAACGATATTTGTAAACAAGAAATATATATATATATATATATATATATATATATATATATATATATATATATATATATATATATATATATATTCTTAGGTAATATGCTCATAAACTAGCCTCTTAATCCCTAAATTTTCTCTAGAAACAAACACCATAAATTATTCCTACACTAAATTGAAGTCCCCGGGGTATATGTGTTTGTTTGCTATGTTTTCTGTCAAATTTTTAGTTGAGGCCTGCTTCCCGGCAACCAAACAGAACAAGTAGATATTTTTGCAATTTGAGAGAGAGAAGCAGCTTAAGCGAGAGAACGTACCGGCGGGATGGGTGGGGGATTTTTCCCAACGAGATTTGCAGATTGAAGCGTCGTATCCGAGAGCCACCAAACCATCAGTGACGAGCTTCCTGCAAAAATCGTCTTTAGGCTTGCAGATCTTGTTCTTATCAACGATCCTCGCAGTGTCCGCTAGCAAATTCCTCTCAGAAACACTTGCACAGGGGACGAAACTCTGTCCATAAAACGGAAACATATATTACCAAACAAGCCCCAAGAAAAATTAGCAGCAATAACAACTCTGAACTCGAAATCTTTGGCATAATCTGTCCATTTACCTTTAGAATTTCGATTGCTTCGCCCGTGGAAACAAAACTGGAGTCGCCGAAACCACCAAAGGCGTCCGATTCGTCTTCCGAGTTTTCATTACAATTCCCGTTGAAGCAGTTGCAGCGGCTGCGGGCACACCTCACGGCGGCGGATGATTGCTTATCGTTGTTCTCCTCGATGAAATTCTGTACCATCTTGGCCAAGCAAACGGAGCTAGGCTCAAACTCAGCTAAGCCATTAACGCCATCCTTGCTGAAATGCGGCTCATCAGTGATGCCGACCTTTTCAGCAGTGGAATTTCTCAAGAATTGGAGCTCAAAGAGCCGCTTAAAACGCGATTTCACCACCGGCTTTACTGGCTCCAAACGAGTCCGCTCGTCAGGTGTGTGAGAATCAATTGGCTGGATCTTCATTTGAAAAGGCATGATCAGTGTGATCAAGAACGCAAGAAACGCCTCAACGTACAACCAACCGACGACGTCAACAGAATTGTACAAAAATTTCTCCTCCGTTATCAAAAAGATTAATCTCGTCCATTATTTCCTAAACTACCAAACCATTATCGATTCTTTGCCTTCAGTACAAAAATTGAGAAGGAAGAAATGTAATTACGTAAAAGGAAATCCCCAAGGTTAGTTGAAATTTTAAATTCTACACATCAATCGAAACAACCACAAAATGATGCACCAGACTTATTGATAACTCCACAAAAATTATGAGATCAGCAAAACGAATCCAAAATTCCGCCAAAGATAAATGCGTTTAACAAAATTCAAGACTCATTTTAAGCTGAAACAGAAACTCTACACCTCCGATTATTTTATAGTATCTTGCCTCTGATTTGCGAGACAAAGCATGGAATAACTTCTAAACTCTGCTAAGTAAAGTCGCTTTTGCTTAGGGTTTCTACATACGGTTAAAGTTCCCGAAATACGCGACGGCACAATAACGTCACGCTTTCAGTATGGTAATTTAAACCACAATCCGTTGTCATAGCTTCAATTTTTCCGGTTAATACCTTGAAATTTCCGGCGACTCCTTGCCGGCGACGGTTGAGAAAAGTTTTAAGGAGATAAGAGGGGATGAAAGCTTTGCTCGTTTGGTGATTTTTGCTTGTTAAGAGAGGACGATAAAAAGCAACAAGTATGGAGCGTGAGCATTTTAAAGAGGACTGAGGGTGGGACAGCGCTGACTGGAGTGATTGCCACGTGTTAATCCGATGTGGCATCAATATTGTAATCTGCAGCTTGAGGATACGTGTCGAACAACAAACCCGGTTCGTACTCTTTGTGCTTGTTACACGATGCCACGTTATAGCATAGTGAAGACGGGGGTCCCACTTTTTGTATTGCCAATAATATCCTTGTGATAATACAGTGACTTTGGAAGTCGTCTCATTGTCCTGGCGTGGGTAACTTTGAGAAACCAACTCGTTAATCATATTTAGAGTGTCAATTTTAGTTTCACGAAAATAGCCCTGTTGGATAAGGATACGATAGACTAATGATAGTCTAGGGAGGCCAGATGACGAAAGGGCTGAAGAGTCATTCTACCTATGATACATCCTTGGTTAAATGCTCGTTGCTTTGTGTTGGATGTGGAAAATGGAAATTGCCCTGTCTTGAAACAGATATACGGTGGTTAAGGCTTTATGGTTTGACCAAAATGCCCCCCTCCGATAGGCACAAAATGGATCAAGAATCAACGGCGACGTGTATAAGAAGCCAAGGGAGATAGACAAAGACGATATGATTGTAATTAGCGAAAATTAAGAGGGGATGTTAAGTAACGGAGTATGGATGGTGGGGTCCACATTATATGACTGTTACTTGATGTTTGGACCAGGGAGTGGATTTTCTGATCGACGCTTATATCTTTGGAGTGACATGATCAAGCCACGTGTTCACTCTCTAATTAGAAAACCGTTGGATCTCTTGTGATCCTTCGAAATTTAAATTGCTTGTCTTTTCTTTTTTCAATATCAATAAACATTTTTATTGTGGGTGGAGATATTCACATTTCCTTTTTAGTTTTTGCTACTCTATTTTTTTAAATTGATTATACTATCCTTATTTACCATATTATTTAGTTAATAAATATTCTTATTAATTATATTGTTTAACTGAAAATTCTCATCATTTCAAAAATAAATAATAGTTCTCGTAAGAAAAGAATATCTAAATTTCATTTATTTTTAATTTATAATGTTTTATATTGTTTGTTTTTAAAAAATAATTTGACAATAAAATATATTTGACAATAATTTTCATTTTTTAGTTACTCACGAAGAACAAAAGACTAAAAAAATTAAATTTAAATTTATTTTATTTTTGATATAGGAAAAACCATAATAAAATTTTATTTTTTACTATTTTATAATATATATAAATTATATACGAGTCATATTCATATTTACTCTCGAATTCATGTACTAGTCCACCCATCACTGTTGCATTCTCACCCACTCATGCACCCTCGACAATCAAGACCACAACCGCATCCACCAATTAAACCGTAGGCTCGGCGACTAACCTGCCATTTCGAAAAGGACTTTGCAAGAGTTGAAAGTTTAGTATATCGCAAGTTTTGCAAATATGTTGCGAGTTGATACTCTCTTGATAGCTCACTCACTTTCTAATTAATTCATTTCTTTTAATTATGTGAAATGAAAATTTATTATATTTTTTCTTTTATAAATATTATATATTTATTTAATACAGTTTTTAAAAATAAAAATAACACTTTTATGAAATAAAAATAAAAATAAAAAATATAAACAAATGGAGCTAGGTTTTCGTTTCTTTTTATTTTTTAGTATATAAGTCTTCTTTAATTTTTTTTAAATATATAAGTTTTCTTTAGTTACAAGTATTAAAAAATAAAAATTTATACATTTAAAAATAATATTTATTAAATATATGAAAATATTTCTTATAATTAACCTTAAATGTTTAAATAAAAAGTACAAAAAAAAATTATGAAAATAAATAAAATTTAAACATTATTTCCTTTTAACAATTATTAACTAAATAATATAATCAATAAGGGATAAAATATGCCTCTGGTTAATTCAAACCAAACTCGTGAAAAGCTCAATAAAGACAACCTATCTATATCAAGTTAGTCAGGCGAGTAGCTCATATTCTATGGGCCACGAGTCACCAGCCCAATAGAAGAGTCTTCTCAATTAAGGAATTAATGAATATCTCTCTCTCTCCTACCACACTCTTTGTGTGTACAAGAGTAACCACGTCCTTAACGAAATAATACTCACCTTGTATTATGTGCACAAGGGCATATATAGTCAAAAACAAATTCACTCAGAGATGGTACAATCTGTTATGGTTCTTTTGAGGTGACCCAATTTTGCGTATTTCAACATAGCTAGAATAATAATTTTTAGTGTTCATTAGTGAACTGGAGCTTGACACCTACTTTCCAAATGACACCATCGAATAGAATATAAAAGGCAAACAACATCCTCAACACAAGTTCACTTAAACTCTGCACTATTTTATCTCTGTTTTTTTAGTTAATTTAAAAAATGGTAGTTTAATTTTTGAGTAACGTCTATTATAGTGTTTAAACTCAATTTTCTTGTTTAAAAATCCTTCAACTCACCTGGATGTGCACTTAAAAGTACTTCTGTCAATCTCTCAGCTAAATGTAACGGCACAAATGCCACATGGACAAAATTTAATGAAAATAATACACGTCAGATAGTCGTTGATTTCATCTTTAATTTGTTGCACGTGGATTCTCATCTTCTCTCTCTATCAGTTTCTCTTTTGTCTTTCCACTGTCTCTTTCACAAAAACTATCTCCATCACTTTACTTTCAATCGATTTTAACCTAAAAAAATTGGACTTTCAAAGGCTGGAGAAATTGGCGCCATTGTGAGATTGGGAAAACTCTACTATACAAAAATCATTCTCTATGAAAAGGGGAAAAGTAACTAGGGTAACTAAAAAAAAAATCTTAAAGACAGTGCTATCTGTGGACCACTAACAGTAGCAGGGGTTTGATGGGGACACAAGATCCAGGTATGGACAACTTTATTTTTCTCTTTGATTCTATTCATGAGGATTTTTTTATTGTTTACTTATGTGTATTTGTGGGGCAAGTGGGTTGTTGGCATGTGGGTCTTTATATTGCAATATTAATAGTGAGTATTCAGATTGATTTAATAATTGATGGAATGGGACAATGAACTAGTATTACAGTTGCAAAGTTAAATGCATTTTATGCATTAGTGTTAAAATACTATTATAGCTAATTTTGTGGTTTTTGTCCTTTGATCCAGATGGGTTGTTTACCATTAATATACATTACAATGGGTTTAAGGGAGAGTGGGGTTATCATGATGGGGAGCTACACTACATGTGGAGTAATGATCCAGATACTTTTGACACTCTTGAAGTTGATCGAGTCTTGTCTGAAATAGGGGTGCATGGGAATCTGAGGTATTGGTGGAGGCATCCTCAGAAGGAGTATAAGGATGGTTTAAAAGTGATTGGTGGAAATGCATATGCCTATGAATTTGCATTGGCAGCATCTGATGCAGGTGAGGTTGACCTTTATGTGGAGCATTTAACTATGACCAAGTGGAGGAAATTGAAACCACACCAGTGAAGAGAGGTGTGGTTATTGAAGAACTAAGTGGGTCTGAAGATGGTAACAATGATCATATAACCTCAAATGCACAGCAAAATTTGCTTCCCTTATTGATAGCAGAGCCAAGTAGTGGCTTTTCAAGGGCTGCTGATATAGCTCTCAGATTGGTGAATGACTTTAATTTTGAGGAAATTGGACACACTGTGGTTCATACTGAATTAGATGATGCAAGTGTAAGTGGACATGAAGACAATGAAGCTAAAGATGATGATAATGCAAATATGCAAGATACAAATGATGAAACTGTAGATGGGGAAGCAGATGTAGAAGATAATGATCTCCATGATCCTGATTATGATGTAATTGATGGTGATGAAGACCTAGCTGCAGTCTTAAAAGAAGCAACCAACTTTGATGCAGAAAAGGCAAACATATCAAACAGTTCTACAAGGCATAGAGGGAGGCCTAGGGGAACTGGATCAACTGTGAGAGCACTTGCTACTGAGGCAGTTGAGGATGAGCAGCTGGATCAAAGTTCAGAGTATGGAGCAAGTGATGAGCTGCATACTGAGTCAGACTCTGAGGGTGAAGGGATGCCAAGGTATCCAGAGTTTGTGGCATCTAGGGATATGGATCAACCTCACTTTCAAGTAAGCATGTTATTTAAGGATAGGTTTGAGTTGAAGGAAGCAATAAGGAACCATGGAATTGTAAATAGATTTCAGATTTGGTTCCCCAAGAATAACAAGACTAGAGTTAAAGCAAAATGCAAAAATGTTAAATGTAATTGGAGGATTTATCCATCACCAGCTAATTCCAAGGATCCTAGTGACAGTACATTTCAAATTAGAGTTGCCCATCTGACACATACATGTGGCTGTGTGTACAGGAACTTTCACATGACTGCGAAGTGGTTGGCATCTCATTATATAGATGAGATAAGAGACAACCCTGATTGGGAGTTGACAGCTTTTATGGCAAGGGTGCAAAAGGAGACAAGGTTTTCAATATCAAGGATGAAGGCTTGGAGGGATAGGGATCTAGCACTAAAGAAGATCAATGGTGATGAGGCAGAACAGTATGCTAAACTGCATGATTACAAACTTGAATTGCTCAGAGCCAATCCTGGTTCAACTGTAGAATTCAAAGAAGAAAAAGGAGTCTTTGATGGCATGTATATCTACCTAGCAGCTATGAGAGAGGGATTCAGAGAAGCTTGCAGGCCACTAGTGTGCTTGGATGGTTGCTGGCTAAAAGGCACATATGGTGGCCAATTGTTAGCTGCAGTTGGAGTTGATCCCAATGACTGCATTTACCCCATTGCATGGGCAGTGGTTATGAAAGAAAATAAGGAATATTGGGAATGGTTTTTAACCTATCTAAAGGCTGATTTGCAGATATACAACACTCATCATTGGACCTTCATGTCTGATAGACAAAAAGTAAGTGTCATATAACCTGCAATTTCTACTTTAATTCAGTTAGCATGGTATGTGAACTAAGATATTTATATAATTGTGTAGGGGCTTTTGTGTGTTGTAAGGGAGATGTTCCCTAATGCAGAACATATAATGTGTGTGCGGCACATGTGGACTAATATGAGGGCATTGTTCAAGGGCAAAGCTTTTAAGGACTTATTATGGAATTGTGCAAGAGCAAGCTATATGAGCTGGTTAGAAGAGTGTCTGGATGAAGTGGAGAAAAAGTCAATAGAATGTAGAGAATGGCTAAGCCAAAGGCCTTGTGAAAACTGGTGCATGGCATTGTTCAAGCCTGAAACTAAATGTGATATTCTACTAAACAATCTTTGTGAGTGTTTTAACAGGTACATACTTGAAGCAAGAACAAAGCCAATCATAACCATGATGGAGATGATGAGAAACCAATTGATGAGAAGGATTGCTAACAAAAAAAAGGAGGATGAGAAGCTTCACCAAGCTGGGACAATTTTGTATCCAAAAATACAAAAAAAATTGAACAAAATCAAAGAGGCATTTGGGGATTACTTCCCTAGCTTTGTTGGCTCACCAAGAGTGCAAGTTTCTGGTAAAGGGCATCAATTTGTTGTGGATCTAGAAGCTAAGACTTGCAGTTGTAGGAGATGGGATCTTACAGGCATCCCTTGCCAGCATGCTGTAACAGTCATATTTGGGAACAATGAAGTACATGAAATATATGTTAACTCACTATATAATGTGCAGACAGCTTTAAGGATATATAAAAATACCATTGAACCATTAAATGGGCCTTCAATTTGGCCAAAATCAAACGGTGTCAATGTGATAACTCCTCCACCAGTGGTGTTAAAAAAAAGAGGTAGAAAACCAACTAAAAGGAGAATGGAAGCTGAAGAATTGGAGAAAGTAGCTGTTGCTAATAAGTTGAAAAAGAGAAGGGAACCTAATGTGAGGCAAGATAAAGAAAAAGGAGAAGGGAGTACATTTAGGATGTCAAAGAAAGGAGTTGTGAAAATGAGATGCAGTATTTGTAAGGGGATAAGCCACAACAAGAAACATCACAACAAATAAAATCTAATAAGAGACAAGGTTTGAAAGGGTTAATTTGCCATTTGAGTTATTGTTGGCTTCTAATGCAATTATGGAGATATTTTAAATATGTGTACTTGTGATTTTTACTATGCAGGCTGGACCACAAGCACATGCAAGGGCTAGGAAAAGTAAAACAGCCACCTCCACAAAGACTACTGTTAATTTCAACCACATTGGAACTGAGGTATTAACTTATGCCATTAATGTATAATATTGAGTCATTATTTTGTGGGTCTACTCAGTCAAAATCTTAAAAACTATAATGGTAATAGGGCCTTTTACCACACCAGTGGAGTAGCTTTAATCAGCCAAGTACAACTCAAACATCTGATGCAGCTATATATCCTCAGCAATTGGACAGTCAACACAGCAATTTGACAGAACAAAGTCCACAGGCAGAAAATCCAGATAGGTTTGGCAATGTGTATTATATATCACCAAAGTCAAAAACCATTGGAACAACGAAAGGTGTTGGAAAATGAAAAAAAGATCATATCAGATCGAATATATTTGTTTTTATGTATCTGCAGATTTAGACAGCTTATTTTTGGTTAATGCTGCACCAAGCTGGACTATTGTATTTTTTGTTACTTTAGCATGACAATAGTATTTCAGCTATAGGATCCATATAGCCATGTATTTTGGATACATTCTGAAACTATTTATGGCTTGTTTGTAATGTGGTTATTTGCACATCTGAAATGGAATTTTCCTTTCTTTTTACATTATTCATGACATGTTATTTTTATATCAACAGAATATGTGTAATAATGTGATTATTATGTTATGACAGGAAGGGCCATTTGGTGTTTTTCATATTTTGCATTACTTTCTTTAATCACAAATTGCTAATTGAATATTGTAAAAATGATGGCTAGGTTGCTTTTTCAACCAAAAAAAAAAAAAAAGGAATTTAATCCCAATACTTTCATTAAAATAAGTTTTCATTTCAAATATAACATATTACATCTTTTGCATTGAAATAATTACCAAACCTATATAACCTTCTTAAACCATTACCAAAATCACATTTAACCCAAAATGCCCAATTTTCTAGAAAGTTCATCCTTTCTTCACACCCAATACACAGGTAAACACAGGGACTCCAATGGAAATCAAAGCAACAGACCACACAAAAACACTCCCAAATGACATAACCCTTTGCCTTTTTATAATTTCATTCTTCTCCCTCTCTAGTCTCTCTGTTTTCCTCAAAAGACTATTGATCACATTCTTGGCCCACTCTGGGAATTCAGGATCCACCCACACAAAGAAACGACACCTGCCTCTTGTAGTCTACAGAGAAGAAATTTCATAAACACATTAGAAAATTTCATATTTTGCCAACTTTTTTTCTCAATCAGAAATCGAAAGCAAGGATAATAAACAAGTATAAATCACTCACCCCGTAATTTGGACAGCCATAAAAACGTCTCCCTGGATTTACCTCTGTCCAAGAGGTCCTTAAAGGAGCTTCTTCACCACAGTCACAAATGGGTTGGCCAAGAGAAGATATATAGTATGCTACAATATCAGGATCTTAAGATTCCATCTTCGTTCTCACTGATTTGAGATAAACCTAAACTCCACCTTGCTTTTGATTCTTCTTATTTCGCGTCCTTTAGTCAACCAGAATCAAATGGGGCCATGGCTGCCTTTTAAAGAAAAAAGGAGAAAGAATATCCACTCTCCACGCGCTTTGGGATAAATAATTATGTGGACAATTTTAAATTTAAAATTTTTTCCACCTGGCGTTAGTTACTATAGCTAGCCGTTACATTTAGCTGAGAGATTGACAGAAGTACTTTTCAGTGCACATCCAGGTGAGTTGAAGGATTTTTAAGCAAGAAAATTGAGTTGAAAGACTATAATGGGCGTTACTCAAAAGTTAAAGTACCATAGATGAAATTAACTCCTATTTTTTTCTCAAATACACGGGTTGCAGTGAACGAACATTCCTTCACACCTGCCACCACGCTACATAGTTCAGTATTAACTTAAGTATCGAAAAGTCTTCACTAGATAAGAGGTATAGCCCCTTGACACCATCTTCTTCTTTGTAGGTCCATTGAAATCCATTTTAAGAGGATCCAGCTCAATTTTTTCTACTTTGATTTTATAGTGATCAATAAAAATATTTATTAATTAAATAATATAATAAATTAAGGTATTATAGTCAATTTAAAGAAAATAGAGTGTTAAAAATCAAAAGTAAAGTGTTAATAGCGCTAATCTCTTATTTTTGTCTTACTTTAAATTGACAATGACGTTATTTTCATCTTGTTTGTTGCTTTGGTTAAAATTAAAAAAAATTAAAAATTAAAAATCATAGTAACTAAATTTAAGATTTTTCTTCCTTCCTATGTTAAATTATAGTAATAATTGCATAGAGCAGACAAAATTCAAAGTATGAATTTATTAATTAATTATAGGCCTAATGCAAGTGCTAAGTCAGAAAGTGCTTTGACAGAAAGAAAAAGAAAAAAAAAAAAGGGATTTTTTTTTTTTTCAAACAAAGGATTCATAACCCAAAAGAAATGAAATAAGTAAATTAACATATTTAGATGAATTTCTCGGAAGATATTAAACAGCACTTGAAGAAATTTTTAAATAGAGCTATGTCTGCAATTTTACCAATAGATTAATTAATCTCATAAATTGATAATTATATTGAAATTGTGGATAAATGATAATATTTTATATGGACGACAAACTTCCAGAGCTGCAATACACTTCAATTTTGTTGACTTAATGCAATTTTGCAGTTATGGGAATAATTTTATAATTAATTTTTCCTCTTCGATTTTTTATTTTATTTTTATATAAAAGAAAACTTATCTGGAAGTGGTGGTCATTTTCATTAATAGTGGTGGTAATAGGCAGCTTTCTAGATATGTTGATTTTTAGCATAGATTTTCCAAGATCAATTTTCAAAATTAAGTATCAAAATTGAAAAGATATTTTTATATTAAGATGATAAAATTGTCGTTTTCAATTTAAGATGATAATGAATCGAGTTTGGAATGAAATTTATAAAATTCAAACTCGATTTATGTAAAAAAGAAAATGACATGCTCCAGTTAAATTGAATGTATCTATTGATATTTTCCCTTTTTTTTTTTCTCTTCAAAAAAATTTCTATAGTTATTTTTTGACATATATATATATATATATATATATATATATATATCAAAAAATAACTATAGAATTTTTTTTGAAGAGAAAAAAAAAAGTGACGTAGTGTAAGCAAAAAATGATAAATCCAATTTAGGGTTTTCAAAATATGACTGAATTATTGATTGAACAAACAGGCCAAAATAAGAGTCTAAACAGGGGCTCGAAACTTTAGGTACAAAACTGCCATAAATGGTGATATTACAATGTTACCATATATAAAAATAGGAAACTAAACAAGATGAACGTCACAAACGGCGCCGAAAACAGAGTTAAATATTAAAACTTATGACAAATAAAAAATTTTCATAAATGGATTAACTGTCATTTTAGAGGCCCAAACGAAAAATTTTGGCCGAAAATTGATTTTTTTTTTATTTTTATATAAAAGAAAACCTATATGCAAGTGGTGCTCATTTTCATTAATAGTGGTGGTAATAGGTAGCTTTCTAGATATGTTGATTTTTAGCATAGATTTTCCGCAATCAATTTTCAAAATTAACTATTAAAATTAAAAAGTTATTTTTATATTAAGATGATAAAATTTTCATTTTAATTAAAGATGATAATAAATCGAGTTTAGAATGAAATTTATAAAATTCAAACTCAATTTAGGTAAAAAAGAAAATGTCATGCTGCAATTGAATTGAATGTATCTATTTATATTTCCCTTTTTTTTCTCTTCAAAAAAATTTCTATAGTTATTTTTTGATATATATATATATATATATATATATCAAAAAATAACTATAGAAATTTTTTTTAAGAGAAAAAAAAAGGGAAATATAAATAGATACATTCAATTCAATTGGAGCATGTCATTTTCTTTTTTACATAAATCGAGTTTGAACATGTATTTAATTTATATTTTTAAAATTTAAAATTTATTTTTAAGTGAAACATAAACTATATTATATTGACATGTAGAATATATATATATATATATATACAACACAAATAAAATTGTCATCCCTATTTCTAATCAACTAGGTTAATACCTTTGCGTTACATAAAGTTCTATAATTTATTTATTTTTTAATTTTATGAAATAAATGTATATTTTAATTATTTAATTGTAATGTATAAAAAAAATGATAGTCATATTATAAATAATGTTTATAAAAAATAGTAATTAAGGAACACTATATTTTATATGTAGCTAATAATAATTTTAAACTTTTATATAATTTTTACTCGTTTTATTATAAAATTTTTACTTGTTATATTCTCAATTTTTTTATAATTTACAATAAAATAATAATTTATTTTAAATTATTTTGATATTCTTATAAATAAATTTTAATTTGATGTTATATTTTCTTAATTAAAATAATTTAAACTATAATAATATATTGATTTTAAGTGATCATAAAAAATACTATTATAAAACCATCAAATAAAATTTATATGAATTTGCATTAAATAAAACTAGCTATAAAATATTTGTGTTGAGTGGTAAATTGACATATTCTATGCTATTTTTTAAAATTTTTAATCATTAAACAATAAAATTCTTTATTATCATAATATATATATAAAAATGGCAATGTTAGAAATGGCAATGATAGTTTTTTTATATAATTTTTTATTCACTATCTCTCACTACAGCAAATAACTAAAATACTGACTATTCAATCTTATATTATTAAAGAGATATAAGATTTTTCTATACAAAATATACATGATTAATCCATCTTAGAGACTCTATTTGAATGAAATAAACCAAAAAATATATGCTAATTAAAATAGTAAAAACATAAATAATTTGATAACTAACTAATTGGTATTTTATATGTTGATTATATATACCATAAAATCACTTTTTTTTTTCATTAAATTTGTACATAAATGAACTAAAAAATAATTATCTCAAATAATTACCAAGTAAGTTTAGCCAGGAGGCGAATCAAATCGGAGTTTCCTTAGGTAGCCGCTGACCTATAATTTTTTTTAAACTTTCATACTTGGTGTAATTAAGATAGGTAAATTTTACTAAAATAGTTTTATTAGCACCTAATGCATTATAAATGGTATTATAAGATAAGATATAACATACAAGTTAAGATAAGACCATAATATATTTATACTATTTTATCTATTTCTTTTATTATGATTTATTATATTTTTTATTATAATTTATTTTATTATAATAAATTATAATTCTATATTATTTTATATTAGAAGCTTCTTATTGCATATCAAGTCATAAAAAAATATGGAGAAAAAATGTCAATATCATAATAGATTCTTAAACAAATTATTTTATTCAACTCTTATTATTCATTTGTAACCCTATAAAGCAAATATAATATCCACTATAGTTCATACAAAAAATTTTGAAAAAACTTGCTGGTTATAAAAGAGTAGCTTTATATAATTTATTTATTTTATTACTATAATTTATTTTATTATAATAAATTATAATTCTATATTATTTTATATTAGAAGCTTCTTATTACATATCAAGTTAGAAAGAAATACAGATAAAGAATGCCAATATCATAATAGATTTTTAAACAAACTATTATATTTAACTCTAATTGCTAACTTGTAACCCTATAAAGCAAATATAGTGTTTACTATAGTTTGCACAAAAAATTTTAAAAAAAGTTACTGGTTATAAAAGAATAGCTTTAAATATATTGATTTAATATTTCATGTATTAATTCAATTTATAATGACCATAATTATACTCATTTCATTTTTTATATTAGTAAATATTAGTATTATTAACTGATTCATTCTTACTACATGGACCAATAGAATGCAAACTTAAAATTATAATTGCTAATAAAATTTCATTTATGTTATAAATAATATTAAAATAATTAAATGTTTCTAAGTAATTAATAACTTAAATACTTACATATAATAAGTTAATAAAAAAAAATTATATGTTGCTTAAATACATTGATTTAATATTTCATGCATTAACTCAATTTATAATGATTATAATTATATTCATTTTAGTTTTAATATTAATTTATTGTAATAAAAGCTAATTATTAATAAATATTAATATCATTATTTTTCTTTAGATTTTACCTTTTTTTTTTTTTTTTTTCTGTGTTTGTTGCCAATGCAAATGACTAACAATTTAATGAATTTTGTTGAAGCAATTTTTTTTTTCTTTTTTATCGAGGTTAATAATGGGTTTTATATGTATACTAGATAAGGGCTTTTGAAATTGAAATATGATTTAATGAAAGCAATATATAAATGAATCACGGCTTTTGTGAATAATTTTAAGGGATTTTTACACAAATAATTTAAAAATGTATATATATATATTTTTTACTATCTCAATTTTTGCTAAAATAGCACGTAAGCCTAAAAAAATTTATAACATTAAATTTATGCGCTTCATCCATGTCCAATTATTTTTCTTTAAATATTTAATTAAAATATAATTTGTTTATGCTAATGCTTATTTAAATGACTATCAAATAAAGATTACCACTTTTTTAAATGATTTATTTATATTAGCTTAAGTTTAGTTAAAAATTCATTGTTTGATAAATAATTATTTATTTTATGAAAATTTAAAATCAATTTAATAGAATTATTTAATATCATATAAAATTAATTCTCGAAATTTTAAGTGGTATTTACGTGTTTATAAGTATATATTATTTGTTATTTTAATTTTTTATTTATTATATTTTTAATCAATAATTTTAGTCATAATTATATGCTTCATCTTTATTAAGCAATTTTGTTAGTACAGTCTAAACTAAATTTTTTTTCTCTTATTTATTAATTAGATTGGTATGAAAAGTGTATGATGTTATACCTATCATAAAATTTGTGCTGATTTTATTCACATCTCACAAATTATATATTTAATTTTCTTGATTTTTTCAAATTAGATTTTTTTTTGCCAAAATTTTAAAATTAATTAGGTTTTGATTTTTTTTCTAAACAAAGAGTATATAATATCAATTTTAGAATTGAAAAAATAATATAAAATTAGAACCACTAATCTCTTATTAAAAAAATAATAAATCACAGCAAACAGTATACATTATCATAAAAATTTATTGTTATTTTCAGAACTAACAGCAGACAACATATATCACTGTGAAATTAATTTTTCTTAGTATGGAATTCGTATTTAAAACAAATTCAATATACTTCCAGAATATAATTAGTATCGACTATTATTTATACAAGCCATGAATTTCAAATAAAATAAAAAATTATAGCAAATAATATATATTAAACAAAGAATAGCACATTTATAGAAAATAGTTAATAATTAATATTATTTAACATTTAATTTATATAATACATTAAATAAAATTTAATATATTTTCATAATAAAATAAGGATCTATTACAGTATATACAAGTTATGGATTTCGAAACAAATAAAAAATCACATCAAACAATATACATCTAATAAAAAAATATAATTATAATAAATAATTAGTATCTAATATAAATTTAATATACTTACATAATGCAATTAAAATTTACTATTGTTTATACAGCCATGGATTTCGAAAAAATAAAAAATACATCAAACAGTATATAATAAAAAAAATGTATTTCTAGTAAATAATTAGTTTTTAATATAATTTAATATTTAATTTTGTTTTTCAATAAAATCAAACAAAAAAATTAAATGTTAAAATGATATAATATTCCAAAAGAAAATGATAAAATATTTATTGGACTAACTCCAAACCATTACAAATTCTATTAACTTAATAATCCATTATAAAATAAATATAAGAGGTTAAAAATGAAAAAATAACCAAAAAAAAGTTAAAAAAGTAATTTAAAAGGCATAAATATGAAAAAAAATGAGAAATTATGAGTATTAAAAATATAAAAAGTAATATATATGACGTTAATTCCTCTAATTTTAACCGCCTAGCTTTCAGTTATGTTTTGTTCAAATTCATTTTTATATATGAAAAAGTGATTCTTGAATTTAATTTTAAAATTAATTTAATAAACAAGTCAAATTTAATGAATGGTTTATTTATTTGATTCATTTAAACTTATGTACAACTCATTTAAGTATATTATAATTTTTTTAACATATTTTGCATATTGAATTTCTATTATCACTCGTTAAATATATAAATACACTTATTATAAACTTTCATTTTTTTTCTTTATTGAATATTTAATGATCATTTTTTCATTACTTATTAAGTAAAATTATATATTTTTTTTATAAAGTGAAGTTTTCAATTAAAATGATATATGACTTTTCAAATAAGCATTACGAGGCTAAAATCTTATTAGTCGATTTTAAGATTATTATGAAAAATATTTATATATTTTGATTATTAAATTTATTTTAGTTTTTGAATTCAAGTTAAGTTAAATTTTTATGTGAAAACCTAAAAATTCAATGAAAATATAATTTATATGCAATAAATATTATCTAAATTGTATAGTTGTGCATGTTTAATATAATTAGACTGATGACATAAAATAATTATAAATTCTATATAAATATATGAATGCACTTTAAAATGCAATATATACATAATATTAAAAAAGACAAGTCAAACATATATAAATAAATCATTTCTTAAAATTTTAAATGATATCCATACGTTTAAAAATATGTTAGAGAAAATAGAGTAAAGACATTGATAAATATGTTTTATTATAATTTGTTAATTTATTTTGTTATTATAATGTTATCTATTGTTTTCTAATAATTTCAATATAGGTTGTATTTTTTTTATTAGTTTTGATAAATTTAATTTCTTTGATATATTATAGCGTAATTTCTATTCCTCCAGAAAATTAACAATAACCTTTCCAATATTTATATGCATCATTGTTTTAAAAATTGGTATAATGATTAAACCAGACAGATCACCGATTCACGATTCAACTGATCGGACCGTTTGGACAAAATTTATTTATTTTTTGATTATTTTATAAAAGATTTTCACTAATATATATATGATAGGTTAAAAAAAATGGTGAAATGATTATTTCACCATAATTTTAGTTTTTAATGCACCGAAATAGACTGGTTACCGATTTTTAGTTAAACGGATTAAACCGACTGCTCTAATTCTATTTTTATAATACTGATATAAACAGATTCTGTACCATCAACAATATGCTTGTTATCCCTATTTGAATCCATTTTGATACTCATATTGAGTTTTGATATTCACTTTGATAAACTTTTAATTATTTATAAACTTTTTTTACCACAACAATTTTAATTAGTTACCATAATATTGTTACATCCAAATAAATTAAAGAAAAACAATTTTCTTCAAATGTCCTTCTATATCCCACCTTCATCAAAGTAAATAAGGGTCAATTTGATATTAAATTTGGATATACTTTTCAAAATTGTATTTTGTTTTATTTATTTTTTATTTTTGTAAATCACGGTTTGAAAAAAGTTAAAAAAATGTAATTTTTCTCAAACTATGATTTTCTAATGTCTGAATAAATTGAATATTGTATAACAAAAATAATTTAATCACAATATCAAATGCTTACACAAACATTTTAAAATAATATAATGAAAAGCGAATGTAGAGAGGGAGGTTAATTAAGAATGTGATATAAAATGTAAATGAGAATTAATTTATTTTATTTTATTTAAAGGTTTTAAAGAAATTGAAGTACTCAAATTATAAATTTCTTTAATTATTTTCTATTTTTAGTTATTCTACAACATCAATACAATAATGAAATATTAAATATACTTGTATATTTTGCCTTGTTAATACTATATTTATAGTATTACATTTTGCGGGAATATAAAGTTAAGGTAATGTTTTCATGCTAGTATGTTAAATAATTATTGTTTATATATTAAATAATAATTATTTTTATTATTTTCTTATTCTAATTGAATTCGTCTTTTCTTATTTAAATTAAATATAATTAGATATATATTAAATGATAATTATTTTATTTATTCCTTATTCTAATTGAATTCATTATTCATTATTTAAATTAAATAATTTAGATAATTATATTATTTTAATTAATAAATGATCATATTACTTATCATAAATTTATAATTAGAAAGAATTTAGTGAGGAGTTTTTACATACATATGCTTATCTCTCCCCTTATATATATTTATATATAGGATAAATATACACTTACAATTATAATACTTAAAAAATGCATATCTATTACATAAATTATTAAAAATAAATAATACTAGCTAGATATATAAATATTTTTAAAATGAATATAAATTTTTATTAAATTTATGATTAATTTTATTTACAAAATAATTTTATTACAAAACCTTAGGCTTTATTTGATCTTTGTTTTTTTAAATGCTTAATTAAAGTTATAAATAGATAAAAAAGTAGCATTTTCTTTAACATCTCTTGTTGAATGATTGAGAACTATTTATATTTTAAAATATTCGAATATGAGATTTTTCACTTCTCACTCATTTAAAAAAGACGAAAAAATCAACAAAACTATAGTTGTATACTTATTTCTTATCTTTAACAAGTAATTTTTTATATTAAAATTAAAAGATTTATAAAAAAATATAAATTTCATTGCGATATTATATTAGCCGCGTCATTCAAATCACGATAAAATATTTCACTTTCTAAAAGGTTTGAAATTCAGCAAATTCAAATTAGGAATATGAATTTAGTATAAGATCCACACAATAATTGAATTCCAATGCCATATCTCTCTCTCTCTCTCTCTATATATATATATATGTCTCATTGTGTGCGTGTATGTGGGGAAATTTATCGGCTGTCAGTTGACTCTGCTAAAATTATATTAGCTCACTGGAGCAAATAGTTAGTAATTGAGGGACCATGTTAATTGGGCAAGTGAGACCTAATATAAAAAGACAATAAAATATTTTTCCTTTTTTCTCTTATTATATAATTATGGATTTGAAAGCAACAAGCAATTACTATTTAGTTTACTCGTGAAAATTGAACAATATAATATGATCCAGATATTACAGTCTATATCTTATTTGTTAATAAAATAAAATTACTCTTCTTGGCCACTCCACATATTGAAGAATTGCCCACCTTTTTTTTTTTTTAAAATACTATTTTTATATATTTACAATTATTATAAATATTCTTTGGTTATGCTCTTAAACTTATAGTTTGCTCGCCTTATTATTGTTCTATTTCTTTTAAACATTTGGATTATTTAACCTTTTGTCCATTAGATGATACCTATATTGCTTGCAGGCAATTTAAAAATAGTATTGAGAAAGTGATAAATATGCATTATTACTATTAAAGAAATTATCTCACATCGAAAATAAATAATAATATAAAGAATCTTATAATATTAAACACTATAGTTTAACACTTAAGTTTTAAAGTTAAATTTGATTTCTTAATAATTACAATATTGATTTATTTTGTGCAGTTATAGATTTGAAACTTCAAGAGCTCAATAATCAGTTTAATGAAGTGAAATACAAAGTTATTTTTATGTTTTGCATATTTGAGTCAAACTAATTCATACATCATTTATGATAAAAATAAGTTGTTTTGTGATGCTCAATTTTATTTGAATAAATTTTCTTATATATGTCTCATTGCTCTTGAAAATCAATTAGAAACATATCTTATTGGTATGAAATCTAATGGTGAGTTCTTGAATTATAACTCTAGCTTTTGTTTTACTAGTTGCAAGTGTCACAATTGTGAGGGTATTTTTTTACCATGAAATTTGTAAAGAATCAAATATGTAACAAGATAGGAGATAATCGAGTACATGTCTACTTGTTTAATCACATATATTAGAAAATATAAATTTAATGCTATTGATAATAAAAATATCATACGTCGCTATCAAAACATGAAAAATTGTAAAGAGCAATTATGATTTTTTTACTATAAGATATTTATTAATGCTATTTCTTTTGATAACTTTTTTATATGTAAATTTATTGTATTTTGCCCGTTAATTCTAAATCCTAACTTTGCCACTATTTATTAAGCCATTACATTTACCAAAATAATTGAAGAATAATAGATTCAAAAATTATGTAATGTATTATATTGATTGATACTGCATTTACAGAGCTACAGGGAACTAGTTTATATAGAAGCAAAAACTATCTAGAAGAAGCTTGTAATACCCAAGGTCTCCATAGCTCATCGGAGTTATAATAATACCATAAAATATAAATTTTATGAGTATAATATCAATGACATAGTGATAGGATGATAGAAACTCTTGTTGGTGCTAAGTGCTTGAGTGTGTACATTTATGAGATAGGAATATTTATTGTATGTTTTATTGAATTAATTATAGGCAATATGGCTTAGTTTAGGCTTATTATGATATGGGAAGGTAAGATTTAAAATGCCAAGTGAAAAGGAAAGGAAAAAGTTACGAAAAAATTTTAAGTTCGGGAAACGTTTTCGGGTGAGCTTGTTAATGGGCTTTTGGACTCAAAGCCCAAGCCCATAGAGTGGCCGGCCCTAAGGCCTCAAATTTTGGTGGAGCTTGACTAAAGAATGGTTAGAACAAGTTAATTAGGGGTTAGGATGAGAAAGGAATTTGGTTAGCCATATTTGTTGATTTATGCCAACTTTACACCTAAGTCTCATACTTTTCCATCACCATGATTATGTTCACTTTGGTGATGATGGTATTCATTATTTTGATGCTTAGTCACCATACACCTAAGGGCCATCTCAACCATCCATCTTGATCAATCTTAGCCCTCCATTTCAAGCAAAAATGTGACCATTGATCTTGTGTGATTAAATCACCACCATTGATTTTATTTGTATATAAAATGAAATTGTGTTAAACCATTTCATTTGTAACCTACACCAAAAATTTCACCCTCATCAAAGACCAAAAACCTCCCAACTCATTCTTCAACTTAGAGCTAAATTTGGAAGCATTTCAAGGTGAGATTTATTGCTTAAGTGATTCCTTTCTTTCCTTAGCCTAAGTATGATAAATTGTTAGCAATTATTCCTTTTCTTTTGATTTCTATAATTGGATTTTGGTGGAATGATTTGAAGAGGAGTTAGTTTGGCATGTTAAGTGATGAAATATGAGAATTGGGGTTAAGGATTTGGGGTTTAATAGGTGAATAATAACAAGGGAAGCATGAAAGATCAATAAGGAAGAATGTTACATAAGGTTCGGCCAAACTAGGATTTTTAGGGGAAGTGTCCAAAATTTTTTTTAACAATATCTAAGGTTATTTGGGATGTTGAAAAGTGGTTTAAAAATGTAAAATTTGAATTTAGAGATTTTATTCAAAAATTGAAATTCTTGAAGGCATAATGCATGATATAAGGAAAGTATGTAATATGAAGTGTAGTTTGATGTTTGATTGTTGTGGTAGGCTTTGCATGGCATTAATTTCATCTTGGCAAGATCAATTTGAGATTTGATTGAGAAATTTTGGGTTTTCCCCAAATCATCCTAATTTGGTAAAGTTAGGATTTATGGGAATTGAAAGAGATTAGTTTCAATTGGTAAATGAATGTTGATTGTTTAAGCATTAGTTTGATAAACATAAAATTTAATTAAGGAATTAGGAAGGAAAAGGAACCTAATTGTTTTAATGAAAGGATTTGGACAACATGGGATTTTGAAATAAAATGATTAAATAATTAATATGTTTATGTATGTTAATGTTTAATGTATTGGAATGTGTTTGGTGATTAGTAGTAGGAAGATAATGTTAAGTTGAGTTAGAATGAGATTAGCAAGTTAAAGAAGTAGGAATTAATGTATGATTATTTGGGTGTATTTGTAGAATCGAAAGGTAAAGGCATTGCTCGGGATACCGAGGAGCCTTGTTATACTCTGCATTAGAACTATCAGTATAGGAGCAAAGGAGCAAGAGGTGAGTACTTAATAATATAATATGCCTTGTTTCATATACTTGAACCTTTATTATTCCAACCTTAATGGTTGAATTGTTTCTAGGCCTTGAAAAGTTGAATGGCTCATTGATATTCCACAATCTTGATTTCTTGATAAGCTTAATCTGCTTATTGAATATTGAACCGTTGATATAATACTTCCTTGATTATTGAGCCAAAGTGAACCAAACATTTCTTTGTGGCACTTGGCCAAGTGAGTCTATATTGTTTGATCTTATAATATGATTAACAATGAGAACCCAATTGATATTATATATTATCCATTATAATATTACATTTCTTGTGCTTTAAGTATAAGCCTAAATGTTGGATCACTTTCCTAATTAAAATGCAGTGCAATTCTTTGGCATGCATGATATGTTTTACCAATTATTGAATTAAATATCCCTTATGGCACTTGGCCAAATGAGCCTTATTGCTTCATTTCCTAATATGATCAATGATGGAAATTTTGATTATTTATTGATATACTATCCATTGAAGTATTTCATGGATGGAAAGGAAAAAAAAATGTTTTAATGATATCGTGGCAAGCAGAATACCCCTATGATGTGGGGCAATACATCAGACATTGTGCACAATGGTAATGAACCTGCGGATAGGGTAAAGAGTATCCGAACCCTAGCTGGGAAGGGTTTATGGCCCCCAGTACGTGCGACCCGATCAGTTGTACGTGTGACTGAAATGGGAGTGAGCAAGGCGTAAGCCGCCACTCAAGTGATAATGATAATGTGGGAAACACACCGTTTCCAT
The DNA here is from genome assembly GCA_947687605.1 of Reutealis trisperma. Taxonomy (NCBI): domain Eukaryota; kingdom Viridiplantae; phylum Streptophyta; class Magnoliopsida; order Malpighiales; family Euphorbiaceae; genus Reutealis; species Reutealis trisperma. Next base: position 9,879,202 of record CANTUT010000033.1, on the reverse strand, counting down.
AAAGGAAATATTCTGCTAAAAATGCAATAATTACTGTATATGGAAAACTATTCCATAAGAATGATTTTTTATTCGTTTCACTTCATTGCTATAAGAAATTATCACTAAACCACCTATCACTTGTTACTTTATACAGTTTTATTATGTACTCACTGAGCTCTGTCTCATATTTTAGTGGTTTAAACTTTTCAGGTACAGTCAATGAGTTAGCAAAGTAAAAGTCCCAAGCCCATCATTCGCTTGGAAACTGTTTTGATAAGTTTCGGTGTTGTAAGTAGAGCTCCATGGTTATTGAAAGTTATAAGGTCCATATGTAACATGAATGGTTATTAATGGGTTAGCATTAATATGTTAAAGGATGTTTGTATAATATGATTCGTATCATAACTGTTATTGTGATTATATATGAACTATTGAACGTTGAGTTAATGACATGAAATGAAACTTTAAAGGTTTTACAAGTTATATGTGTAAATGATATTATAAGTGGAAATGACAGCAAGTAATGGATATTAAGGAAATGTGATTAGGCTACGGTCTTGGGATATGGTTCAATGTAATGAATGTCAATTGATTATGAGTGGAATGGGTTCTACGGGTTTTGGTGCCCTTATGGCTACCCATGCCCTAGGACCGTCGCGGCTCAAAAGGTGGGTCGTGACAAAGCTAATAACTAATTTGTCCACGTAAGCAAAACTACCTAACGACTTTCGTAACAAACTAGCCAACTAATAGACTAAGTGTATACATATTTCTTCATCCCCCCCTCAAGTTGAAGCTTGATGAAGGTCACACAAGCCCAACTTGGACACTAATGAATGAAACTGAGGTCCACCAAGGCTTTTTGTGAAGAGATATGCTAGTTGCTCTTTGGTAGACAAATATTGAGGAACAACAAAACCTTCCTTGAATTTATTTCAAACCAAGCAGCAATCGATTTTCAAGTGTTTCGGTCTCTCATGAAACACTAGATTGGCAGTGATATGAATGGCTGCTTGGTTATCACACCATAGGGAGATAGGAAGAGTTGGGGAAACCTTGAAGCATAAAATGAATCCACTAAAGCTCATAAACAGTGGCAGTTAAGCTTCTATACTCAACTTCAGCAAAAGAATGGGATATGGTGGTCTGCTTCTTAATTTTCCATGAAACTAAAGAAGACCCTAAATAAATGCAAAAACCAGTCAAATACCTCATTATATCAGTGCAAGAGGCCTAATCTGCATCAGCAAAGGCTTCCAGATTAAGAGAATTAGCAACTGGATAAAATAAGCCTTGAGAGGGACTGCCTTTGAAATATTTGAGCAAATGGATGGCAACGTCCCAATGTGATTAGCATGGATTATTGACAAACTGACTAAGTTGTTGGATTGCAAAACTAATGTCAGGTCTAGTCATATTAAGATAGAGCAGCCTGCTAATAAGCCTTCTATACTAGTCTAGTTCCAAAAGAGAAGAACCTAGATCATGAATTAACTTTTGTCCTTTTGGAAAAGGAGTAGAAACAGGTTTAGCACCTAAAAGACCAGCATCAGAAATAATATCAAGAGTATACTTACTTTGATTTATGTAAGTACCAGTAGGCCCTCTAGCAATCTCAATGCCTAGGAAGTATTTTGCATAAGCTAGGTCTTTGATAGTGAATGCTTCATGTAATGATTGTTTGACAACAATTATATCAGTCTCTAAAGTGCCTGTCAACAGAACATCATCAACATAGATTAAAAGGGGCAAAAAAGATGAGGAAGAATGCTTAATAAAAAGACAATGGTCATGTTGTGACTAAATGAAACCCAGAGAAGTCAATTTAGTAGAGAATTCAACATTCCATTGCCTTGAGGCTTGTTTAAGCCCATATAAAGACCTCATTAGCCTGCAAACTTGGCCTGGTTGAGCCTTTGTATAGCTTGGAGGTATTGTCATATACACTTCTTCACTTATGTAGCCATGAAGAAATGCATTATTTATGTCTAGTTGGTGGAGAGGCTAGGAATTAGCAGAGGAAATGGCTAGAAAGATTTTGACAGTTACCAGTTTTGCCATAGGAGAAAAGTTGTCCACATAGTTGTGAACCCTTAATTTTGCACATTTATTATCTAACTACAACCTTAGCACTTGCTGAGTTTAACGCGCTACGCGAAATCGTTACGATGGTCTCGCTAAACGGTTAGCGGGCTTTCAATTACATTGCCACCAGACATCCAAATTTTTCAACTCTATACCAACAACTAATCTCTAAAAAAAAAAAGGAGATAAATCTTGAAAAATGTGCCAGCACCATGTGGCATGCAACACGGCAAGCATGCGGCATCGCGTCAGACCTGTGTGGCGCCGCATACCCCATGTGTGATGTGCTGCATAAGCCTGGTGCGACGCCGCACTAGGTTCTGTGAACTTCTTACCCCTATGGGCCCTGCCCGTGCAGAAAATGATCATTTTACCCATTTTAGTCCAATTTTCTGTCATTTGTAGCCCTATCCATCATGATCTTTTCGCATTTTCATTACCTAAACTACCCTCAACCTCATTTGCCTATAAATAGGCTCCCCATTTCCTTATTTCTCTATACCTCTTGAATTAGTATTAATGGTTATCTATTAATTCTTCTCTTATTCTCCCTCAAACCACTCTCTAATTAATTAATTAATCTTTTTAATTAATTAACCCAAACCAAGTTAATTAATCTTTTTAATTAACTAAAAATCTTTTTTAATTAATCACTCAATTAATTATTTAATTAATCTTTTTAATTAATTAATTAATCACTCTTTTTTTCAAAAATCATCCCTTTTTCCAAAATCAAATTAATCATTTTCCTTAATTCACCTTAACTTCAAATTAATTAATTAATATTTTTAATTAATTAATCTATCAATCTATCATTTTCATCATACTAATTAGTTGATTAATCATTTTAATTAACTAATTAATCTCTCAATCAATCCAATCACTTAATTTCGATAAAACAGAATTTCGGTATGATAAAACCCTCCACCCACCAAAAGTCAAGATATTAGCCTTTTTTCCTCACTTCAACATACCCAAACCAAAATCAACCTGATCAACTTTTAAACCCCTTCACTTAACTGTGGAATGAATTGTGTGGATTTTGATCCTCATTCAATGGGGTACATAGACACGTTTGGAATCTAAATCCAAACCTCAAATCTAAATCTCAATCAATCCCCTTTCCATTTTTTTGAATGTTTTATTTTAACCATCCATTCATGTTATCCCATATTCATGCATTCTCTTTAATATCATTTTATAAATGTCATTCATGAAATCCAATTTTCAAGTTAAATTAAATTTAAGAGTCAAATTTAAATTTTTTAAAACCAAAAGTCATGTCCCCGAATTCAACCTGGTTCGAAGGCTAGTGATTTTTATCTTTGGATAAATTAATTAAAAAATTAATGAATCAAAGTTAATTTGGGTTTTTTCCTTAATATTTTTCCAACTAAATAAAATTAAGGTGACGACTCCTAAAAAATATTTTCAAAATCAACCAAATCTAAACCCAAGAATTCTATCATGAGTCTAAACCCGAATAAGCATCCCCGTTCCCTCTAGCGGACCGGGCTGGTGCTCGGTCGAGGCCTCACAATAGTCAATTCTAGCAACTTGAACATATCCTTGCAACTAGCCTAGCTTTAAGCCTCTCAACGCTTCCATCTGCTTTCAACTTAATTTTGTAAACCCACTTGCATCCAATAGGATGCTTACCAGGAGGGAGAGTAGTTAACTCCTAAGTGTGGTTAGCTTCAAGAGTTGTAAGCTCTTGCTGCATAGCATGTACCCATTGTGCATTTTTAGATGCTTGAGAATAAGAACTAGGTTCCTTAAGAGTAGAAACATTAGCTAAAAACACCATATATGCAGAATTAAAGACAGGATTTTGAACAAAAGGGTATGCGTTAGGAGTATAAGAAGAGGAAGAATGATGTGCAACCACCTGCAAAACTTCAAAAGACTGAGCAATTGGCAAAATATTATTATTAACAGAATTAACAACAAAATCATTCATCCAAGCAGGAGGCTGTCTAGACCTAGGACTTTGTCTAAGGACGAGAGGAGGATCAAGAGAAGGAGAGGACATATGAGATGGAGGATGATTTATAGTTGGAGATTGAGAAGAGACAGGGACAAGAGATAAAGATGATGAAGAAATATTAGTTTAGAAGTAGAAAAAGAAATATCTAGAGTATGAAAAGGAGTAATTGGTATATCAGTATCATGAAATGGAATAGGTAATAGAGTTAGATTATTTAGAGAAGGAATATTTTGGAAAGGAAAAATTGTTTCACAAAAAATAACATCTCTACTAACAGAAATTTGATGGGTCTCAAGATTGTAGACTTTATATGCTTTCTAGCTAGTACTATAACTAAGAAAAATATATTTAAATGCTCTTGGAGTAAACTTATCTTTATGTGGTTGAACATTATAAACATAGTAGAGACATCCAAAACATTTCAAGGTAGTATAATCAGGATCTTTGTTATATAAAAGATGGAAAGGTGTTTTCCAATTAAGAATATTAGTAGGGAGTTTGTTTAACATATGAGTAGCCATCAAAATGGAATGTGCCCAAAATTTGAGAGGTAATTGAGACTGAAACATCAAGGCCCTTGCAATTTGTAAAAGGTGTTTACGTTTCATTTCCACTCTACCATTTTGTTGAGGAGTATGAACAGAACTCTTTTGATGAACTATCCCATTCTGTTTAAAAAGGTTTTGATAGGCAACACTAAGGAACTCAGTACCATTATCTGTTCTCACAGATTTAACTTGCTTATCAAACTGAATTTTAAAGATCTGAAAAAAAATCTTGTAAGGTTGGAACAACTTGGTCTTTACTTTTGATCATAAATGTCCATGTTGCTCTAGAAAAATCATCAACCACAGTAAGCATATAAGGTGTATTAAGCATAGTATAATTTTTGTAAGGTCCCCATATATCAGCATATAATAATTCAAAGGTTTTTGTGGTGTGAGTGGAACTAGGAGAGAAAGATAGTCTATGTTGTTTAGCTTCATGACATATATCACAGGTTTAAAAATCACGTATATCAATAGAATGAATAGATAGAAAAGGCAAATGTTTTATAGTAGTAGGAGAAGCATGACCTAATCTATAATGCCATGAAGCACATTGATCATTAAGAGAAGAAATTTTATTGATATTGGTACTGGAATTACAAGAATAAGAGACATATTGAGCAATGTAAGGTTCCTATTTGGATACATCATGTTTATTTACTTGGAAGGACTGGAATCTAAGATATATAATTTGCCTAACACTTGACCAATAGCTAATACTTTCTCAATTTGCAATTCTTGTAAAATGCAACAATCATGGGAAAAGGTAAATTTGAGTAATGTGGATTGAAGAAGCTTATGAACTAGAAGTAGATTGGATTTAAAAGTAGAGATATACAAAACATCTTTAAGAATCAAATTGGTTGACAAAGGTATATGATATGTATGAGTAACAAACTTAATAGATCCATCAAGTAGATATACTGGTGTTAAGTTGGGTACAGGTTGAGGGTTAAGAATGAGATTAATGTCAGTGTATATATGGGAAGAAGCTCCTGTATCTACAACCTAAGTTGTTGGTTCAATATAATCGAGCACATTAAATGCAATAGGATAAGAAATGGATACCATACCTGCAAAGTCTCCAACATGAGCAAAATTCACCTAATTGCCATCAAGATGCAATCTATCCAGTATTATCTTCACTACTTCTTTCTGAATCAAATTTGTAAGTGCTAGTGATTGAATGATAGTGTGATATGTAATATGCTCTTTAGGAAATGAATTATCAACCATATTAGCCGTATTCTTCTGTGTACTACCAAATGTTCTATCCTTGTAGTCCTTTAACCAATTTGGATACCCATGTAACTTAAAATAGGCTTCTGTAGTATGTCCTCCCTTGTTACAAAAATCACAGTATCTATTCTTTTTATCTATAAAATATGGTTTTCTAAAATTACCTCTTCTTACTCCCTTGAAAGACTAATTATTCCTCACCAGAAATGCATTATCATGTGAATCAGGCATTATGTGACCCTGTTCTCTCACCTACATAGCCACAGGTTCATGATCAATATAAGTAACTTGCACTTCCTTTTGTTCCTCCACTCTTAACAACATGGAATATGCTTTATTCACATATGGTAATGGCTCCATAACCAGGATTTGATTACGAGTATGATAAAAAACATCATTTAGACCCATTAAAAATTGCATCAATCTATTAAAAGAAGCCATATTTGACACTTCTTTAGCAACTACACAAGTGCATACAAGTATAGGCATAAGACAAGTCAGTTCATCCCAGAGTTTCTTCAATTTTGTATAATATTGTGCAATAGTCATATTACCCTGCGTAATTGAACTAATCTCTCTTTGTATTTGATACAATAAAGGTCCATTAGATTCACCAAACCTCTCTTCTAATTCTAGCCATAACTCCCTTACAGTAGTTACATACAAGAAAGCTTCTACAATCTCCTTAGAAATAGAATTCAATATCCATGATAAAACCATATAATTAACTCTCAATCACTGCTCATAGTTTGGTGAATCCTCCTCAGGCATCTCACATTTTCCATCAATGAATCCTAACTTCATCTTAACACCTAATGAGATTTTAATTGATTTATTTGACGATTAAAAAAATTTTCTCGGTTAAAGAGTAGTTACTAGAACCATACTTTGATGATATGAACCTTGTAAAAGTGGATCTCCATTATGATTATATCTCAATTCTCTTCCAGCTATTTGATTCACTACTGTATCTCCTTCACCAATTACTTATGCCATTATCGTATCTTGAAAGCTTCAGAAATTACTCTTTTATCATGAGAAACACAATCAATTATGGATTTATAATTATATTGGATCTTTTAGCTCTGATACCATAAAAAATTATGTAATGTATTATATTGATTGATACTGCATTTACAGAGCTATAGAGAACTAGTTTATATAGAAGCAAAAACTATCTATAAGAAGCTAATAACTAATTTGTCCACATAAGCAAAACTACCTAACAGCTTTTGTAACAAACTAGTCAACTAACAGACTAAGTGTATCCATATTTCTTCAATAATTCACTAGAAGAACATTATATTAATTATCTAAAAGCAAAGTTCAACAGCCAAGTTAACTTAATTTATCATTTAATCTTATAAAATTTTTGTTTTGGATCATATATTTTGCTTGGAATTGACAATTTGACATGATACCAAACATATTAATCAACCTTATTAAGGTTCTTAATTACCCATTATCTAATTCAGCCTAAATTTGCAATTTTATACGTGCATCCCAGGGATGTTCTGCCTATATTTATACCATATTTCTTTTTATGTCAAAACTGCAATTTTTCAATTGTATAATTGTTTATACATAGAAGGTAATCACTTTGAAATAGAGAAAAAATCCAAGAAAAAAAAATAATTCAACCAATATAGTTATTTTTAATAAAAAAATCCGGGGCATTTTTTTAATAAAGTCATAATAATTTTAACACAATATACTAATTTTATATATTTGAACTTAATTAAAAAAAAATTCACGATTAACTAAATCCTACACAGTTAATAATTAAGTTGTAATTCCTACATGAAATACGCAACCAGAGTTTGGCATATAACCAACTTTATGAGTTATCCATTTAACTAAGCACAATTCATTCAATGAGAAATAATAGTAATATAGTATGTATAATTGCTATTTTGTCCCACTGTTTTGTTTTTTCTTTTTCTTTCCCCAACTAAATTTATTTATTCGATATAGTTAATATAAAATAAATAATTGTCACTCAAAAAATATTTTCCTTTTGATTTAGTTTCACATTAAAATCCTAATTAAAGAAATCCTTTAATTAACAATGTCACTAATTAGATGACTTTAATAATATTTACATGCATATTCTTAGGTCCCTTTTTTTATAGAATTTGAAATGAAATTAAGAATTTATTTGGTATAAATAAAATTCATCACAATTTTAAATTATAAATTTTACAGAACAAAAGTTAAGCATATTTGTATTTGTGTTTCAAATATTCAATAATTCAAAAACACATATCTAACTCCAAAATCCAAATAGATCCTTCAAAAATTCATTTATAAATCCATGCTTAAGTGTTTGGTGTAAATAAATAGAAAAAAATCTCAAATTTTTAATTATACAAAATTGAATATACTTAATCATTTTTTTTTCTAAAATTGATAAATTTTTTTGCAAATAAATTATAAAATCAATAAGAATATAAATATAAAGTTATTGAATTTTAAATACATAATATTAAGACAACACATTTAAAAAAATATATATTTAATCCAAATACAATTTTTTTTTATAAATAAATTTATTATTAATGAATTTTCTTTGCATATCATTTGAAACTCATGTTCACTTTATAACACTATAACTATTAACATTTTCAAACTTAAATTTCTCATGACTATCCACACAAGTGAATACCATAACTTTTTTCACCATTCATATTAAAATGATATAATATATATTTTAGGCAGCATAGATATTATTCACTCCATTGAATTAATATATATATATATATATATATATATAGTACATTCAACGCGTGCAATACACGCAATTTTCAACTCGTTATATTAATTAGATAATAAATACTTGAAATTATAATAAATTTAAATTATAGATTTTGTAATTTTCACTTGTGAGATGGAATATCTACTAAGCTTACCCCAAAATTGGCTACTTTTTATTTTCTTCCCATTAATTTTCTCACTTAACAATGCTCAAATGAGGTTTGTCTGTTAGAGAATTAGTCCTTTCTACAACACCCCAACAACAATTTCTGCTGAGAATGTAAAATTATAAAATGGGTAAAAAAAAAAAAAAAAGAGAGAGAAGCAATACAAAATAGTACAATTCCGATATCAATTTGACAATGGCTTGATATGACTCTGAAATTGGCTTCTCTGAATTCTAATTTATGAAGATGGCGAAAGTGTTCTGTACAATGAAAAATCTAAAATAGTACTCTTTGGAATTATATTTGTGGCTGGCTATACTTTTCATAAATTAAAACAAAATTGTACAACCCTCTGTATGGCAATGGCACCGTTTGGAATAAATCATGGATAAGAATTTAATTCAATTAATAATAAAATTTAAGTATTTAAAATAAATTTTAAAATGATAAAATTCATTTAAATTTTATTGTTTAAAATAAATGAAAAGAAAAAAGAATGTAATAATTCTCTTATTTTACTCTTATATAGAAAAAGTCATATTTATTTTAAATAAGAATATTTTGAGTTTTTAATAATAAAGTTCATTAAAAAATTAAATTCTTATAAAATCATTTATTTTGTTATGATTTCTGTTCTTTTAAAATAACTCTTTTTTTTTTTTTTTTTTTGAAATTCAAAAAATTGATGTTCGTGGCACCTTCGTGAACATCCATTTTTGGATTTAAATGCTTGGAAAGAATTTGATGTGGTAGAAAGTATCCTATGCATATATATATTCATTCAATTTTTTTTTCTTATTAATAGTTTAATGAGTTTGTGAAATCATAAAGAATTTGATTTTTTTTTTTTTTTTAGGTTAGAGAGGACAAAAACTCTACAAAATTATAATAATTTACATAACAAGAAGTAATTTTTTCTTTTAATAATATGACATGTAAAATATTCAAATTTTTACATGTTATTTCCTCTATCCTATCCTCTGAATTCAAGATTGATATTTGAATTGCACCAACTTAAGAAAAGTGATTGTCTCTTATTTATTCACATATCTCTTTATTTATGGCTATTTTTTTTTAATACTCATTTTGTAAACAATTGAATTAAAAACAATTTTTTTTTTTTTGGTGAATACTGAAAAAAAAAAATATGTAAGCACCTTATTAATCACTCGTTTCAATTGCCATCACTGGGCTTAGGAATTGGTTTGAACTACAACAATGGAAGGTCAGCCGTGTGGACGACATTAATGGCGGGCATAGCTGAAGAATACTGTCTGCCCAATTTCTTTTAAAATTGAGATACAGAAATTCAAATCTAAATTTATATCCCAAATATTTGTCTTGATAACTTTAGTGAATTTGGGTTAATTTTTATTTCTCACTAATGAGCAGGAAATTACCATAACTTAGCACAAGAATATTTCTGTATCCCATGAAAGGGACCATGCATCTATCTATATATATTTGCATGATAAACCCATCAAATGAGTCTAGAGAAAACACCAAATTTAGGGGGTCAAAATCATTACATCTGAGGAGGGTAGATACATGAGACCTAATGTGGGTCCATTCAATTATCCTAGATGCAAATTTGCAGAAATTTGAATTATGGTAGATAGGATGTCCAATCTACTTTAGCTAAATATATATGCATTTCTGTGCTTTCTCTTCCTTTATGTGCCAATTATTATTTAACTTGCTCTCCGCAACCTTTGGTTGGTACCACTCTATTACTATGTGGACATATTCTCACAATCAAGTGAATAATGAAGGTAAAAATTAACTAAGAAGGGTGAAAAAAATAGGCTAAGACACTTTATTCTATATTAGATATTAGTGTAGGGTATAAAGCACTTTTGTGTTATTGGCCTTTTTGATCTTTTGGCTTTGGTTATATAGGAAAGCTTATTAATAATGTTAAACAAGTTTTGGCATAATGAGGTACTTAATTTACATTATATATACTATAATAAGCCACTAAATTAGCAATGTGAAACAATTCTAATAAATAGGATCACTTATCGTCGTATGTTAATTTCTTATTCATACAATTTGGGAGACTAGGGAAAAAGAATAAAAGAATTATTGGCTAGCTTAATCCTTTTTTCTTTTGCTCTTTGCTTAATTAGACAGTACATATGAAACAAATCAAAATTAACTCGAAATATTATATTGACTGTATTGAATAGTAATTTTCAATCTCAGAGGGATCCACAAATACAATTTTCGGTTAATTATATATCAAAAAGCTATTAAGTGTATTACTGTCTCAATCAATATGAGACTATTAATTAAATGTTATATATGTTGCAGTTTAAGTTACCCTCACCATAGTATATAAATACTTTACCCATTTTAAATATATGTTGTTTAAAATTTTAGTATACATATTAAAAAATTATTAAATTATCTTAATTTTACTATAAAAAGTAAAATAAATTTTTTTATTTTGATACAAATAAAAAAAATAAAACAAATATTTAATAAATAAATAAATAAACGGTAAAATTAAAAAAATAAATATTTTCTTAAAATTACAAAATGATATATATTTTAAAATAAAAAAAATAAAAGTTAAAACGACAAACATTTAAAAAAAATATATTATTTTATTGTTTTGCTGCAGTACTCGCAATTACTTTTGCCATCATATGTGCTATGTACATGTATAGTTTTTAACTGTTTCCTTTTTTTTTTTGGAGCTTATTTATTTCATTATTTTCTATGTGGCATTTCTCTTGCATAATCAACTCATGGTGGCAAGCCATTTCAAGCCCCTGGTTTTGAATTTCTGTTGGCTAAAAGTGATAAATTTTCATGTACAAGTGATATGTCCATTATCCATACATATGACATGTTAAGGAAGGAGCTATCACACCTAATATCAAACCCTTCTAAATGCAAAATTTGACAGCAAAAGAGATAAGACAATTGGACCAATCAACGATTCAAGATATTTAATTTATTGAATGTTCTAATGAAGCAAAATCTAAAGGCCTTCAAAAGTAAGTCGATTAAATTTTTCATTAAATTATAATTAAGATTGAAAATATCATTTCAATTAATAATTATATTTCTTGTTAATGGAGAAATCACATCCTGTCGCGAACATCATTCAATAAAGAATTTATATATACTAATCATGACATAAAATTCTTAATACATCGAGGGAATATTTTTATTTTACAGATTAATTTCAAGAAAAAATAATTATAAATTAACAAACTTAAAAATGTGTATCTAATTACTATATATATAAAAAAAAACAAGCTATTCAATTATAGTCAATGTTATTTAGGTACATACCAATATTTCTTTTTTTTTTTTCTCAATCAATATAATAATTATTTTTTCATAGTAATTGGATTTTCATGACTTTTATAAATATAAAATGAGCTGAGTAATAATTAAATAAATTTATTGATTAATTCGTAAATTATTTTAATTAATTAACTCAACAGTGCTGCATCATTGTATATAAAATTAAAGAGTATATTTCATTATCATTCTTACATTTTAATTTTATTGACTTTTGTCAAATTTAATGACGTTTTTAAAGAGAGATAGATTTGGCATAGGCCCTACTTCATGCTCATGGAATATCTTTCCATTTAGGCTTTGGTGAATGTTTCATTTGCATCTACATATTGCATTTCTGTTGGCGTGCGACTAAGGGAAACACAATCCATTTTAATTTGCGCTTTTGCTTTATTTTTGTTCATACTTTTTCATCAACGCAAGAGAGATTTCCTTTTTCTTTCTTTTCTTCTTTTTTATCTTCAGTACACATCTTTTACAAGTGGCAACGCATGGAAGGTTGACGCGTTCATAGTAGTTGATGGCAACCTCTCATAGTAAATGTCCTTTAACCCCTTGCAGAACATAGGGGGCAATTGGTTTCTTAATGTACAAGTAAGGTTTACATTGCAAAATTCTTAAAATAACTTAAAAAGGACTGATTTGATAGGTAAAATAATTGTTTTATTTATCAATATTTAATTCTTAAAATTAACACTTAATGGATAATAAATTCAAATTTATACTCATGATTTCGCTATTTTCAAGTTCTGACGCGATAAATGATGAATTTTATCTTAAATGATTTTTTATTCAACTTTTATTTTATATATATTTTATTTTATTCTTAAATGTACAAATTAAATTTGAAAGAGATTTGAACTTTTAGCATAAACTCAATAAAATTTTTTTATATATATATTTTTAAAATTATTTTTAAGTAGAAATAAATAAATTGATATTTTTTTAAAAAAATTAAAAAATAATTTACAAAATAAATAATAAGAATTAATTAATTAAATTAAAAAATTATAAAAAAACCGTTGTTTTAATTCCTAATAGAAATTACATTTGTAGTTTTTCATATAAAATTATCTATTTAAAAAAAAAAAAAAAACTCAAAAGGATAATTAAATTTTCAACAATAAAAGGTCAAGGAACATCAATGCTGAGTGATACTGATTACTGAACCAGGAAGGAGTAAAATTCAAGTTCGTCCGTCCATTCAGTGTAGGCTTGAGACACCAATTAGCTTGAATTTGGAAAATTATAAAATTTCCAGAAAGTCCGATCCGGTTGGCCAGCGATGTCCTTAAAAATTGATACTCAAAACCCACAAACCTTTTCTTCAAAAGAGCCATAGGCAGTTTGCTGATTTTCGAAGGCCTTTGGTGCTGGGCTACAAAATTCAATGCTGGGTCAACTTCAAGAGGCCCATTCAAGGTATTTTCATATGACCAAGGATAATGTGGACTATAAAAGTTATGTAAGGCCCAGGTAGAAAACATTTGAAACCCCATTAAGTTTAAACCATGCGATCCAGTTGATGATCGCTGTCCATAGCCCGACCCGTCAAATGATATTTTTCATATTTTCTGACGGTTGAAAATATTAGCCAGTGAAAATATTTTTTTTGGTCAATAAAAGACTAAGTCATTTTAAGAAAAATAATTTTCTTCTTCTTTTATAAAGTCATTTTAAGAAAAATGTTTTTTTTTTCCAATAAAGCCAATTTTCTAGATTTTGATAAACTCATTATAAATATGAACTTATTAATCTATCACTTATACTTCCTATTGGTAATCACCAATAATTACTGGTCACTAACAATTATCGTAGTCACTTATGATAATCATATTTATTTTTTTTTCATATTTAATAATAAATTTTTAAAATTATGAAATTTTTATAAATTTAAATCCTTTATAATGTCATAAATTAAATTTTTAAATATTTTTAACTAATGTAAATAAGATAGTTAATTTTTTGAAAATAACTTAAATTTCTTATTAATCAAATTTATCAATTCAGGAATCATTAATCACTATCAACAATCACTGATGATCACTACTATTTATCTCTAATCACTACAATTATCATTGGTCATTAGAGATCAATGATAATTAAATTTATCATTTTTATGTATTTTTTTTATATTTAGTAATAAATTTTTAAAAAAATGAAATTTTTACAAGTTGAAGTATATTTATAGTATTACAAATTAAATTTTTTGATATTTTTAATTAATTTTTAATATTTTGAAAAAAGAAAGTTATTTTCTTTAAAATGACTCATTTTTTTATTGACAAAATTTATTAATCCATCGATATTAATATTCACTATCAGTGATTATTGATTGTCATTGCTGGTCAATGACAACTATCATCAACGCCAGTGCTAAGCAAAATTTATTTTTTTTTATATTTTCTTATATTTAATAATAAAATTTTTAAAATTTAAATATGTTTATTGTATTATAAATTGAAATTTTTTGTATTGTTTGACTAATTTTTGACGTTGTAATCAAATAAAAATAAACTATTTTTTGAAAAATATTTTTTGGAAAATATTTTTGAAAAATAAATTATTTTATATGAAATATAGTTAGTATTTTTTTTTTAAAATTTTCATATCCTTTGTAATTTTGTTAGACACATACTACGGGATAAAAGTCAGGGAAAAGTTGAATTAATAAATGTGCATATATTATATAAAAAGTATCCTAAATTTGTTTTATTTATAAAGATTGAAAATTTTCCTTAAAAAATAGTAAAAAAAAAATATATGCAATTAAATATATTTAATTTAATAAAGTTTCCAATAATTTAAAAAAAAAATAATTAGCAGAATTTTTTTCTCACAAAAAACAGAAAAGTAATCCGAATTCTGAAGAGATGAAAGCTTTATATCTTGGTCAAAGTCATGCACCTCTGAGCGGGGAGCCAATTTTATGGAGTCACGTGTGAGTAGAGAATGGTTCATGCTTGTACTTATTGAGAAGAGTAAGGACAAATAGGTAAAAACAGAAAAAATTCGAAATCGAAAAATTGGGAGTTTTCCCACCCAAATTAAACCGCCTTTTCTCGGTTACTAAAGATTCAAAATGAGCTTTCATAAATATAAAATTAAAATAAAATCCAAAATTCAACACCTCTCATTTTCAATCTCTAGTCTTCTATCTTCACACTTACTTTCCTTCTTCAGCTTAAAGGCGTACTTCTCAGGTCTCTCTCTCTTTCTCTCTATCTATAGTTCTGTTGAATTTTGATTCTGTTACTTGTAAATTTCGTTTTAACAGTTCTGAAATTTTCTATAGTTCGGATTGGATCTAAGATTTTTTTTTTTTTGGCTTTACAATGAAGGATTAGATCTGTAAAATGAAAAGTTACTTTGTTTGTTTTTAGTTATTTTTTGAAATGATGGAGCTTTCGTTTATCGCTGCTTTAATTTTGTATATAATTTCAAACTTTATTTTGCTCACAGTGTTTTGAAATATTTTTATTTCATTTTTTTATTTTGTGTTTAATGAGATTTCATTGGCTATAATGATTTTTACAATTTGAAAAAAAAAAAAAAGAAAAAAGAAAGTAGGTGAAAAATGGCTGGAAAAGGAGGGAAAGGGCTTTTGGCAGCTAAAACCACAGCAGCTAACAAGGACAAGGACAAAGATAAGGATAAGAAGAGACCAATTTCCAGGTCTTCTCGTGCCGGTATTCAGGTAAATTTTTCCAGAAATTTACTGCTTCATGAATTAAATTGTACAATTTTTTTTTGTGTTTTTGAAAATAATATATTATTTTGTAATTTTATACAAGTTGTTGCTCTTATGTGTTCATCTAATCATCTAATTAGTTCGGTTTCTGCTAAATTTTGCCTAGTGATTATATTGTAATCATGGTAAATTGATTTTGTAGTTTCAATCCAGCAGAAATAACATGTTCTTTGCTAGCAAGAAATGGATTTATGGCCGTATTCATGTTGATGATGTGAAATTGATACTCAACAGTAATAAAAATACCAACTTGATGCGTATAACCTAAAGAATTGAATTATAGGTTTTTTTTTTTCATTGTAATTGAGAAAAAGGCAGTTCACTGATATTATTTTTGAGATTTTCTTAGTGTGTATACGGATATGTAAGAATCTCCATGTTATTTGGATCTGTTAGTGGACCAACAGTTTTCTGATCATATTGAGATGTGGGACCTCACCAGTAATGTCCACTATTTTTTTCATAGGATATGCTCTTGAAATTATTGACTGCATAGTGCACTTTTATGCAGTAGACCCCACACTCATAATTGTGGAGAAATTTTTCAGTGAATCGCGAGCATTTCATATGAATATAAGAAATAATGCATGTGTATAGGGGCATGAATAATTTATTTCGAAGAGATATGTAAACTCAATTTTTTTTTTCTTAGCTACACTAGATCTACCCTTGTGGTGTGACTCATTTCATGTTCAAAGCATGTACATATTGTGAAGTCAGTTCATTGTCTCTTCTATTTTTTTATTTTCCTTCTTTAGAGTGCAGACAAATGTAAGAATATCTTAAAAATACTCATCATACAACTCCAATAAGCATGTTATCAGTCATCACCATTCTCTGTAAACCACGATAAGATTTGCAGGGATTGAGTTATAATATTTACTTTTATGATCTGGTTTATTCTTTAAATGAAACTGTTTTATATAGCATTTCATATACCATGCTATATATCTACACACAATGTTAGAGGGGTTAATAGGTGGGAGAATTGTCTTGGATCAGGCCACAGATCTGAAAATTTATGTAATCTGATATTTTCCAAGCCCAAGTCCGAAGTTTGTGCAATAGAAATATTAAACAGAACAACAACAATGTACTTTGATACACGTCCTATTCACAAGAGGAATGACTGATTTGGGAACCCCAATAGGAAAATTTATTCCAGGACCTTTAAACAATAACAACAATATACTTGTTCCAAACATTCATTCTTGTGTTGATATTACCGACTTCTGACATGTTTTCCTTGTGCATGAATGGGTTTAGTTCCCTGTTGGTCGTATTCATCGGCATCTGAAACAAAGGACTTCTGCGAATGGAAGAGTTGGGGCCACTGCAGCTGTCTACTTGGCATCAATTCTTGAATATCTGACTGCAGAGGTTCTTGAGCTGGCTGGAAATGCAAGCAAAGATTTGAAGGTGAAGAGAATTACTCCAAGGCATCTGCAGCTGGCTATTAGAGGTGATGAAGAACTTGACACTCTGATTAAAGGAACCATTGCTGGTGGTGGAGTGATACCTCACATTCACAAGTCTCTTATCAACAAAACAACCAAAGATTGATATCAATCGTTTTCAACTGAACTGAACAATTATGTGTTTAATATGACTATCTTGGTTAGGGTAATGCAGGCTTTGCTTGGTATTATGTTGATTGGCGTTTGTGTAGGACCTCTTGATTAGTATATATAATATCTTTGACATGTAGGGTTGTCCTCTAGAACTAAGTATCTTTATTTAGAAATTAGAGTAGGAATGCTGTTTGTTGGATTGTTAAGTTAAATTTCTTATCTTTTCTTGATTAACTCTCCATTTTATTTTGTTTTTCTTTATTTGCTGCGTCTCAAAGTTTTTTAGGGTCGTATTTAACTGAGCCACTATCGTATTTTGCAATTGAAAACTTTAGTTTTTAGTGACTCATTACGGAGTAATCTTCTTTGTCCTTAAAACATATCAATAAGAATAAAATATTTTTATTCCCTAAGGAAGTTAAGCGTTAGCGCAATATATTTTTTGTTTTAAAAAAATTGTTTACTATTTTTTTTAAGATGTCTTGAAATATTTATTTATTTTAAAAATAAATATAAATATTTGTTTATTTTATTTTTATTAATTGAAAATTATGTGTTTTTAAAATTAATAATAAAGCTAGTAATAAATGAATAAATATAAGGATATAAGCGAAAAAATATATTATAAAATTTATAAGTTTTTAAGTAATAAATGATATTTTTTTAAAATGTGTGAAGTTTATTTTTTGAAAGAAAGTAATTATTCTTCCATGATTGCATTGATTCCAAGTTTAAAATATATTGTGGGAGATTGATAATATGCTTATGGGCCCAGGACAGATGAATTGTGATGGATGTGAGATACATGGTAGCAACAGTGGTTATATATGTGGGTGATAATTTTTTTTTTTTTTCAATGGGGGTTTAAAATATTTTTTTTATTATTAAAATTACTGAAATTATAAGAAAAAGAAAATGCAATATTTAAATAATTTATAAATTACAGTTATTGGATTTTTCATTATTTTTGTTTTTAAATTTAGAAGTTTTAGTATAAAGGTGTATACGTTTTTTCTTTTGTCTTTGCATTTATGTGTATATATATATATATTTCAAAAAGAAAGTCCTCTATATGGAATGAAAAATTAAAAAATTTAAGAATTCAATAAATAAAATATCACAAGTTGAAGGTTACAAATTTTTTTTTTTTGTCAAATTTGATAATAGGCTAAGTCTTATCTGTAGAGTGTATAAACTAATATAATGAAATAAAAATATATGAAAAAAAGATATTAGTGTGTTTTTACCAATGTTTTCAAATCTGTTCCGGTTTTAGAACTGGTGAAGGTAGAGGGTCACGAGTTAGAGGTCAAACCGAAATTTTAAATAATATTATCTATTTATTATTTATATATCAAAAATGAATATAATATACATATAAAAATATAATATATTATATTTATATATTAATATATTAGATTTATATATTAAAAATAAATAATATATATGTAATTAAAATTAACAAACGTTACTTAAGTAATTAATGAATATTACTTATAAGAAATATGAATTTAAAACCATTAATTAGAGAAAAAACATATTAAGTGGCTATTTTGAAAATTAAATTTGAATGAGTTTCACTATTTAGTAGTGGAAGGTTTACTTAAATTTGCATTTTTCTATGTAAAAAAATATAAATTTAAATATTCATTTAATTAAAATGGCGAATGATAATTTGAAATTCAAAATATATAATTTATTTTTTTTTTAATTTGGTAGCAAATTTTTTTTTTTAATTTATTGACTCGGTCCACCTGCAAAAATCCAGCCTGGTCGATCGGATCACTAGTTACCCGGCCGATTCAGCTGGATTTTAGCGAGGTCTGATCAAGTCGGATTTTAAGTCATTTCGGACCTATTTAATCTCCGATTTCCCGTTTTCCCAATCCGATCAGCCGGATCGGACCGGGTCTGACAAATATAATTTTTACTAAAGAAAAAATGGTAAATAAATTATATTAATTAAAATATTTAATTATTTATTAATTTAATATACGAGATAAACACGTTAGTTGTAATTAAAATTTCATTTGACAACGTGTTTCATTTTCATATATTGGGCTTTTCCATTCTAACTTGGTTTTTGTGTCGGAAGCCCATCTAGAATATTGCCATTTGAGTGCGGGATAGCATCATATCATATGAAATATCATTATTTCACGAGCTATGATGGAAAGCTCATTTTTGTGAACCACAAAATAAAAAATTCAAAATTTAACGCTTTTTTCTCTAAAAATTGTTAATATCATAAGAAGAAACACTAACTAGTTCTTAATTTTTTTCTAAAAAAGAAAAATTAGCCCACGTGTTAATTATTTTGCTGATGATATCTGTATAGACTTATTTTAAATATCAAATCAATTAGTAATAAAATATTTTAGCAAATATAATTTTTTAGTCTATTTTTTTGCTTGTAAAAAAACACGGTCTATTCTTATATCATTATATTGGTATATATATAAATTTAATATATTAATCCAAAATTTTGAAGTTATTACCCCAAATCTATATGTGAAATGAGCCGAAAATAATTCTCATTACAAAAAAAGACAAAATTCAACTTGTTAGAAGTTGGACAAAACTACCATAATAGACAAACAAGCATCTTTAAGCCGAACAAGGAATTAATAATTTTCAGCGTTACAAAGATACCAAAATCCACACACATGCTCTTACGTTTTGTTTTTATTGTAATTACATATAAACTTTCTGTTTCTGTACAAGTTATAATTATAACTGTATCAATACAAACTTGGTGCCTTTTTTTTCTCTTTTCTATCAAAAGCATGGAAGCAAGATTTCTTACACAAAACAGACATCCCATTCCATCTCTGCCTCTGCTGCCAAAGCATTCTCTGAAGCTGAATCATTTCCCAGTTCTTGCTGTTCTCACTCGGCCACCACGAGAAAATATTACTGGACTAAAGGACAAGAAGAAAGATTTAAAACCAGCCGATAATCTGATGGGACTAACAAGAAAGACTGTCTATAATGATAGCTGGTTCGATCAGCTAGCCATAAACCATCTTGCCCAGAGCGTCCAAGCTGCAACAGGTACTTGCATGGTTTTCATTTTTCTATTTTCTTGGCTTGTTTGCTGTTTTTAGAAGGAAAAATCAGATAGTGAAAACTTATGCAGGGTTGAGAAACAACAAAACTGGTTATGAAAGCTTGGTGCAGGCAGCTATAGATGCTTCCCAAAAATTCAACCTGATTCAACAACGAGACCTCGTGCTTCAAGCTCTTGATCTAGCCATCCCAAAACTAATCCTTGACCTGGTAAGCTCTTGTTTGTTTTTTCATTTTGTTTTTATTTTGAGCATTTGTGTTCATTTTTTTTTTAATAGAATTAATTTGATAACATAGTAAATCGTTGTTATTGATTGCAGATAAAGACACTGATGCCCCAAACTACATTTACAAGAGAATATTTTGCTGCCTTCACCACCTTGTTTTTTGTTTGGCTAATCGGACCATGCGAGGTACGCACATATTCCTCATATAAGCTTTTGATAAATATATATATTAAAAAAAATATCGTTATTATTATATAAAATGAACCCCCACAGTTCAAAACATTTCTCATATGGCCCCTAAAATGTTTCTATTTGAATTGTTGAGAAAAATATTATATTGAAAATTTTGATTAGATCATATCATTAAATTTTATTTTTTAAGATAAATTTCACATATTTTAATCATAAAAATTTAAAAATAGTTAAATGTAGAAATTATGCTTTTTAAGAAAAATAGTTTCACCTAAATGCCAAACAGACTTAAAAACTATTTTCATGATCACCCTTGTCCATACCATTCCAAAACATTTAAAATAGTCATCATGGATGGTCAAGTTACTGGTAAATTATATTCATGTAGTTCTGCAACTAAATAAGTAATATGATATTGCTGTTAGTGGTTAAAAACGTGCTTTATAATTTTTTTTGTTTTATTAATTGATTTTTATTATTTCTTATAAACTGTTTTTTCAAACATATTTTGAAAAAACTATCAATTTATCTGCTTTTTCTTAAAAGCAGTTTTAAAAAACATATTATTGAAAAACATTTTTTTCAGACCCAATGCTAAACAGGGCTATAATAATCTATGAATTAAGATGTTTACTATAACATGACTGACCTATTGTTTTACAAACAAGGTGCGGGAATCTGAGTTTAATGGGAGAAAGGAAAAGAATGTAGTCCATATAAAAAAGTGCAGGTAATTTCAACTTCTTCTCTGTTCAACTTAGAAAATTGATAATCCTACTATGGGTCCCATATCAGCAACCTAAGACACTTTTCATTCCTAAAACAAATATGCTCTGATGAGTGTGTGTTGCTAAGCAGATTCTATTTTTTCCATTAACATCATGGCCATCATAATGGCAAAAATCACCGTCATCATCAAATAATCATTCAAATTCTTAATACTCTTAATAATCCATGAAGTTGACATATTTGTATTTTTATTTAATATTTTTCAGGTTTTTAGAAGAGACCAATTGCGTTGGGATGTGTACTAATCTCTGTAAGATGCCCACTCAGACCTTTATTAAGCACTCCCTGGGAATGCCAGTTGACATGGTACCCAGTAAGTATACTTATTCAGTGACCAAATATAATACCTTTGATTTTTTATGCCTTCAGACAGGTCATGTTATGAACTGCCTTTTCTGTTAGATAAAACTAGGGAGGTTGCTGATTAATAGAGAAAAATTACTGATATTACTTAATCAAGAAATCTCTAAAATTCTCTTTACTGCATAGAAAAAAGGTTTACAATGTCCATTGATGGTAAAAGCAAAGCAATTATTTTGAATTGCCTCTCAGAGTAACTGAAAAATAAAAAAAATACGAGGAAAAGAAATCTCACTTCAACGGGTAATAGCACCTGCACTAGAGAATGTGGAAACCATGCTCACCGTGTCAATGTAGGGCCCGAAGCTTAACCACTTGGGGCACATAATTGCATGTAGACCCATACAATCTCAGGTGAGAGTTCCAGCATAGAGATCAATTAAAAATATAAATTCAAAAAAAGAAAATAGTATTGACCGTAAATTAAACATAAATGATTCCATAATTAGTGCCGTCTACTCCACCATGTTTAATGCAAGATAATGATTTTCATTCGTTTCCCATGAAACCAATCATTGTTCTGTAAAATTATAACATATTTAATATGACCACAAGCACCCAATTTTGAATTTTAGTCATATTCCCTAGTGTCAATCATAAGTTGGGCACAGAAGCATAATATAACCATTCTGCAATTAATATATGATAAATCAACAAAAAACTCATCCATCAGTGTAGCTTTATAATTGTTCTGTGCCATCTGATTGCAGATTTTGATGACATGAGTTGTGAGATGATATTTGGTCAGGATCCTCCTAAGCCAACGGAAGATCCAGCATTCAACCAACCATGCTACAAACTATGTAATACTTCAACTCAATCCTTCAGCCCTTCACAAACACACATGCACAGACTCACAATCCTCATTTATCTGCTAATGTGATAAAATAAAAGTAGTCTCAGACTAGATCATCCCGTTTGGCATCTGATAAATGTTAGGCTCAAGAATCATAGAACATAAATTGGAGAATTTGGATGAGAGAAAATTAGGAGAGAAAGAGAGAGAATGTTCTAGTAGCGAGAGAGAGAGAGAGGGGGAAAAGAGAGAGAATAAAAGTAGGATATTCTGTTATTAATTTTAACGAGTGTAACCAATGTTTGTTACAATTAATTTATTTCCTGATCCGAGTTACCAACTAGTCAGTTACAAAACTTACTTATATTCATTGATGACTCCTAACAAATACCCTCCCCTTTAACTAGTTCTTGTCCACAAGAGAAAATGATTCTATGATTCTTGAGCCTAAAAATAAATAAACAAGTGGACTATAAGTGTCTAAAGGAGACAAAGATTGGGAAGGTTATTACCAAATTCTAAAATTACAAAGGAAAACTGCATCTAATTACATGATTCTTTTGTTTGTAATTTCACAGGTAAAGCAAACCAAAAGCATGTAGTGAAATGCTCCATCTAACAAGAAGCAAATGAATAAAAGTAGCTCAGATGAGAATCTTCTATATTCACAAGTAATTGTCAGATATTTGTCCGTACTGTCTGTAGAACAAATTTTTCATAAATATCTTCAATAGAAAATCACAAGAAATGCTACTCCATGCTAGAGCAATTAAAAGGGCTACTTCGGGGATAATTTGACTCAAGGATTCTGAAATTTATGAGAAGCAGGCATAAATCAAAATGTTTCAGTAATTTTATTCATTAATTACAGAATTTCAGACTACGCAAGAACAATTGTTCATCACTATATATGTTGTGTACCTGTTTCTTCTGCTTAATGTGTAAATATCCGTTTTTCCATTTCCTTTAATATCGACTGCAGCTTCTTTGTGTTGATTTCTCAATACATTTTAACAACTTTTTTGAAGTTTTAAAGATGTTAACATAGTGTATAGCATTAGTGGGTGCACGATAATTGTCAATCTTTCATGCTACCATAACACCTAACATATGTAACATAAAATATCAAAATGGTCATACAAATGTTAAGCAAAGCTACAATTTGGGCAGCATGAGACGTGGTAGTTGCCATGATAAAACTTTTGTGGTTGGTTTAAACACAGCTAGTCATGCATACTAGGGCTCGATTCAAACTTGCAGCTTAAACATGCAACAAGGAGGTTCTACTGTCAGTGCAATAGATTTGTTGATTCTAGATAAAACTGATTAACTACAGTCCTATCCATCAAAAGAAAGCTTAATTATGATTGAGAACAAACATATTTGAATGAGTGATAGATTTAACTTATAGCTTCAATTTACAAGAGCTCACATATCACGATTACATTTGATATGGGCTTGATGCATTATACATGCATATTACATGAAAACTGAGAGGTTAATAATGTCAGCTAAAAATATTTCTCTTCATAATGTCAACTAAAGATATTTCTCTTTCTTGATTTAGATGAGACAGATCATTGTGGCCACCATGGAATGATGCCAACAAAATAATAAAGTTATGATTGAGATTAGACAAATCCTAATTATCAAAGTTTTAAATATCTTTCTTTACTACAAAGCAGAAAAATCCACATTAAAAATTTATTTGATAATATTATATTACATTTTATTACGGTCTGCTAAATTTGGTGAATAGCTCTAAATATAAAGGAAGTGGTTTCTTCTCAGTCTTTGATGAGGCGTGGACTGAAATGAGACGAGTCTAATTTCTTAATCATGCTAATTGCAAAGCCAACTAGGATTTTTTCATAATAAAAAGTGCTTTGACTGAAGATCTAATGTAGGGTTTAAAATCAGCAGGGTGGACCAAGATTGTCTCCCACCTTTTTAGTGTGGTATCAAGTGACCAGAGTAGTCTCTTCTGGTGTCTTTTCTCCTGTCTTGTTGAGAGAGTGACTAGGTATTCCAACCTACTCCTACCCATTAAAAAAATTAAGTTGAAAGTGGATACTTTTCGTAATAATCTCTTCAATTTTTGTGGTGTTTAAATGTGAGGCTAAGTGGAGACGCAACGTAAGGCACATGTGAGGCCCAGAAATATGACGAACTATTATTAATTAAGACCAAGTATTCTTAATCTTAATTAATTAATTCCTAAGACCATGTTTGTATCTCAATAAGCATAGAACACATATAACGAAGCACTGCTAATTAACAATATAGAAAAAAAACAATTGAAGTATGGAATGGGAAACATGAATTAAGATCTTGTGCCCTAATATCGAGCATAGTATAACAATTCATAATTTCAATTAGTGGCATCAATGTCTAATCTTATTTACCTGATATCAAGCATACCATTATCACATATTATTGCTTTGCGCCCTTTTATTTGCGTTTCATTTTGTGAGAAACATCATCCATTTTTCTATTGAAAAAGATACCATTTTCTCATATTATCAGATCTTCAACACATAAATAACAGCATAAAGTAATCTCTATAGGCTACCTAAACAATCATCATCTAAAAAATTAAAAACAAAAAATAAACAATTCAAATATGGAGCGACAAATTACCGTTCCTTGCAGAAGTTGAAGAAGCAATTACAAGTCTCAAACGAAGCCCTCGCGCTCGAAATTTCCAGAATGTGAAAATGTAGTAACTAAATAAACCCTACGCGATTCTCTTTGGCCCCAGTGCGAAAGCATTCTATCAGCATAGGTAATGGAGTGTAGAGAGTGAGCTGGTGACGTAGCTGAAACTGCAATTTTCTAGCCATCCAAACATGGTGTCCGAGTCCATGGATTTGAATTTTTCTGGATCTAAATTCGCTAGGGGGTTGGGCTCTATATGGGCCTTGGATAAGTAAACTAAAAGCCCTAGACTTAATGGCCATGGTATCTCCTAAATTTTTTTAGGATTGGGAGATGGGAAGTCCAACTTGAGTCTGTTGAGGAGGTGGGCTGTTCAAATCGCCAATATAACCCAAATTTCAAAAGTCGACTTCATCACTTGCTAAATTTTAAACATCAGCGACAATTTACAATTTTAAAAATTATGATTTTTTGTTTGGTTGTTGGTAACTCGGCCACGATTTCAAATTAATCGGATTATAAATGCAATTGCATAAGAGATAGATACAATATATTAAAAAGTATCACTTATAAAGTTTAGTGAAAATCAAATTAATTTTTTTTAAAATAATTGTTGTCTGATGGCTAAAAAGGCGTTTGAAACACCTAAATTATATGACATATAAAGATATTAGTATATAGACAATTTGAGCTTAATTTTTAAAGTTCTATCTATATGATTCTTAAGATTTTGTCAAAATTTTGATAATATTTTCTATGTGATTAAGGTGTTATCCAATAAAACAAGAAGAAACAAACACATCTAAATAGCTTTTATAAGTCAAAACAATTCACAGCACCATTCTCAACTCAACTGCCCCATCTGGATCGTTAAATTTGACAAATAATCCAATTGTCTTAATTTTTCAATCATGCAGAATTATAATCATGAAATGTCATCACAGTATTATTTACAAATAGAATAACTCAAGTGTGCGTATATGTATATATATATATCTTCTTTCTCTCTTCTTTCCCTTCCCTGTTCTCTACAAACATTGCAAATTTGGATTATTTGCACATAATAGATCATCTTTCATTATTGTCCAAAAAGCACATAATAAATCATAAAAAAAAAAAAAGACCAAAGTAAATATAAAGATTTTTTCTTCATTCACCAAAGCAATAGAGCCATAAACACATATTTTCTTCATTTCCTTTGTCCAACTTCCTCGTGTCGGATTTCTTGATGGTCTGGACTAGCAACACCCCTGATAAGAGGGCTTGGTTCATTGCCTTTAGGTCATGATTTTTATTTTTCTTTCCAAAAAAAAGAATCGCACTAATACATAAATTGGCATGGAGGTTATCTTGGCTCATCCCAATATTTATCATCACCTTGTTGGATCTGTTCATGTAGAGTTTCTTAAGAATGAAAATTCAAGTTCTTCACAATTCTAAATTATTTTGAGGCAAACAAAAACTATTGAAGTATTTGTTTGGTGCAAATAATTCATGATTTGTCTATTAAATGACTTGACAAAAAAAAATTTTCTCAGGTTCAAACCGCCAAATGAATTGGAAATTTAAATTCAAAAGTCAGAGAGGGATAGAAAAAGCAAATTAGGCATTATTTTCCATCTCTTTCAATTGGACCTCGATTTGCTTTTTCTTTATTTAATCCATAAATAGATTATGAGTTTCTACGGGTTCCACCGAACCCATGCATGGCAAATGCAAGAACAGAGGCTGAGGCATATTTCTGTCGGCTTTTGGGTTCATTTGTTTTGGACCTTTTTTTTTTTTTTTTTTTTTTTGTATTTGATATACGATTAGTATTTCCAATTATTTAATATATTGTTTTTGACTTCATTGTTGCTTCCATTACTATTTGAAGAATTTATTTGAGATAGTTTTTAGTTCGAGGCATGTGGGAACAATGACAGTAGATTTCGTCAAAGTGAGGGTAATTTTATTTTCTTTCATCACAAAAAGGAAAAATTTAAAGAGAAATGAAGGATATTTTGGTTTTTTGTAGTTATTTAACTGTAAAATGAATAGAAAGACCAAAATATAGATATAAGCAAAATGTAAAGATGATATAATTAATTTTTAAAAATAAAGGGACTCGAATATGAATTAGCTCAAAACACAAAATTTAAATAATAAATTATGCGATATATAACAATAAACTTCCCTTTTTCTTAAAATTCTATTTAGTAGTTAACAGAAGGAAATGTCTTTTAATCTAACTAATTTCGCTTAATAAGCACTTAAAATCAATTTAAACAGTTTAATTTCTTTAAATCATACATTGTTCATAAATACTCGCATAGAATCATTTACTTGAGTTTGATAACTCAAATATCAAAAATATACTTTTTTCAACCTTACCAAATCAGTATATAAAATCAATTTAATTTTCAAAGTGTTCCTCATCTATGTATCCTTATAAAACCAATTTAAATTATTTAATTCTCGCTCTCTATATATTTATGTATATATATCGAAAATAGATTGCATAATCAACTCGAACTCCATTCTTGCATAAAAGAGGCATTTCACTACTTTGAATTTTTTTATAAAATTTAATCCATTCAATACTCAATTAAAAACAATATAAAACTCATCTAAAACAATTTCATAAAAATATTACAAAGCGAATTTATCAATTAACTTTAGGGACATAAACATAATTCATATACATACTCCCAACATTTAAAGATTTAAAAAAGAAGCATTAAATGAAAAGAAAAGATTTTAGACTTACCAATGCACAATTCAAACGAACTAGGGTCATAAAACACGTTGAAAAGTTAAAACAGAGCTATTAGAGCTGAGACCCATGCGCTGCCAATGTCGATGGTCTTGAAGGGCAATTGTTTTGATGTCAAGAGCTCAAAAATGTATGTCACTCACCACTATCTCGCTGGAATCAACCAAGCAAGCTTTGGCCATTAATTTTTTTGATATACATTTATGGTTAACTTTAGGTGACAATGTCAATTCCAAAATAAAGTTGGAAAGGAGAGAAATTCAATGGTACTAAGAATCGCTAAAATCCGAGCTCAAATTCATTCAAAATCAAATTCAGAATATCATTGTCATCGGAAAATGTTGTTCCTCACTTGTGTTGTTGTCCATCATCGGTTGAGGTTGTTACTGGCATCAGTTGACTCCCTCTCGATGAGGAGCTAGTAGATGGTGGCAGTGCAAGCCACCACTGGGCTAGAAAAATGCTTTTCTCTCTCCCTCTTGTTTATCAATATGCTAATCTTCTAAAGCAGCCTTTTTAACACCCAAATCTTAATTAAATATATTATAATACAAAACTTCAAGTAATTGATTTCATAAAATATTTTCATTATGTTAAAATTATATATTATTTTAGGTGTTTTCTATGGTTATTTTATTTTTAAACAGAGTAACCTATTTTATTTGTGAAAAAGAAATAATTTTTTTACTAAAAATAATAATTTTATTCATATTTTTTCGTAAATTAAACTATTTTTTTAATTTTTTGTTAAAAAAAATTTAAATTTACTAAAATATGACTTTTTTTTTTCAAAACAACAATTTTACGAAAAAAAATAATTTTATAATTACAAAAAAAAATGACTCTCTTATAAAAATCATAATTTTCTTATATTTTTTTATAAATTAGACTTTTTTTTATAAAATTTATAGATATATAAATTTAAAATATTACATAAATTATTATAACATTTCTCATTTTTAATTAGTGAAATATAATAACAGATTAATTTAATTATAATATTTTAAATATTTTAATTATATTTATCTTTTATAACTATTCTATTAGCCGTAAAAAATAAAATTATGTACTTTGTTTTAAAACATAGTAATATAAAAATTTGTCAATACAATATCTTTTATAAGAAAATTGTAATTTTTTTTAAAAAGAATAATATTTTTTTGTAATTATAAAATTATTTTTCTCATAAAATTATTATTTGATATAAAATAAATCATATTACAAAACAAATTATATTTTCGTAAAATTAGAATTTTTTTCGCAATTAAGTAAAATTGCAAAAAAAAATTTAATTTAAGAAAAATATAAATAAAATTATAATTTTTAGTAAAAAAAATATTTGTTTGCAACAAAATAAGTTATTTTGTTTAAAAATAAAGTAACCATAGAAAACACCTCATTTTAAATATCAATATAAATAAATAAATATGTCTTCTTATACATTAGGATTTTAAAATTAATAAAAGTTCAGGTTAATACCCTCAGCCCCCCCCACCCTTCCCTTCTTTCCTTTCCTCTCCTCTCCAATTATCAAAATCTGAGTTTGCTCTCAATTTCTTAGATAGCCGCTCCACTTAATTCAATTTCTCAGGTTTGCAATAGGTGGCCTTGTATGGAAAAGATGATAAAGCGTTGGAGATGTGTTTCTTAATTTTAACCCAACAAAACAGAAATTATAAACTGACTGAAGTTAATTCCTGACATAATAAGATATCTAATTTATAATTTGGTATTGGTAATTTTTTTACAAACTAATTAGTTAATAGATAGGCAGAAATTTGAATATAAAACTGTCCATGTTAACCAGTAAATAAGTCTATCATATGTATATGTACTTATTATTAAATTAAATTTTTGTACGCTCAAGAATTCAGGTTATAGTTTCGTAGTCTAAAACTAATGATATATGTATATCCAATAGTTTTATTCGCAAAACATTTTAAGCTTTAATCTCGACGCAAATGCAATAAAATTCTTCTAAATGTGTGTGGTTTGATCAATTTTTAATGTCTTTGAAGTTTGAATATGAATAAATAACCTTTAAATCTTTTTTTTTTTTTTTTTTTTTTTAGTCTTCTGCTAAATATGCTTATTTACTTACTATATATGATGATAACAGGTTAAAAGTCTTTGGCAAAAAAAAAAAAACAGGTTTCAAGTATTTAAAGCCGTAGCAAATAATGAGAGTACAGAATGCCTAGTGAAGTTATCACCTGCCAAAGGTCCCAATAGGGGAGACAGAGACCAAAATGACAGCGACAACCAAGTCCAATTACGATAAGGGTTGGACGCCATTCAAAGAGTATTTTTTCCCCCTTCATCTCATCTAGTTTTCCGGCGAAAGGTCACAAAATTTTACCAATTCCTTGGGGGAAAAAAATGTACCACTAAAATAGAAGTTATAAAGTGTTTCGGCAGGGGCATGTGCCCATGCCAGTGCACCATTCAGTGCACCATTCACATCTATTAACATATACATAGATAAACCTGTCACCTGTGTGCTTTTGCGGTGACAAGGACCCCATCTTTTCCCTGTTTCAGAAATTTTTTGTTTTAGCTTCTTTTACTTTCAAAAGATTTCTACGTATGAAACTAGCAAACGGAGTGATGGAACTATAATAATAATAATAATAATAATAATAATAAGGGACGGCTCAAGGCTTTTGGGACTTAAGACAAAACCATTAGATGAGATTTTTAAATAGAAGATTATACAGTAGAATATTAACAAAATTAGAGAAATTTTACAATAATTACTTTTGAAATAAATAAAAAATTAGAATTAAATTTTAAATTTACTTCTTGATTTAAAATTAGTTCTTTTTGCCTACAAGATAGATACTTTGTTAATGATCCATTTTGAGATTACATTAAACTTTCTTTTCTTTTCTCCTTTTTTTTTTTTTTTTTTAACTTTTTGTATTCAAATTGATATTTTCTTAGTCTACCGTTCATTTTTAAGGATAAACAAATTGACACATATGAAGAATAATAAATAAATAAAAACAATAACAAAAACTAAAAGCAAATTAAGATAAATTAACAAATTTAATTAAATTTATGAACAATGGAACCTGAAAACTTTGAGAATAAGCAATAACAACTGAAAATTTGGAGAAACTCCTTTGTCAATTATTTAAATAAAAAATGAAATTAAAAGAAGAAAATAGAGATAGAATGAGTTAGCAGTTTAATAAGAAGAAAGAAAAAATTGACGTTAGGCTTTCTTCTGGTTTGATAAGTAACAATTATGTAACTAATTGAACAAAATTATGAATTTATGTTACTATTTAAGAAAAGTTAATAGAGTTTTTTTTTTGAGAGAGAAGAAAAAGCTAATGGAGTTAATTAGGCTTTTTATTAAGTAATATTTCTAAAATTTTAACTTTTGTTTTCTTTATTTTATTTTTATAAAATACTTTCTATTTTATATACTATATATGGGCATCTATATTATATACATAGGTGTTCATAATTGGACGGCCTAAAATGGTTGCCTTAATCGTCTTATCCACTGAGCCATGATGATGATGATGATGATGATGATAATAATAATAATAATAATAATAATAGATGTTAAAACAAAACCCTCCCTTGTTTGGTGCTTACAATACAAAATCAAAAAATAAACAATTGGGAGGGTTGGATGGGGCCTAGTGGCTAAGAGGGGCCCAATCAATTGATGTATGGGCCACTAGGCCTATATGGTATTAAAGTGAAAATTAAGGGCCACATTTTCTGTTCGCTCAATCACTCCTCAAAGACCCCACCACATGTTAGGTCTTTCCTTTCATTGAATTATATTTTTTATTATTTTGGGCAATATATATATATATATCTTGATTATTGATAAAATGAATGAATTATAAAAATGCAAAAACTTTTTAGCACAATTGGTGCTATCTCTATAAATTTATGAGAAACTATTACTACACCTAAACTAAATTTCTTATGGGATCAAAGTGTCCAATTGACATTATGAGGGTTCAGGAGCGAGGAGCCAGGAAGGAGGTGTTTGGGAAACAAAACAAGAAACAGGCACATGGCATGCTTGACTTAATTGCCAATTTGCCAGATTATAATGAAAGTGTAAATTTCTGTATTTGTATGCCCCAACATCAACTTCCACTGCTAGTATGTGATACTTCATGGATAAAGATATAAATTCTTGGGGCCAAATGGGCCCTGAACTCTTTAATATCTATTACCACCTATTTTAATATTGTCTTTATATTTGCCAACAGGACGAACAAGTTCTGGGCTTCTGCCATTTCGTTTTTTTTTTTATTTATTTTTATTTTTATTTAAATGGCCCCTTTAAGGGTAATTTACTAATTTTACTAGCCTCTTTACTTTCCAAGTCCATATTCTACAGTACATATTCTCCCACTTTTTCTGGGAAGCCGTCCATATTGTTAAGGTTCGTTTCTGAAGTGAAATAAAACAAAGTGTTATCTAATAAATAAGCTTTAATTCATGATATTAAATTTGTCTCTTAGGAACACAAGTCTGAATCCTGCGAAGATATATGGTGAGTAATTAATATAGAAATGAACTCTTCAATTTTAATAATTAGTTTTAAGGATATTTTTCTCAAAT
This sequence comes from Reutealis trisperma, assembly GCA_947687605.1. NCBI lineage: Eukaryota > Viridiplantae > Streptophyta > Magnoliopsida > Malpighiales > Euphorbiaceae > Reutealis > Reutealis trisperma. The sequence continues at coordinate 9,846,355 of CANTUT010000033.1, read as the reverse complement.
CATATAATCAAATTAATTAAAAGAAAAATGTAGATTTATTATTGTATTATCTTTGGTATTTTACATGGTAGAAGTTTCTGCATTCTGCTCTTGCCATGGGTTCTCAGCTGCCAAGGCAGGAAATGAAAAAGAAGACAAATCCTGGCCAAAAGATTTTGTGAATTCCTGAAAAATAAAAACCGTCCCAATCAAATTGTAGCTGAGAACAAGGCACAGTACCGCCTGCGTCAGGCGTTGATTTACCTTTGCAGCCTACTTATGGTTGGTTCATACTTCATAGCCCAGACCATTGCTCCTTGCATTTATACGGGCAGCTCTCTGCCTTTCTGATGTTCCTAAAATGTCCTTGTTCTTATGAAAAGAAAATGGCCATTTGAGAATCAGGTTGTACCTTTCAATGAAGGGCGAAAAAAGCAACAGATAATGCTGAATAAATTTTATTATTTAGAAGGGAAAAAAAAATAATTACTAAAAGAATTCTTCCTTAAAATTTACACATGATATTGGCCATGTGAACTTTTGAAAATTGGAGCCTGAAAGGTGGACTTTGATATGATGACCTCTAACACCGACCATTGTGCTTAACCAAGGAAACACTATTGACCATAATTTTCAGAGCAAGCATAATACCATGATTATTCATCAATTAGAGACAAAATCCTTATACCTAATCCTTGCTTTTCATGCTAAAAATTCCCCTTTTTGGCCTTTTATATGTAACTTTTTCGATTTTTTTATATCAAACGTGAAATGTGCTTAAATGCTCACACACCCACTTGAAACATTTTTAATTGTGGCTTGTTTGCCCATTTTTTTAACATATTGCTAAAGTAAACGTTAGATTTCCCTGGTTTTCAGGTAAACTGAAATTAATATTAAACGTTACCCACATTTGTTAAAACCCCAAAAAAGAAAAAATAAGAAGACCAGGAAAGCAAGAAAGCGCGCGAAAGAACACTTTGAAAAATAATAATTATAATAATAAGAAAACAAAGGCTTCTTCTCGCCTTCAGAAAACCAGTTTCCTTCTTGGCAATGGGGCAGCCTGCTTGCATTTCCCGGTAAGGGCAGCGAGATCTCGGATTGTTTCGCCAATTAAATCCTTAAAAATTAGCCTTTCAATATCTAAAACTGATTCAGACATCTCAATTGGGCAGTCTCCCCATCCATTGATTGAATCTCCTGCAAGGTCCTTCTTTAATAGACCACAAATCACCTCCAACAAATCATCGGAAGCATCTCTCTCGCGAATTCTTTGAAACTCTGACCAAATTTGCTGCAATGAAGATTGTCGATCAACAGAATTCGTCCAGCTAATACCCTTCTTCCAAGGAGGTAATTGCCTCTTCCGCTTCAGAATTTCAGCAATCGTGTCAAAAATAAGCTTCCTTTGGAGTATTGAGACTTTGGATGTGTCTTTTCCTTTTAAATACTGTTGATTTTCCAGTAATAGGAAAACATCAGTGTCTTCAGGTAAATAATTGGAAGCCCTGATAATATCAGAAATGTAGGTGAAATCAGAATCATCTGAATTTTCCTCTGATTTCAACAGTATTGGAGAGATTGCCGGGCTCCAAATATTGTCATCCAATTCAGCTAATTGATCTGATGTTTCACCAAGACAAATAAATTGTTACACAACTAAAAAAAAGCTAGGCCCCTTTTTGATAAAATTTGACAAAACGACAGCATTTCTACAGCACTGCATTAATAAAAATGTTCTCCTACCCCAACCCTTCCCGACTTTTGTTGCTAAAAGGAAACAGTGTCTATATCAGTACGGACCATGGCAGAAACAAAGCTTAATAAGCTGACAAAGAAAGAAAATGGCAATAATTAAAAAAAAAAAAAAGAAAAAGAAAACTAAAAAGAAACCAAATCCAGCTAGCCATCTAACAAGAACTTTGTTAGGAGGGAGAGACCATGGTTGGTGGTGGGCCATTCTAAAAAAGCAGCAAAGAACAGGCAAAAGCGTTCTAATCTGCCATGGCCTTAAAACGGACACCACACAGTCAAATTCAGCGAAGCATATTCTTTTCTAAGTAAAAGAGAAAAAGGGTAGTACGATTGATCTTTAGATTTTACTCGTATCAGGTAAATTTATACAGAACAGGTCGGAGCTTTTTTCTTTTCCCATTTTAACCATCACATTTGTTACACAGTTATTGTTCATAAATAAACATCTGATCACTCCATAATACGCCGTCGTTACAACGCATATTCACATATCCGATGATCATTCGATCTTACTATCAATCCCACGTGACTGTACTATTGGCACGTATACTAGGATTTTTTTTATTTTTTACGCTCGTTACTCTTCTCATTCTTAAAAGAATAGCGATTAAAAAAATTAATTTTATTTATAAATAAATAATTATTTAATAATTTAATAAAAAAAATAATTTTTTTTTATTTCTTAAGTATGAGAGATTTTTTTTAATTTATACTGTAATTAATAAAAATTTTTTTAATAATATATAATAAAATTATTAGTATATTAAAAATGATAATTTTTTTTTAATGGGTATTTTTGTAAGAATGCATGGAATATATTCGAATCACTGAGTGAAGAATTTAAAATCAGAATAGAATCCCCATTACACATCCCCAGCTAGCCTAGCTAGCTGGTAGCCGGTCCAGGCCGGTCCCCCACTTGGTTTATAACTTGGAAGTAGTACTTTTTAGTTTTTAGAAAGTAAGCAAAACCCAGTTAAGGCATCTTCTAACAATTCAGACAAACAAACACAAATTAAATCAATGGCCAGAGCTTAGGTCTATGTTAGATAGTGCAAGTCTGAGATGGCAAGTTATTAATTGAAGAACCACTGTGCAAACTGCAAACTAGAAGTAGGCCTAGATCTATTGCCCTAAAAACCAGAGAAGACGTCACCGAAGTGCAAAATGCAAAAATCTAGCAATCACACTCACTCTGACTCCGGATTTGAACAACTGAATAAATTAAACAAAGTGGCAGATTTTTTTTTTTTTTAAATTTTCTTTTCTTTCGTACCTTTGAAATCAACGCTCCGTTTCATGACAGGCGAAGGAGAAGATTCCTCCTTGTAAAATGATGAGTCAAGAACCGATACTGGACTCGGTTGCAACTCGGTCGCTGTCATCTCTGCTATACTATGAAGCAGTTTATCGCATCTTTCCAGTAGATTCTTACCTTCTTTGTATTCCTCTACCTTCGACCTCTGTATTCAGGAAAATTAATCATCAACTCTTAAATAAATTAATTAATATAATAAATTTATTAGGAAGTGAAGTTTCATTAATTTACCTCTGTGTCAGTCTGAGATGACGTGCTGATACTACTTTCAGAAATGGAGGATGATTCATCCTCTGCTGGAATAAATATCTTCTCCTCCTTCTGGTAAATGTCTAACGTTTGTTTCCTGTTTCTTGGTGATCGGTTTGTGGTCTGATCTGGTAGGTTTCTCCGGGAAGTAACTTTAGGTGACTGAACCGGAGATACTCTTCTCTGTTCAGTTGAATTATTACATACTCTCTTCTGCGTTTCAACAGACAAAGGTCTCCTTCTGTTGGGGCTCTTCACGCCACTCTCGCTTCGAGTAGGCGAACTCGAATTTCTACCTCTGTTTTGGTTCCGTACATTACGTTCAATCTCCAGCCGGTCACGCCTAGGACTCATTGCAGGCAATGTTTCGACGGCAATATTCGAATCCCGGCGAACTGCAGGCTTCGGTCTAAAACTAGAAGGAGATGAATCATTAACTAGTCTTCCTTGCCGATTCACTGGGGAAGGAGCTGTTGATCTTGCCGGCTTCATTACAACGATCGGACATTCATCGTGTGAGAAACTCCGGTCATATACAAAGTTTCTTTGATTGATTTGATTTGATGGCTTCTTGGAACGTAGAAGGCCTTTAAGTTGCCAAGCCTCCAGGAATTGCTTGAGAGTCTCGAGATCCTTTGATGGCTCATCGATTCCTCTCATTTTTAGCCTCTTCTCAATCTCACCGTAGATAGACACTGTGTGCTTCGGCTCAGGGAAGAAATCAGCTGAATCAAAGAAGCTCTTTCTCTGTCCAATGCCTCTGTGAGGTGCCCTTGCCGGTTCGGCTCTACCATTTCTCATAACGTTATACTCCTTTGGATCTACTGCTCTGCCATTATTTGTTTGATCTTTAACAGCTCCATCTCTGATCACATTGCTCTGTATATTCGGCTGCTGTGAGTACCTTAACTGGAAATTGACACCGTCGATGAATCGGTACTGCAGGAGATCTCTGGAGGCTCTGGATTCTGAAGCAGATCTTCGTAGTTCAGGTTTCTTCTCCTGTTCATTCTCCCATTCCGGTAATTTCTCCAGTCCCATCAGCCTTGCGATCACACTAGGCGATCGGCGTTGCTTCTCATGATCATCTGTTTCTTCTCCATCCTTCTCGCAACGGTTCACTGATAAAATTGCAGCGTTTGTACGGATCTCTTTCGGTTTAAGGCTTCCTTTGGCGTCAAAGGTTGCTCTGCTATCGAGAGAAAGTCTGGGAGCTTCTTTGCAGAATTTCCACGATGATTTAGTGCCTTCTTTTATCTCAAAAACTGGAAGAGGAAGAGGCAATTTAGACTGGCACTCCGGCGCCGGAGATCGGAGCTCCGTCCCCGGAGAGTGCTGCTGCTGCTGTAGCTTCAAGTGGTCTGGAGAAGGCATTGATCTTATTTGTTGTTGCTGCTTCTCCAATTCTCTCGATATTGCCGGAGACCCCATAGTGTTCCCCGACTCGGGACTAGAATCAAGTACCTGAAAGTTTGAATGAGATGGATAAAAAAGGGATTAGCATTAATTTCCTACATCTTAAGCACAATCAAAAAGAGAAACAAATGAAAAACAAACCGTAGGAGGGAGACGCTTGTTGGCGTATAAGCGTTTTCCGGTGAGAATCTGGTTGCGATCAAATATCTGAAGGAAACCTGCCATGCACCCCATTTGCTTTTCTATCTGCTTTTCCAGATTCTGTCCTTGCACCATACCAGTCGTCATTTTTATCAATGTGACTCTCACTTTCCCTTCAATTTACTCTGAATTCCTAAAAAGGAAAAGCTCTCTCTGGCACGCTATCGTTCTCCAATCTCCATTTCTAACCCCTCTCTCTCTCTCTCTGGGACTGCGCCTACATCAACGTCTCCCGCTTTTCTGGTGTTTAAAGGATGCGGCAAACTTAAAGGGTGTGGGGTGACAAGAGATTTAGACAAAATGACGAGATTTACCCTTAATTTTTTAAAAATGGCAAACAAGTGTTTTGACAGTTTGGGCCGTTTAGGAAATGGCGTTTTGCCTTGTCGAAACAACCGGGCTTCAAATGGGTTTGTTATTTTTTTCTTTTTTTTTTCCCGCAGGACGAAAGCTCACAGACCTACACCTGCAGCTGAGCCTCCGTGGGTAATGTTATCTACGTGTCAGATACCCATTTTCTTGAGTTTCGCGAGTTTGAACGATGACCAAGACCATTTTTCTATTTTCCAAAATTACCCTCCTTTTGTTATTCCCACTTCCTGCTACTCATGTGTCAGTGCGACGATGCGTAAATCTACCATGTTTTTTTTTAACTTCCATTTTCGGCTTTTTTTTTCCATCATAATTTTGATTTTAAGCACTTTGCCAGTTTGACCTCTAAGTTTTCAATTTTTAAGTCTTTTACAGGCTTGTTATTATTGCTAATTATTACATAATGTTCACAGGGATGTAATGTAATATAGCACAGTGCACTGTTCAAACTCAAATTTACCTCTCTTTTTTTTTTAAGAAGAAGTATTTATATTTTTAATTAAATCTTACCTATACTAAATGGATATATCTATATAATGAGAAGATGAGAATACATATAATAAAAAAAAAAAATAGTATCTAAGAAAATAGAGAGCCTAAGGCAAGATTTTAAAGGAGGCTTAAATAAGAAAAATAAAAAAAAATTAAAGAAATTTATTTTACTTAATATACTATCTTGTTTATTACTAATGAGAAATTTGTCAATTGGTACATATTGTGATTTGATTAACATTTCAATTATTCTATTTTTTAATAGTTTTTTATATCCACATTCATATTTTTTATTGGACATAATTATAATTTATACTAAAAAAATATATTAAACCAAAGCAAGAATCACAACAATAAAAACAATAAATCAATAACAAAAAAAAAATTATAATTTTCTATAATAGATTCAATCAATCAACAATAATAAGACCAAATAGAATATAAATTCATATTAAAATAATAAATTAAAAAGATGGAAGAATAAAACCTTGGCGATCATTATTGAATCCAACTCGGCAACTCGTCAATTTCAAGTAGACAGTTACTATTTTTTGTTTTTAGATATGTAAAATGATTAACTAGACACTAAAGAAGACTAGAAATTAGAGGAGGCTAATAAGAGATATTGATAAAAAAAAAATAAAGATAGTTTATGATAAAAAAAAATTTAGTTTTTAGATTTATTTATAATTGAAAAATGAAACATCATTATAGAGTAATTAAGAAGAGTAACAAATTCTTATTTTCTAACCTCTTTATCCAGTAATTTCAGTTTGGAATATTTACTTTTCTTTTTTTTTTTTAAGAGACTCTTTATTTTATATTATTCCCTAATATTAATCTTTTACGGCTCTTAATCTTCTACTGTCATTAAGGCACTGTTACTATAATATTCAAATTTTTTTTTAAAAAAATGATATTTATTGCATAATTGAGTTACATAATTATAATAACTTATATAATGTAAAACAAAATATTTTTTTAATTGTTTGAGATTTGCTTGATTTGATTATTATAGTTTTTAAAATTTAAAATTGATTTTGATTTATTATAACAATTTAAAATTAATTCTATTAAAATGAAGTTAAACTTCAATATTATGCTCGTTAAATTTACATTGTAATTCTTAGAATAGTAGCTCAGAAATATACAAAATTATATAGTGTAGAAAATATTTATATATAATTAATTGATAAATCATTTAATTTGATGAGGTAAGCTTAATTGTATTAATTTGAATTTGAGTATGGTTTTTTAAGGAACGCGTGTGCAAATAGTAAAAAGGAGGAAGGTTTTTTTTTTTTAGTGAATTACTCAATCCGATCATAAATAGATGTCATTTACGATTTGGCTAATTTTAGGGTGTTTTAGAGATAATTTATTTTACTTTTTTTAACCTACTATAATAGGTTATTAACAGGTAAAATATAATATATTATTCAAGTTACATTAGTATTAAGTGTGGCCCATTTTTAATATAATTATAATGAGTTTCAAGTTAAACCTTTAACATTATTATTTTTATGGGCTTATGTTACTATTTGGTAGGGGTGAGCATAGCCGAATCGAAACTGAAAAATTGAATCAAACTGATCAATTCGATTCAGTTTAGTTTTTTATAATATTGGCTCAGTTTCGGTTTTATTTTAAGAAACCGAATTAGATTTCGGTTCGGTTCAGTTGTAACAAAAAAAATTTAGTTATAACCCAACCGACTGAAGTTTTTTAATATATATATATATATATATATATATATATATATATATATATAAACTGAAAAATTGAATCAAACTGATTAGTTCGATTCAGTTTAGTTTTTTATAATATTGGCTCAGTTTCGGTTTTATTTTAAGAAACCGAATTAGATTTCGGTTCGGTTCAGTTGTAACAAAAAAAATTTAGTTATAACCCAACCGACCGAAGTTTTTTAATATATATATATATATATATATATATATATATATATATATATATATATATATATATATATATATATAATTTAAATGCTCTATTATAATTATTATAGAAAATTGAGTTTTTTATTGAAAAAATAAATTATTATTAATTATTTTTTGGACTTATATATATATATATATATATATATATATATATATATATATATATATATATATATATATACAGTTTAAATAAGTAACCAGTCAGTAGATCCAATGGCATGATCTAGTAGTTTCAAATTAACTGTAATAAATTATCTATAGGACACCCTAAAAGCCCTCTTAAGATTTTTGCACAAGAAATAAAGATATGTTAAATAATCTTTAAATATATTGTATTACAGTTAAACTTTAAATGTTACTTTAATTATTACTCTTATGGAAAAAAATAAATAATGATATAATTTAGAAAAAAAATTAATGCATATTGAGAAAAAAAAAATCAAGTAGTATAAAATTAAATTAAAATTTCAAAATGTCATCTATTAAGAAATAAATGGAGTATTAAATAGTACGAAGAATGAAAGTAATATGCTTAATTAATGATGATGCATCAAACCGCCTTTAACACGACAACCAGACTCCCTTCCATATCAGTGAGTGTCAAAAAAAGTGAAGAATAATCTAAATCTATGAAAATTACAATTCACAAACCATAAATGCAGGTCCGTTTGAATGAATCGTTTGTAGTGAATATTTTATATTTGAGCTCATAATTACTAATTTAAGATAATTAATTTGATATTTAGTGTGATGTTTTAAAATTATACTTAAATCCTAAAATGAAAATTTATTTATAACTCTTTAATTATTACATTTCAAAATATTTATCTTTACAATTTTTTAAAAATTATTTATGGTTTTACAATTTTAATAAAATATTTATTTTTTTTTCTAACTTTATCATATCTTTATTTATCTACTAAATATTATTTTTTTTTATCCACATCAATATCAAAAGAAATATTTTAGTTTTTATCTATTTTAAAATTATAATAATTTAATAATTTTTATAATATGTGTGTCGAAATTTTAAATAATATATATTTTAAAATGAAATAATTAATAATGAAAAGCAATTAATACATGTCAACATTTAACCCTTTAATTACTAATAATCAATCACCAATCACTTGTAATTATTTATTGCCAATAGCTAAATGCAATTACTAATTACCAATAATTAATGGTTATGTAAGCATTCAATTTTAATCCCCTTGAAATCCAATAATGAGGATAGTCCGAAAATGAATTGCTCAGCTAATAGTTGTTCAAATAAAACATTCTAAAATTAATTCAAAAATATAAAAAATGTGAAAAATATAAAATATAGGAAAATTAGACCCAAACAGGCCTGGGGGGACTCACCCAACCACAAGAAAAACCAGAAATGATCAAAAACCATACTTGAGCTAGCCTTTGGAGACCAAATGGCTGCTTAGGCAGCCTTTGGGTGTCAAACAGCTCCCAGAGTTTATTTTCAATTTTTTGGTCCCTTTTCTCGTAAGGCAGGCTTGTTTTAGCCTTTTTATTCATTTTTTGGTTTAATTATTCGATTATTTAGGAGAAAATCTCGATAGAATCTTTTAAAAGGAGCATAAGTATATAAAATATCCTTTCTATAAATTTTAAAGAGAAAACTTTAGAATTAAGGTTTCCATCTTCCCATTTTGATAGAAAACCTATAAATAGATAATTTTAAGAATAAAAGAGGGGACTTCAGTTGGAAAGAAAAAGGAGACAACTTGGAGGAGCAAACCTTGAAAGAAATTGAAGAGAAAAATAATCTCAGGATTGGGAAATACCTTAGTTAAAATTAATAGCTCTTAGTTGCATAACTAAGAGAGGTTAATCTCTTAGTTGTATAACTAAGAGAAATTACTCTTTTTGTTTTATATTTCTTGGTTAAAATCAGTTAAGTTTTGTTTAAATAACTATTGTTTTGAAATTCATCAAATCATCGATGCGTACTCTAAATAGTGCAATTTGAATCAATTTCATGTTTATTATGCATGTTTAGTCATATTCTTCTTCTTATCGTATTCCTTTAGAAGTAAATATGTGATTTATCATGTTTTCTCCAGACCAAACTCATATCAATTCATATTATTCTTTTTGTTTTAAGGCTTGTGATCGGTACAAGATCAAAATGAAGTAGTGGGTTGAATCTTCGAAATTGATCTTTGCGAAATTGACCTACAAAAGAAAGAGGAAAGTGTAACACCCTGCCTAAAAATAGCAATTATAAGATTTGATGTGCATTAGAAATAGTATAATGTGACTTATTTTATGTTCAAAATATTTTTTAGGATGTTTAATAATGTAAGGACTAAGTTAGGATAGTAATAGGGAGTTTTTTTACTATAGGGGTATTTTGGTCATTTTGATCCTAAAACAGTGGACTAGGGGTGTCTGAGTTAAAAATCAAGGAAATACTAAAAATAAGTCCCAAATATTACATAAAATGCAATGCTTTTTGTTTGAATGAAAAAAGAATAAAAAACGAAAAAGTTATCACGAAAATACCGAAAATAACCCTGACAGCTGCCACTGATCAGGGGTATTTTGGTCATTTGACTAAAGTTGTAAATAAATATACCAAATAAAAGTTAAGAATATTTGGAACCAAAGTCCAGTTGAGCATTTTTCCAAATTCTCAATAGAAGCATAATAAAATTTCACCAAAACCTAAAAATTGGTATTTTATTTTTTAAAATTAATAAAAAAAAAAAAAAACCCTAGAATTTAAAAGCATAACAGCAGCCACCCCCCTCGCCTTGGCTGCTGTACATGCCACTTTTCCCCAAAAGAAAAAAAAATAAAGCAAATCCTCTTCTTCTTCTTTCTTTTCTTTCAGACAATTCAAGAATCAATAAGGAATCAAAGTTTTTACAAGATAAAATTCCTCTACATTAAATCTTATTAATTCTCATGGACTGATTATTTTTATATCTGCTGTAAAAAAATTAAATTAAAATTTTTGTTGTTCAATCTTGGAAGGGTTGGCTAAGGCTAGTAGAAGGGGAGTGAAATTATCCTTGTGAATTAAGGTGAGAAGAATTATTTTCTCAATTTAATTTTTTTTATTTAATTTTTATTTTTTTTACAGCAATTAAAAATGTTTATAAATCATGGCAATGTGTGTTTGATTGAATTAATTGGTAGAATAGGATAGGTATTTGTTGAATTAAGAAAAGAATTGTGCCTAGGAATGAAAGAGGGAATTGATTGCAAACAAAAGTACGGTTGATGGTGAAGAACATGATTAATTGAAAAAAAATAAAATTTATGCATGAACTATTCAACCTAGAAGGGGAAATTAATTCCCAAATTCTGTAATTTTTTTAGTAGATTTTGGTTTAGTTTAGAACCAATTGAACATAGAAATTGTTGGAAGTAAAATATGAGTTCGAATTATTGATAAATCCAAAATGGAATTTTAAAAATGTTCTTCAACATCTATGAACAATTTAAATTTGGGAACTTTCCAATTTAAGTTAATTAAGCCTAGTTTTAATTAAAATTATGTAATTAAATAAAATAATTAAATAGTTAAGCAATAAAATTTGAAATTGATAACAAGAACTCAAGCAATCGAACGATGGGCGAGTTAAAATCTTTTGAGGGGTGAACTCTAGACCTAAGAATTGAGTTTCTAAATAAATTAAATATAAACATTGAATTAATGATATAATTATATAATTAAATAAATAAATTCAAAATTTATAAAGTCAATTAGTATGAACAAGTCAAACATTAAGACTTTCGTTAGGGTGTACCTTTAGTATAGGGTTGATCTTAAGAAGTCAAAGTCAAAAGTTTGACCATGACCTAAGATGAATTAAAACATATTATTAAACATATTAAAATAATATTAAGACATTAAATCATCAAGATTAAAAGTCAAAATAAGGAAAAATATTAAAGGTTGACTTTGTTTGATCAAAAATTCATAATGGGACTAGGAGTCATAGTTTAAGTCAACCACTTAAGTTAAGTAAGAATATGCATAAATATGATAAGTTATTGACTATATGAATTAAATAAGAACTATTTGATTTATGCTGTAGAGGTTAAAGAGGTTCAAACCCTGCGATCCACTTAGCCGGTTAACTAAGAGCACAGGAGTTTAAGGTGAGTTGTAATGCACACTCTTATTTCTTTATAAATATGAAATGTTTTCTTTGAGATTGAATGATTTCCTTCATGATTCCACATCTATTGATTGACTATGATTTCATGAGCTATGTTTGCTTAAGAGTCCCACCTTAAGTAGGACTCTTTCTTAAGTTGATTGTTTGAACCCAAAACTCACATTAAGCTATATTATGACATGTAATGACGTTGTAAACCTTAAACCAAGTCTTTCAAGCTAAGTAGGACTCTTTCATAAAAGTCCTAATATAAGTTAAACTCTTGCTATGTATATGTTATTGTTTACTTTTCCAAGCCTGCAAAAACACCCCTTCTCAATGTGGGGTGAACATTGGACTTGTGCACAAGGTATGCCCATAGATAGGGTAAAGTATCCAGACCTCGGCTAGTAGGGGTCCAATATTACTAGCCATAGGACATGATCAGTCTTATGCTATAAGTTGAGTAGAGAAAGCAATAGCCCCTACTCCTAAGTTAATATAAGTTATAAGTTGTTTCTGCTACTCTATTGTTCATTCCTTATCTTTACAACCAAGCTATGTTATTGAGCCATCTTTATTTTCTTACATACCCAATGTGTGCATCTACTCTCACTGAGTCTTCTACTCACCCTTTTCTATGTTTATATATTTCAGGATGGCAACATTGATCAAGGTAACTAACTCAAACCTATTCCTCCACTTGAGTGGTTGCTTTGCATAGAAGATAATAGAGTTCTCTTTATTCATTTGTATTGGTGAACTTCGGTTTAGTGCTCCGGGGGTAATAAGCGAAGTACTTGAGAATTGATCGGAAATTGATGTTTTGTGGTTTTAAGTTTGGGATTATTTGGACTTTTATTTTGTTGAGTTATCTTTAAATGTTTTCCTTTTACTTTGGTTTATAAGAACTGTTTTTAAGATGTAAGAAGTTTATGGGCCTATTTCGCAAATTTTATAAGTTATTATTTAATTGAATAAGATATGGGTACTTGATAAGTAATTTTACATAAGCTAAGGATTTTACGGGTGTGGGTGACCTTATGTCTTCCCGTGTCCTAGGATCGTCATAGCTCCCTAAGTCAGGCTGTGACAGAAAGTCAATAGACTTCTCGTATTAATTGCCAGAAGGGTGACTCTCTCTGGACTCTAGAGTATTTGTAAGTAATAGAAAGGAGGTGAGAGAGTACAGAGTTCCATCTACTTGAGATCCGTGTTGACTCTTCTCTTTTATATAACCTTGGGTGAGATAAAGCTATCACCTTTTCATGAGGAAAAGTGTTCTCAGGTGTTCAATCTCCTTAATTGTTAGGGTAGGTGTGGAGGTAATGGGCGCATGTCCTCTGTCCTATTCTCATAAATGTTTAGTGAGTTTTATGTCAAAGCATGGATCGAGCTGCCTGAAGGGGTGTCTCTTTGCTAGTTGATATGATATCAGTACCAGGAACTCTCAAACACTCATGGAGTAACTTTTTCAGCAAGTTACTTACGAATGAAGCAAAGTAGGTTCTTAGAGGGCTTCTCGGTCTGAAGCATATACGAGCCATGAGACCATTGGGATTCGACTAGTAGGCTTTGATCTTTTCTTTAAGGCCATTGAAGGCTTAAATTAATTATGGACCTTTGGTCTTAGAAGCTCATGTGTGATAGGAGAACCATTTTTATACCTCATCAGCTTGATTTTATATTTCTGTCATTAATTTGTGATTTTAAAGAAATTTTATTCATATGTACATGATATATCATTTATTTTATTATCTTATTTGAGTTTATGGCATGAATATGGAGTTTTTATCATAAAATGGACTTTTACTAGTGATTTTATATATTTTTTACTTAATTCTTAGTTTAAATAATATTTTCATGATTAAAAATATGTTTTGGTATTGATAAACATAATTTATGTATGAAAACTAGTATTAAAATGCATATTCTTTAAGTTTAAAGTTAAGAAATTCATTAATGACATATGTCTGTAATCTTGTTCGTTTTATTTGATTTTGAATTCAATTTATTTATTTATTATTTTTGTTCTATTTATTACTGTATTTATGTTTGATTTAAAAAAATAGACAATCAAAGGCATCTCTGTGTGTTTTGTAGGTAGAATCAAAGAAAAGGGAGAAGAGTTTGAAGAAAATCGACTAGGAGCCCTTCAGCTCATGTCTAAGAAAGCAGTCGTTTAGGCCCAAACAACCCCTGGGCTAGGCATTTGGGCCTAAATGACCCATTTTCATTCCCTTTTATTTGTAGCTTTTTTTCACTTATGTTTTCTAGCAGTTGCATTTCCCAGTCTAACGGCCCTTATATAACTAATTTCAGTCATTTCAAAGGTAGTTTGCATTATCTTTTGAGAGTATTCCTTCCCTTTCTAATGGTGTTTCTTGTGGTTTTTGGTTTGAACATCATTTCTCTTTCCATTTTTAGTTTTTATTCAGTTTTTAGGCTGCCATGGAGACAAAACTTTTTTATTTTATTGAGATTGATTAAGTATAGATGTTGTATTGATTTATTGATGGATTTAAATGCATGTTTTGATATAATATTTGAACAAAAATGGATTTTTTCTGATAAATAAAACATAAAAGGTGATCAGGCTTGATCAATATGAAAAAGAAATGGGCTGGATCTTCTCTTCTTAGGCCTGAGCCTAATACCTATGAAGGAGAAGAAAAAGGATCAAGGAGGAGCCGGGCTAGAACCCTCCAACGATTAAGTCAGTCCTCTCTTCAGAGTATTTCGGTAATAGAAAAGGGGTGAGAAAGTGCAGAGTTTGAACTACCTGTACTCAGGCTTTCCTTTCCCTTTTGTATGATTTCTGGGTTAGGTACGTCTGACACATTTCTTTTGAGAAAGGACGTCCTCTGTCATTCGACCATGCTGGTTGGTGAGAGTTGGTAGCAGGCGCATGTCCCCTGTCCCATCCCTAGGGATGTCTAGTAATGGGGGTGTCAGGGCATGGTGCAGATTGTCTAAGGACTGATCCTCCTGCTGGATGACTGGACATGTCATCAGAGGGCTTCGGCCCTTACTTGCTCAGCAAGTCATCCGGCGGACGAAGTAGGAGAGTGGCATCTAGTCCGAAGGCCTTTGGACTTAGGTCGTTCGAGGGTCCGGCCAATGGGCCTTTTTCCTTTCTATCATAGCCTCTAGAGGCCTCGTAATGGGCCTGGGCTACATGAAGGTCCAAACCTTTATTGAGAGTCACTTTTATCCCTCATCAGGGGCCCCCCTGTTTTATTAAGGAGAGAGCGAAGGGTTAAACCTTAGTAAAACAGCTTCGTATCCTTGTACCCCTATCTTTTGGGGTCTTTTGATCGAAGAGAACTGCTTCCGCTTTGAATAGCGAAGGGGTCCTTTCATTTCCTTATCTGTGGTGAGTAGCTCTTAGGAGAGGCTTTCATTTTGCTGGAGGCTTCGTCCGATCTAGGCATTCACTTCGTTTTCCCGAAGGGTAGCCTTCGTCTGACCGAAGGGATTGGAGGTGTTAGGAACCGTCAGCATTCTAGACAGCCTTTGTAAGGTAGATGGAAGGTCACACAGTCATTGAATGCATGCACGACTGACAAGAGTAAGCATTGAATGCCAGAACGCGCATTGAATGCACGTCTCCTCGTTCTCCCCACTCTTCCACGTGTCGCAGCAGACGGTTAAGTTTTTCATGGATTTTGAATTTTGAACGTCCATTTAATGCCCCCACTTATTGCTGTGGCGGTTATCGAGGACGCTCTCAGTATATATATTCCTTTGCCTTCCCATATCCAAAACTTCTTGCTCATTCTCTCGAATCCCCTATTTTTCATGGTTTTCCCATATCTGTTCTTTGGTATTTGCTTCCATTTTCTTCATTCGTTCCAATGGCACCCAGAAAAGAGAACATTCCCTGTAGGGACCAAGTGAGTTCCTCCAACTACCAAAAGATACTGGAGGAGGAATGGGGGGAAATAGCCCCTATTGCAAAAACATCTGAGTTTTTGGCCTTTGGCCAGAACTTGGAAGGCAGCACCCAATTCATATTCCGCCGGGCCGAGGCTCACGAGAGGGTTTATTCCAGCGACCCCAAAGCTACTCTGCCTAAAGACAACTGGCATTATATTATTTTCTACCACCAGCTGGAAGCCGGTCTTCTTTTTCCCCCTAGGAAGTTCAAAGTTGAATGCTTCAACTACTTCGGAGTGAATCCAATGATGCTGACCCCAAACTCCATAAGGGACATGCACGTCTTTGAGGTTCTGTGGTTCGCTCACGGCATTCGTCCTTTCGCTCACCTGTTTCAATGCTTTTACAGGATCCAGAGCGCACAGAGGTCACCGAGGGTTTATATGACTTCTGCTAGGCCTCGCCGGAGCCTTTTCTTTGGTAAAGAGAACAAGGTGAAGGACTGAAGGGGCAAGTTCGGGTTGATAGAGGTCACTGACGGCCTCGACGAGAAATCCCCTAGATTTGGTTTCCCTGGCCATTTCCTGCATCCCACCGAAGGCCTTACTGAGTGGCCTGAGAGGCTGTCCGCTGAGGAGAAGTCAAACCTCAGGACTTTGATCCATCAAGGTTATACTTATAACTCTGAAAAGATGATGGCCTCCTTCTACGCGGAGGACGAGCATGGCCTTCAAACTCCTAGACTTTTGCTGAAAGATATAAGAGGTAACTTTGCTCCTCATTTGTTATAGGTTTAATTGACGGTGGAGTATTGATCTTGTTGTTGCTGTGTTTATTGTTTCGATTACAGTGGAGGCCAAGGATCCTAGACATTACTAGGATATAATGAAGGAGACAGAAGGGGTTTCTCCAAGACCCTTCAGCGAAGATGCTGAGCTTTCCATTCTCGACCTCAAGATGGGGAAGTTTCATTTGCGCTCCTCCTCAGTCCTCCAGTCTTCATCGGCGAAGCTTCGTAACGATAAGCCGACGAAGCCTGTCTTTGCCGGATCCGGTTCGGCTGTTGGATCAGAAGGGGCCCAGGTGAGTGTGGCCAGTGCGAAGTCCATTCGAATAATTCGAAGGCGACTTGTTAAGGCTTCTGATCACTCTGTTCCTGTTGTGCAGAGAGGTACTCCTCCGCTTCGAGCAGCACCAATTATTGCAAGGCCTGTTCCTCAGAGGGGTATCTCTATCTCAGGACTTTCTGAGGCTTCCATTCCTTTGCCTCCGCCTCCTCCAGCAGGTGATAAGGGGAAAGGAGAGTCCGTACCTCGTCCACCCAAGCTAAAAGTAAAAGGGCCCCCTGTCCCCAATGTTCTTGACCTATGTGGCAGTGCTTTTTCGCCTATGTGCATTCCGCAGGATCCTTCGTGTATCTCCCGAAGGATGTATTCAGCTTCATTGGGCCTTACGCATCTCAGCCAGGGTAATGAGTAAGCTCTTTTATACAAGGTTCCGTTGTCCAAGGAGAAATGAGCACTTCTTTGCTTGACCTTTTTGGCTTCTTGGGCATCTTCAGGCAGTTCTCCCTGTTCTAAATAAGACTTGATGGGGTCTATCCAGCACAGTTCTTCTTCGACCTCCATAACTTCATCTCCTTCGATGATGCTGGAGGAGGCCAAGGTGCCCAAATAAATTTTCTGAGGAAGTTCGACTGGACGAGAGGCGGCCAATTTGCTGAGGCTATCTGCTCTGCAATTCCTTTCTCTGGGGATCTTTTGAAAGAACAGCCTGACTCCTCTGTCCTTCATTCTCTGAACTATCTCTTTCATTTTTTATAAATACTTGGCCATGGTCGGCTCCTTTGCCTCAAATTCTCCTTCTATTTGTCTGATCACTAATTGAGAATCACTATACACCGTGAGTTGCTCTATGCGAAGGCAATCAGCGAAGAGCAATCCCTGGATCACTGCTACATATTCTGCCGTGTTATTGGTGGCTTTAAAATTCAGTCCCAAAGCATACTCCAGTGAAAATCCTTGAGCACTTCTAAGTATGATGCCCACACCATTTCCTTCTTTGCTGCTAGCACCATCTACAAAGAGTTCCCACTGAAGGTCCGATAGCGTTATATCCCAAAGCATACTCCAGTGAAAATCCTTGAGCACTTCTAAGTATGATGCCCACACCATTTCCTTCTTTGCTACTAGCACCATCTACAAAGAGTTCCCACTTAAGGTCCGGTAGTGTTATTGATGAGTGTCTTTCCCCAGGGGTTGGGTCTCCTCCCCCATCTTTGGTGCCAAAGGAGCATTCAGAAATAAAGTCCGCCACTGCTTGAGCTTTAATTGCTGACCTGACCCTGTATTGCAAACCGTGCTGACCTAACTCCACAGACCAACACAACATTCTTCCCGAAGTCTTCGGTTTATGAAGTACCTTTTGTAAGGGCTGATATGTTACAACCACTCCTTGGTGTGATTGTAAGTATATTTTATACTTTCGGCAGGAGAGCACAAAAGCATAGGCTAGCTTTTCTATCGGAGAGTAATTCAACACCGCCCCCTGTAGGACTTTGCTGAAGTAATAAATGGGCTTCTGGACCCTTCCTTTCTCCCTGATCAGCACCGAACTGATTGCTTGGTCTGAAGCGGACAAGTAGATTAATACTTCTTCACCCGGCAAAGGCCTACTCAGAATGTGCTCCGAGCTTAGGAAGGCCTTGAGCTCTTCAAATGCCATCTGGCACTCCTCCGTCCATTCAAACATTTCTGAGTTTCTCAACTTCTTAAAGAAAGGGAGATATCTCTCAGTAGATTTAGACATGAACCTATTCAATGCGGCGATTCACCCCGTCAGCCTCTGAACATCCTTCACGCTCTTTGGAGGTTCCATGTCTAAGATGGCCTTCACCTTGTCAGGATTGGGCTCAATTCCCCTCTCGCTCACCATGTAACCTAAGAACTTACCTCCTTGGATGAAGAATGCACATTTTTCTGGGTTAAGCTTCATCCCATACTCTTCCATTACTGCCAACACTTCGGCCAAGTCATGGACATGGTCCTCGAAGCTTCTGCTTTTCACGATCATGTGGTCCACATATGCTTCCAAGTTTCTGCCTAATTGATCTTTGAACATTCTGTTAACTAGGTGTTGATATGTGGCTCTGGCATTTTTCAAGCCGAAGGGCATCGACACATAATAATATGTACCCTTCTCTGTCAAGAATGAAGTCTTTTCCTCATCCTCCGGGTGCATTCTGATTTGATGATATCCTTGCTTAGCGTCTAAGGACGATAAAAATCCATACCCAGCCGTCAAATCTACCAGTTTATCAATCATGGGCAATGGAAAAGAGTCTTTTGGGCAAGCTTTGTTCAAATCTGTGAAATCTACGCACATCCGAAAAGTCCCATTCGCCTTCTTGACTAGCACCACGTTCGCTAGCCATTCCGGATATTGCACTTCCCTGATAAATTTTGCCTCCAAGAGCTTGTCTATTTCTCGATCGATAACCGCTTGCCGCTCCGAGCTGAAACATCTCTTTTTCTGCTTGACTGGTCTGCAAGTGGGATCTACATTCAATTGGTGCATTATCACTTCGGGTTTTACCCCTCTCATTTCTGCCGAAGACCAGGCAAAATTATGGATGTGCTCCTTTAAGAACTGGTGAGCGAACGACTTCTGCTCACTTTCTAACGAAGAATTGACCATCAGGAACTCTTTGGGTTCTCTTCTAGCCATCACCCTTTCCAGCTTATCTACAGGCTTGGTTCTTTTCTCGGGAGTAACAGTTTCGACTGCAGCTACCTCCTCAGCAGCGACTTCACCCTTTCTTATCTTTTTATTTTTCTTCCTTTCTGCCCCTTCGTCCTGACTGCCATAGACGTGAAACACTTCGTCATTGGGCTTTGGGATCATCATTCTCAAGTGTCTGATATTTGTTGAAGCGTCCAGGTCATATAGCAGTGGCCTACCCATCAAGATGTTATATGCCAAATGTGTCCTGACGATAACAAATGTGGCCATGGTAGTTACATTTTCGAGGGCAGTGCCAACTGTGAAGGGCAGTTTTGTCACTCTAATTGATGGGATCTCCATTCCATCCAAAGTGCGAACTGGGTTTCCCACTTCTTCCAGATCTTCTTCCTTGAGACCCATCTTTAAATAGGCTTCCTTTGTTAGCAGGTTGACCGAACTTCCTTCGTCTACCAGGATTCTTTTGACTACATAATTGGCTATAATCGCTTGGATCACCAATGGATCAGCGTGAGGGGTGCGAAGAGTACTTCCGTCTGGCCTCTCTAGTCTATTTCCCCCTCCTTCGCAGTAAACGTATTCGAGCCTTTCACTCCGCCTACCTAAGGCCTTTATACGATTTCTGCTTTCGTGAGCTTCACCTAGCCCTCCGGTAATACAATGAATGGTCCCTGCCGAACAGTCATTTACTCTTCCCTGGTATCTTTCTTTATCTTCACTAGGGCCAGCTCTGCCCGATTCTTCTCTTTTTACGAATTTCCTCAAGTAGCCCTGTTTGATCAACCTTTCGATCTCCTCCATCAACTGCCTATAATCATTGGTGTTATGACCATAAGTATCATGAAAGAGGCAGTATTTGTTCTGGTCTCTTTTCTCTGGAGGAGCAACCATTGGTTTGGGGCGAGCCCATATATTTTGATCTTTGAAAGTTACGAAGACTTCGGCTAGACTGGAATTGAGGGGGGTGAATTTGCTGGGGTCGAAACTAGATCGTGATCGAGTATTTCTTCCCCTCCTTCGCCCGCCTGTCGGCCTCTCGTCTTGCTTTTCTTCCACCTTCTTCTCTCGCTTTGCCTTCGGCTCTTCTCTAGGAATGGTCTCCATTCCTCTCCGTTTTGCCATCTGGTTAAAGGCCAGAGCGTCATCTTGCCGTACATACTTTTGGGCTAGTGCCATTGCATCTTCCAGGGTACGGGGAGCATGACGGCAAAGGGCTTTGAGAAAATCCATGTGAGAGGTTCCATTCTGCAGCGCTTCCACTGCTCGAGCTTGGTCCAAGTGCATGACTTTCAACGCTTCTCGATTGAACCGAGCCATGTAATCCCTTAAGGATTCATTTTCCCTTTGTACCACCGTTTCCAAATACTGAGTCTTTCGTTCCACCGGGATGCTAGAAGTGAATCGGTGCATAAAGGATCTGGCCAGCTCCATGAAAGGACGAATACTCCCCTCTTCTAAGCTATCAAACCATCTCGTTGCAGCTCCTTCCAAAGATCCCCTGAATGCTCTGCATAGAGCCTCATCGTCCGCCGTCTGCAATTCTACTGCGTGCTTGTAGTCCATGACGTGGACCCTGGGATCAGTTTCCCCATTGTACTTTTTCAACACCGGCGGTTTAAACTTGCTGGGCATAACGTATTCCCTGATGGATCTAGTAAAAGGAGACTTCACGGTGAGTTTTAGGGTGGTATCCATAGTTTTCCTGTCATAACCTTGATTCATCTCTTCTAAAAACTTATTCACAGCATCTCTCACCTCCTCTTCCTTCTTTCTGCGGCTGTTGCCACTAACAGGTGACCTTCTGCTTCGGGCTCGCGAGGGGTGACTAGTAACAGAATATTCCCCTCTATCCTGTTCTCTTCCTCTTGAGCTTTCTCTTTTCCTGTATTTTGGTTCTTTATACTCATACTTTCCTTTATTTCTTCCTTCGCCCCATTCCATATTATTTGAATGAAAATTTTTTCCATGCAAGAACTTACGTTCACTATCTGGGAGCGAAGCTTGCGTACTCCCTTCTTCTTCGGTCGAACTCTCCTCTCCTCCACGATGCTCTTCCATCCTTCCCTCTACATTTCCACCCAGATAGGCCAGTTGTTCTTCGTTAACCCCTGGGACTCCTTGGGATTGCTTCTCATAATCCAAGGTTCGAGAAACATTCCTTCTCGGGGTAGCTTCTGGAACAGTGATGAGGGTCTGTGCCGGGGGAGTCTGTTATTGGGAGCTCCTTACAAAATCAGCTATAGTATTAATAAACTGCAATGCATGAGCTAAGTTTGGATTTGGAAGGCTCAGAGGGGTTTGGCTAGACCCAACTGTGTTTTGTTGAGAGATAAGGAGCTGGAGTGACGTGTTTAGGTCAATGGGAGTTGCTAGGGGAGGATCAGTAGGTGTTGGAAGGGAGTGTCTAGGATTTGAGAGAGTTGAAGATTCGGGATCATCGGGGTTCGCCATAATGGTGATTTTCCTTCATAGGCAAATGGAAGTGGAATGCAACGTCAGGAGAAAGATCAGCTCGCGTTTCCCACAGACGGCGCCAATTTGATCAGGCTTGATCAATATGAAAAAGGAATGGGCTGGATCTTCTCTTTTTTGACCTGAGCCTAATACCTGCGAAGGAGAAGAAAAAGGATCAAGGAGGAGCCGGGCACTTAGCCTGGCTAGAACCCTCCGACGATCAAGTCAGTCCTCTCTTCAGAGTATTTCGGTGATAGAAAAGGGGTGAGAGAGTGCAGAGTTCCAACTACCTGTGCTTAGACTTTCCTTTATCTTTTGTATGATTTCTGGGTTAGGTACGTCTAACACCTTTCTTTTGAGAAATGACGTCCTCTGTCATTTGACCATGCTGGTTGGTGAGAGTTGGTAGCAGGCGCATGTCTCCTGTCCCATCCCTAGGGATGTCTGGTAATGGGGGTGTCAGGGTATGGTGCAGATTGTCTAAGAACTGATCCTCCTGCTGGATGACTGGACATGTCATCAGAGAGCTTCGGCCCTTACTTGCTCAGCAAGTCATCCGGCGGACGAAGGAGGGGAGTGGCATCTAGTCCGAAGGCCTTTGGACTTAGGTCGTTCGAGGGTCCGGCCAATGAGCCTTTTTTCCTTCTATCATAGCCTCTGGAGGCCTCGTAATGGGCCTGGGCTACATGAGGGTCCAAACCTCTCTTGAGAGTCACTTTCATCCCTCATCAAAAAGAGTTCTATAGCAATGCCAAGCAAATCAACACGTAGTTAAAAAGACCTCCCAAATCTATATCTTTCATAGTTGTATTCTTTTATGGGATTGAGCTTGGTAAGGATCTCGTATCCTTAAATCAAATATGGATTAGTATTTTGGAATGTGTTTAGGTGATAATTCTTTAATCTCATATTGATTATGATGAACTAGGCCGTAGAACCGTTGAAGTCATGCTAAAAATTAATTGTGATGTTCAATAAACTGCTTATAGTTACTAATTGAATAAAATATGTCTTAATTATATTTTTACAATGTAATTTTAGATTTTTATTGAAAAATGATTCTCTTAATTCTCATATCTTCGTATGTTTGTTTAGATTATCTCCAAATAAGAATCCTTTATGTAATAAATTTTATTAGAACCAAATTTATTTAATATGAGGAAATAAGGGGTATAAATGTATAGAGATTTAGTGATTTACTATTATATTTAATATCCCTATGGCATTACAAACAAAATTTGCACATTAAACTTGGTAATAAAAGAAACAAAATTGCAATCTAAGAGGGAAAAGATACATATAAAATTATGTTTTTACTGCAAATTTGAGTTTATTGGAATCATTATATAGTTAATAGGTTTTATTGGGCACATTAGCATTACCCAAATTTGGGTAGTTCCTACAATTTACATGCTGACATGCAATAAAATATTCAGTATAACCTTGGCCTTTGGGTAATGGCAATTCTCCTCTCCTTTTCATTTTATTCTATATTTTAAAAAGTATAAAGCCAAAATATAAAGAAAAATAAATTATCTTACAATACCTTAAAAATATATAATTACTAAAAAATATACCATTGGTTGAATCATGAAAGTTGACACTCATGCTGTTACGCTGATATTCTATTGATGCATGAGCAATGCTATTGGCATAAGTTTGAATCCAATGGTCTACGCAGAGCTATTAAGCCATCTCATTGCTCCACTTGGCAAAACTTCATTGTTAGTTGATGCATGATCAGGTGGAGTGCACGTGCACATTAATCTTTTTCTTTTCCTGATAAACGATTTGATAACGCGAATCACGAGGAAGAAATGGGTTTTATATTTTAAGCGAAAGATGATTAGCTGCGGACACAGATGGTATTGATTGGCCTATGGGGTTATTGAATAATGGTAACTCGTGAGCACCTGGAAATAACCTGTCGTTGTCTATAATTATCTAGTTGGACCGAAATTTAATATTGCCACGTGGCATTACCATAAATATACTTTCCTCTTGCCGGCTCACCACAACGGCGCTAATTTTTGTTTTAATTATTTTGCGTACAAAGACGATCATTTCTCTCGTTCGCTAGGGATGGCAGCGGGCGAGTATGGGGTGGGCTTTACATTTCCCACTCCCGCCCGCTGCTAGAAATTTATTACCTGTTCTGTGGTAGGTAATAAATAAATAGATATAAAATTAAATATATTTGTTCTATTCTATTTATTTATATTAATTTTAAATATTAATTTTTTTATAATTTAATAATAATTTAATATAATTCAAATTTAAAAGTTAAATAAAATAACCACGGTATATATTTAATTAATATAACATAAATACAATATTAATAAAAAAAAATAATATTAAACTATAATAATAATAATAATAATCAAGTAAGGCATTGGTGGATATACTCTTAACTCACACTCGACTCATATCTGTAATGGATAATTTTTTTGAACACATACTCGACCCGCCATTAAGTGGGATGGGTAAATCTGGATTCATTAGGGTCAGGTTAAATTATTATTCCTGTTGTTTGCGTAAAAGTAATTTGCTTCGTATCATCGGTGGAAAAAAATTTAAATTTTTACCAATAAATATATAATTATAACAATATTTAAAAATTTAAATATTGACATACTGTTAAAATTAATAATATTATTTAATAAATTATTAATCACTAATTATTAACCATTGATTTCTCTTAATTTTTTTAATTATTGCACAAATAATTTGTCATTTATATATATGAAATTAACGATGTTACCTTATTATAATGAAAAGAATAACTATTGAACTTTCATTATCTCACTTGAAGATAAATTTAAGTGCGCAGAAAGTAAAAAAAAAAACAACTATTTGATCTTCTTATGTAAATTTCAAGTGACATAAAAACAAAATCATCAAATCTTACATATCAATGAAATAAAACAATATATAACTTAATTTTCAAAAAAAAAATTTGAAAAAGTGTAAAATTTAAAAAAAGAATCTAAAATATTTTATTAAAAAAAATTAAAATTTATAATGACCAGAGAACTAAAAGAAAAGGGCACCCAAAACGTTACAAATCTGAAATGAGTAAATTGCCCAACAGAATTGCCACTAGAAGAGAATCAAATAAATATATCTTTTTAGGGCTTTAATTATGCTTTTCCCTTTTATATATTATTTGCTGCGAATTTCATAGATATTGTTTCTGTAATCGGCCGGCATTGTATGCTTCCAACTCCCAATAAATTGTAAAACTTACTTTCTTGAGTAAAAGCTGAAATAAACAAAATAAACAGTCCTTGTTCAGGCTTCTTTGCTTGCAGCTTCAACTACCAATAAACAATAATATAAAAAATTAAATTTATGCGTAAAAAAAGGTCTTTGGTCTTCACAATCTATACAACAATTTCTTAAGTTAGAAACTTAGAAAGTTAAATAGCATAATTATTCACAAAACTTGTTTGCAGCATCTTCATTGTATTTTGAACTGCAACTTGCTTTGGGTTGGCCAAGTTCCAAGCCAAGCTTGTTAGTTTTATCTAATAATTAGTAATTACTTGCCTTGCCCGAACGTAACTTATAAGCTTTTTCAACTAGCTAGAGCTCAGATCCCAAGTTCTTATTGTTGGGCTAATCAAAATGGATTCTGTTCGAGTAAATATATGAGCTAACAAGTAAAACCCTAATTATAATTAAAAGTGCGTTTGATAGAGCATAATGAGACATAATGTAATATAATCAAATAAATTTTTAATATAAAATTATACTAAAAATTAATTTAATTATATTATATTACATCTCATTGCTGCATATCAAACACACTATAAAAGAACAACTCTAGTAAATTTCAATTATGAAATTAATTAGAAAGGATTTGGGTATTGAATTGAACATATATTATATATAAGTTTTTCTCTCTATAAGTTTTCCTTCGTTGTTTATTTTAGGACGGCTTAAAAAAAAAAAAACTAGTGATAGCATCATAATTTTTTTTTTTATTTTTTGTTTGTTTTGAAAAATACAAATTTGCAACTTTTGTGTGTGTTTGTGTATAAATATATATATTGCTTTATTTGATGGAAGTATTAGTTCTCTAATTTTTGAGTTATCATGTCCCTATTTATAAATGATGTTGAAGATTTTAATAAAAATAATTGTTCAAATATTTGTAATTATATGATTGAGCTTCTTTGAAGCCACAGAAAATGAATTGCAATATGATATATCATGTTATGCCAAATTAATTATTTTGTTAATATAATCGTATTTTTTTACTTATGAAAATTATTATCTTTTGAATTGGATTCAAACAATATGATTCATGGGTTATCAAATTTTATATTTTATTTGTTGTTAAGCATGTAATTTATTTATTTTTATGGATGAGAATTGTTTCTTTCATATACAAGAATGAACCAATAAATTTTGATTTAATACTAACTAAAATTGTATCAGAATTGTGAATTCATGAGTTTGAATTTCAATTGAAATATAATTACCAAAAAGGCATTGAATCAAATAAAAAGATTTAAATTAAGTTTAATGTTTGTTTCACTATTGTAACTATATTTAAGATGTATAAAAATAATAAATTTTGCATCTAAATTTATGTGAAATTTCACTTTTATATGTGAAAAGTAAATTACACACATGAATACGAGAAATGATGAAGTATTGATTGTGTTCACATTGATCTCCCTTTGGAGAGATTTCATGTATAATTAATCTACTATATTTTCTATTGAATATAACTCCCATAAAAAAAAAATTGTCAATTACCATTGACTTGATGACTGTTCACAATTGTTAGACAGAAAAGACCGAACAGCCTCAAATATAGGTGTGAAAGTTGAAGGAAGCAAGGCAAACAATATATGACAAACAAGGTTTGAATATTAATAATAAGGAAGCATGCATTTCAATATGTATAACAATTAAGGAAAATAGACTAAGAAATGATATTTGTACATGCCAAACAAGGTCACCCTTAGAAAGGGTCACATTAGAATTTTACTTGTAATTGTATTGTATCGTATGACATATGGCCTTATGATGTAGGGTAGGGTTGGAATGTTGAAAGTGTTTTTTGGCGGGTCAGTGGCTGCCATCCCATGTGGATTGTCTTCAGGACAAAATAACCTTTAGCTTTCTGAGTTCCTCCATGTGAACCTATTCTCTTTTTACATGCCTATCTAGTTCTTAATTAAGTTTCTGCCCTTAATAATTATTCATATAAGTATAAATATATATATATATATATACACATGTATCCCTCTCTAGAGGCCTAACATCTCTTTCATATGTCTTGTCCATGCTCAAATGATTATTATTTATCACAGAAAAAGAGCATGCATGCATTCCTTTTCCTTTTCACCTTTTATCTCTCTCTCTCTTTTTATTTAACCCACATGCATTTCAGATCTGCACACCCGTCTTCTTTAATCCTTTCACTTTTCACATTCATCACCCTTATCATTTCTCATCAACTTTTACCCAGTTCAGTTTAAAAATCTTTTTCCAGTAATTCTTTTTTTATTCCAAAACAATCATATAAGTAAATTTACATTCAGAACTTACTGAATTTATAGTAATTTTTTTTATTATATAGACTTCAATTGAATTTGAATTCATAACTTATGAGTTTATCTAGAAAATTTTAGAGTTAGGTTATATTTCAATCAAAATTAATTAAGTTTTCTTTTGAAACTAATCCAAGCATGTACCCTTGCGTTCGACAAATACATTCAGAAAGTATATTTTGAGTGTAATTAATTTAAAGAATCAAACTTTGATGAATAAGAGGATGATCAAATTTTCTTACCAATTAGGTTAATTCTTAAAATTTCTTTAAATATTTATATACAATTATAAGTGAAAATCTATTAGGAGGGTACCGTCAAATGGACCTACACCTTTCCATATCTTGGTTAGGCAAATATGAAGAAACTAAAAATAGCTAATTCAAAAGTGATGTTTCATCTTTAATGGTTAATGATTTAAAATCGAGAGTATAAAAATATGAGATTAATTATTATTATTATTACAATTGCATAACTCAATGTTCAGCAGTTTGTTTTGCTTGGTTAGATAAAATTTATCTCAATAATATATTGTTGAAAAATCAATAAAAAAAAAAGTATTTATGATTTATAATTTCATTATTATTTAGAATATGATTAGTAAGCCGTAATATAATGTAATTAAATATATTTTTAATATAATATTTTTATTAAAAATATATTTAATTATATTATATTATATTATGAATTTTTTAATAAAAAAAAAATCCAAGTGCTGATTGAATTAGTTACATGAATATGGGCGAAGTAACACAGTTTTCAAGCTGAGAATCCCATGTTCTCTCACTCTTACCCTCACTGACTTTTTCTCCTCTTCTGCACACATTCCTTCATTTCCTTTTGCGTTAAATTTGGTTTCACATTCCCATTCCCCTTCCTTTCACTCTCTTAATTAATATTATATATAAAATTTTATACTCGTCTTTTGTGGTCCGTACATTGCAACCAGATACATGGAGTAATTATATATATATATATATATATATATATATATATATATATATATATATATATATATATATATATATATATATATATATATATATATATAAATTAATTTGCTTGTTATGTTAGCCAGCCAATAACCTAAAAATTAAATATAAAAAAACTAAAATAAAATTTGTCTGGTCTATGTATATATATGTAGGGAAGTCCCAATCAGAATATTCAAAACCTAATTGCCAAGGGGAAATGTGTCTTTTATATTTGTTTTCTGCAATATATAAATATTATATTCTTCCCATATGCTTAGGGTAGCTAGACCCTTTTTCAATAAAATTTTGACTATATTTTATGATGAAAATTAGTTGATTGGGCTAAAATGGATTTGAGAATTGCAGAATCAATCATGAAGAGATGGGATTCTGATTCTTCTCTGGGTTTTAGTAGCTGGACCACTTAGTAGACTGCTGACTCTTATCCCCCCCACCATTTCATTTCACATGGCCATGGGGCGGGTGTTTTTCATATTTCCATTTCCAAGGAATTCCCATTTCCCACCCCCAAAATTTTCCCTCTTCTATTTCAATCTTACTTTGTATTTGTTATGATTGTACACATATATATTTTTTCATTTTTATATACTCAAAATTAATAAAAAGAGACTACAAATTTTCAAATTTATAATTTTTTCGTTTTTAAATTTTTTATATTCGATCATAAATATTTTTTAGATTAATTTGTGTATTTATAGATTAAAATTATAACAAATTTTATTTCTCACTAAAATCAACTTTATCAATTCTTATAATAAATTAGTAAGAGTTTGAGTTATAAAAAATTTCTCTCATTTTTAATATCTCTAACCTGTTAACTAAAAAAGAATGTCTCTAATTTCCCTTTCATGGTTACTTTCATTTTGATTGTAATCCAAAAAAAGAAAAATGAATTGAAGTGGTATTTAAGATCTTTAATTTTTATAACGTGGAAGGCATATAGATGAGAAGAGGGAAGAGTTGGCATATTTGTCATGTAGTGATGAAGGCTAATGCCTAATAGTGATATCCATTGCTTTCTCTCTCTGTACATTCAAGAATCTAATGACAGTCTCCAACTCTCATGTCAGTTAGATTAGATGGAATATATGTGTCAACCATAAACCAAACAATAGTCAAATCTATCGCATTTTTCTAAAACCCACATGATTTTCCTTTTTTCTGCCTCCTTTTTGCAGTGAAAAATAATAACAAAAGCAGAAGAGAAGGATGGGATTAAGGGCTGCACATGACTTGACATACATTAACATTGTTTTTGTGCTAGATCTTGCCCCTTAATTATTTCACTCCAATCCTTCATAAAATATCCTAATTAAACATTAAACACAAAGATTCAAATCCATTAATTTATATCATTTGGATAATGTAAAGAAAAATGTTAGAAGACAAGAGTTGTATCGGAAAAATTGACATAAACTAATATAATTTGAATACATGATATAGTAAAAAAAAAATAATAATTTTTATTTTTATTTCATATTATAAGTGGTGTCAAAAATATTACGTAATTATCCTTATTTTATCAAACATGATTGTATGATTTAGGATTTTTAAATAAATAGACATTATAAAGGTTTTACCTAACGTAATAACTTACAAATACAATAAATAAAATTCGTTTTATAACTAGAAACACATGGAGCTACTTTCTCTTGAAAAGTCTTCTTAAGTTTCTTGTAATAAGGGCAAAAGCTAATAGTGCAGCTTTTGTTTTTGTAGTTTTTCCTATTACAAATTCCTCTTAGACCTTAGATTAGGATAATTTTTTGGGATTATATTATTAAGAAGGTTCATTATTTTTAAAACCCCTATCTAGATTGAGGTTTTATTTGGTTGATATTCTTCATAGAGCTTAGATGAGGTAAATATATATTATTATCATTCTTCCATTAATTCTCTTTAATTAGACCCGTAGGGTTTTATATAATTCTCTCTAGATAGCCTATATTAGGAATTTAGGGTTATTTATAACCTTTTTTTTCATATTCTTCTTATAGACTTGGATTAGCAATTGATTTTTGCCTTTTCATTTCTTTAATTTTTCAATTGGCCAAAAAGGACAAAATAAACAAATAAATAAATAAGACAATAGATAATTAATTATATAACGGTCTATAAATAATTGAACTTTTGCATAATTTATGAAAAATGAAATAAGTAGTAAAGAAATTGGTTGGGAAGCGCAGCCAAACTGCAAAAAGTAGTGGGCTTTATCATAGAAGCATGCTCACTTCACATGGCCTCCTAACTCTCTTGGCTTGCACTCTCTTGAACATGTAAATGGTGGCTTCATTCAATGAAAGCTCAAATTAAGAACATGAACCCACAGTAATAAAAACTTAATTAAATTAATTAATTAATTACTACTAACCTAAGTTAATTAATGTAATTAACAATGTTTTAAGTCTTTCAATGAGAATAATTAATATTTAATAGTATACTTGCTATATTAAACTAGCTAGTCCCCTGATCGATGCACTTAATCATACAATAGCATGGGGTGAGGGTGACGCAATGCTTTAATTAATTTTTACTTTTTAATTAGTAAATTGAATTAAATAAGAAAGCACCAAAATCCAGACTAGATTTTTATCTGGTTGAGGACATATATATATATATATATATATATATAAAACCAAACTTAATTAAACCTTATTTCTGGGTACAACCAAACTGAAACTTATTAAATTGTTTTTTTTTTTTTAATAATAACATATTGCTGCAATTGATTTTTTATTTTAAGTTATTGGAATTAATTGGCCCATTTTATAGATTTCACATGAAATATAGTCGTTGGCCAAACCAACCTTTTACATTTATTTGCTGTAACCTGCCTTCTTTTTTACCACCCGGCAAAACCGTAAAGGCAAAGCATGTACTGTCGCTCAGTAAAGTTTCTTTTTCTTTTTCTTTTCTTTAAAAAAAAGAATAAACTACAATTTAGCCATGAAGTTGATAGGGGATTAGACTCCTTGATTGTATGAACTACTTTGCATATTTACTCAAACTCTTTTGAATGAACAACATATATTTATTCAAATACTTTGTATCTTTTAGTTGTAACAATCCACTAGGATAGAGTGAACTGTTGTAACTTATATGTATATATTTCAGTGTAATGAAAATCAATCAATTTCATCCAAAACATTTTATTCTTTCATATATTTAATTTAATTAACTGTTTAATCCATATATTTTGCGATTTTGTAAAACTGACTATTTAATTTCTAAAATTTTATTCTGTTAATAAAATGAGTTCTTCAGTCAAAAATTGATTTAATTTACCATTAAAATGAATGTGAAATAGCGAAAATAGTCTTACTTAAATTACTATTTAGTTTTTTAAATTTGATTTAACTAATTATTTAGTCTTTATGTTTTCGTTATTTCATTTTAATTTAACAGTAAATTAGATAAATTTTGAAATAGACTAATTTCATTATTGAAATAAAACTTTAAGAATTAAATAGTGAATTTCACAAAATGCATGGACTAAATAATTAATTAGGTCATTTCACGAACTAAATAATAATTTACCCAACAAAATATTTACTCAATATCAATAAATCTATGTTTTGTTACGGTGTCAGAGTCATCCTTAAAATTATGAAATTATAAATTTAAATTTTTAGTTGATTGAATCTAATTAATCAAATAAAATAGGCGCTCAATTTATGTGAACAATTTAAAAGAATTTATGTTATTTGTCTTATTTTTGATATTTTTAACATTTATAAAGTCTCAATTTTTTTTTCATATTTATACATTTCTAATTACTTTTTTAACCCCTTTTTTTTTTTTTTATTTTGTTCATTTTTAACCTCTTAAGTTTATTTTGCATGGATTATTAATTTGATAGAATTTATAATAGTTTCGAGTTATCCAATAAATATTTTATAATTTTTCTTTTAAAAAATATCTAATTTTAATATTTAATTTATTTTAATTTTCTTGAAAAATAAATTTAAATGTTAAACAATATTAGATATTAATTATTTATTAAAAGTATATATATATTTTTGATACATATCATTTGCTATGACTTTTTGTCTGATTCGAAATCCATAGCTTTTATAAACAATAATAGATACTAAATTTTTATTTATCCTATAAATTAAATGTTAAATAATATTAGATACTAATTTTTTGCTAGAAATATACTTTTTTGTTTAATGTATATTGTTTGTTGTTGGCATTAAAAGAACACTAAATTTTATGATAATTTATAATGTTTACTGTGAATTTTTTTTTAAAATAAGAGATTAATGTTCCTAATTTTATATTATTTTTTAAATTCTAAAATTGATATTATATACTTTTTATTTAAAAGAAAATCAAAACCTAACTAATTTGGAAAAATAAGAAAATTAAATATACAAATTTGTGAGATGTAAAGCAGAATCAACATAAATTTTATAATAAGTATACCATCATACACCTTTTATATCAATTCAATCAACAAATAAGAGAATTTTTTTTTTTGTTTAGACTGTCTAATAAATTTGCTTAATGAAAGAGAAACATATAATTATAATTGAAACCATTAATTAAAATAAAATAAATAAAAAATTAAAATAACAAATAATATATACTTAAAAACACATAAATACTATTTAAAAATTTGAGAATTAATTAATTCTATTAAAAATTAATTTTAAATTTTTATAAAATAAATAATTATTTATCAATTAATTAATTTTTAAATAATTTTATACAAACATAAATAAATCATATTAAGATTAATAATCATAATTTAATAGTCATTCGGATAAACATTTTTATAAACAAATCCTATGTTGAATAAACATTTAAAGAAAAAAAAAGATGGAGTATGGATGAAACACATGAATTGAATACTATAAATATTTTTTTTTAAATTTACAGTCTATTTTTGAAAAAAAAATAATGTTTTTATATTTTTCGGTCATTTGTGTAAAAATTCCAACAATTTTTCCCGATGCAATATACCTAGTCTGATAAACGTAGTCCACACTATGTCTCGGCTTAAATTGGGCTCCAAGTTCTAACCCAGTCTGCAAGGAATTCGAACCCAAGCTCAATAGATACTAGACTATCATACAGTTGCAGTGCGGTTTCATTTGATGTGAACCAGTGCACATGGTTATTTGTTCCGACGCATTAGGGCTCAACTTGATTCCGGCCCACCTCTCCATTTGATCGAAATCGAAATTTATCTTTTAACCAGATTCAACAAATGAATAAGCGCTTAACTGGCGTTAGTAGCTGATAAATATTGAGAATAATTAGTAGTTGGTAGCTAATAATTAATAGTTAAAAATATAATTATTTGGTAAAATTGTATTAGTTATTATTGTTTAAATATTAAATGAAATTAAATGCATAATTTATTTTTTTAGTATATTATTATTTATCAAGTTATTTAATCTCAAAAATAATAAATTAAAAAAAATAAAACTAATTATTCTATTGTATAATTATTGATGCATTCCTGTATATTGATACCATCCAAATCGAGCTATTAGCACGCCGAGCATAATTATTTTGCCGAACAACGTGTGCTCCCTGATACAAATCGCCTAGCAACACTTTAATTGAACCATAAGAATCTATAGATTATCAATCAGAGTCTTATGTTTTTCACTCGCGTTATCCACTTTTGAAATTGTAGGAAGCACTCTAGTCATTATGCAGCCACCATTTAAATACTTAGTGGTCTTATATTTTAAGAACTTGTTTTCCAATACCGACTTTTATAAATACCATAAAATACTCCATTGTGCAAGTTACGTATTTTAAATACTCTTAAATATTACATTTCCCTCATCTAAAATATAATTTAACTTAAATATCAGAGTGTTCATTAAGATAATTTGTCTGCACATTCTAATTCTCTATTTTCTGGGTTCAACCAATTCGTTCATTTCTTAGTGTGAGAGATCAAAATTCTTTTTACAATCCCAGATTTTACTTAGTAAAGATTATGGAGTTCAATTTACTCACATCAAATTATATATATATTTTTTTCTTTTAGACATAAATATAATAATTTTTACAAATATTATTTATAATATTTTAGTAATTATTTAATAATATTTTAATAATTATCTCTTATTATTATAATTATCTAAAAAATAATTTGAAAATATTTTTATTAATAATAATTTTTGATAGGGGTAGTATAATCTAAATTTCAATTAGATAACAGCTAATGAGAAAAAGCTTCAAATTAGATCTTTTCAAAATAGCAGCTATTTAGACCCCCAACAGATATTAGCAATTGATTGAAAGTCTTGTCCTAATGAGATGATGAAAATAAAATAGTTATATCAGTTATATTCAACAGCTGCATCGAATATCTTATTTAGATCTATTTATGAATTCGGGTATCCATTTGAAAAAATTTAGGCCTAGACATAAATTTTTTTCTTGAGCTTGTTTGAGCTGAACCAGAAAAGCCTGACTATTTTTTAGGCAGTTGTGAGAATACCATTTCTTTGAGACCTATCTAATAAGTTCGGCCACCAAAAAAATTATATATTTTTTGATTCAAACTGGGATTAGTTAAAATAATAAACTGTATAATCAAGCTGGGCGGAGCTCAGACTAAACTTTGAAAAGTTAAGTGCAACCGAGCTCAGTACGGCCTGCAATTTGATCAGGTCTAGCCCATCCAACAGTGGCCCCATATATTTTTATTGACAAAGACGAATTATAGCATTTATATACAGCAGGAAATAAATTTAAACAACTACTGTTTCTTAAGGGTTCGAACCTGGCCGAACCATTCGATTTAATGCGTGGTGGCTAAAAATAAAGTGTGGGATATGGGATGAACCAATAGTGTTTGGATTTAAAGTAAACTAGTCGCAGTGAATTTTATTTATATTTTTTAAAAATATTTTAAAATAAATAAATTATTATAATTATTTTATTAAAGCTAAATATTATCTTATGATGATTTTGAATGGTAATATAAATAAGATATAGAGGTCAAATTTATTATAGATGGACCTATTAAAATAATGATAAAAATAATAAATATATAAATTTTAATTGAAATATATATAAATATAATAACACAAAAAAGGATAAAGTTCCTTATATTTTAAAAAAATTATTTGATTCCCTCAAAAATATAACAGAGCTATTTAACACATAACTACAAATAATTCTTAAATTTAATTTTTATTTTATATATACATATATTATCTATACCATTTATAGACTAATAAAAATAATAAATACTATTCTGAGATTTAATTTGATTGATAAGTACTCATCTACTTATGATTCGATTATTGAGGTTACTACACACAAAGTAATTTCTAAAAGCACATATTGAGTATGGCATATGTTCTTAAATTTACATAGAGAGATACTTTAATTTTAGTTAACACGTAAATTGATGTGAGAATATTTTTTTTTTTATTAAAATAAAAAATAATGATTATTTTTTATTTTTCAAGTTAAAAAATTAGATAGATAAAAATGTAGTTTGATAATTAGTGTATGAATGAATTGCACCATAAATTCATATTCCAATCATTTATTTTAACCAAAAAATAAAAGTTAAAAAAATTAATACTAATTATATTTATTTTTATTTTTATGCAATTGGGCTAATTCTTATTTAATGTTTTAAAAATTAGACTAAACTAGTCAATTTAATCGGTTTCAATTGAAAATTATTGGTTAATTCAGTTCGGTTCATTAAAAAAATTAAAATTTCAGTTAAATCGTCTTTTTACTGGTTTTGGCCAATTTTTAATCCATTTTAACCGGTTAGACTGAAATTTTTTATAAAATGATAAAAAATAAAAATAAAAAAGTGAATAAGTGAAGATACTTTCTCTAGTTGGTCAACTAATAATTCAACAGATTCAATTGATTAAACCGCGAATTACTAATTTAGCCAGTTTAACCGGTTAGATTTTAAAATAATACTGATCAATAAATGTGAATGAGAATGAGTCGTTGACTTTTCTAGTTGGGCTATGTTAGCTATTACATTTATATGCGCCCATCCTAAAAATTTATACATATATCACTTAGATATCTAGGATTTATTATAGCATTAGTTTCCAAAATAAGTGCTCATATCCGCTAATAAAATGTGCCTAAAAGCAATTGCTCTACCGAACTATACTAAAAATTTTCATTAACTTAAAAATATTGTTCGACTGTTTAATTTTATTTGAATTAATTTTTTTTTGTACAGTTTTAAAAATTAATAATTATTTATATCGAAAATCGTATCGAACCATACCAAATCGTTCCGAATCGAATAATTAAAATTAGAATCAATTTAATATATATATATATACACTAATTTCAAAATAAAATTTTATAATTAATAAAAATAAAATTGAATTTTACTTATATAATATTGAATTTCTTTAAATTTATTGCTAATTCTTATATATATATACACATACACACACGTACATTTTGATATTGAATTATAACACATTTGAGTAAATTCAATAATATATAAGTAAAATTTAATTATACACTTTATAATTTAATTTTTATTTTAACTTGATGGATTGTAAATAAATTTCTTTAATTATATACTATATAGTTTGATTTTTTTTTATTGTATGTACTAATTTAATTTGAAGTAAAAAATATATACTTTTAATTATTTAAAAATATAAAATATTTGAATCTCCATTTATCTAATTTCGTACTAAACTATCTCATTAGACCAAAATTTTTGTTTCAAACCATCTAGAAAAAAGGGACAATTCGGTATGAAAATTTTTCTCCATGGTTCGATTCAGGAGATTTCATTTTGAAAACATTCGAAATTCGATTTGGTTTTAGAGATTTTCAAATTTTTGAATTTCCCTAAACCGTACTCAGCTTTGATTGAAAGTAATATATTCTTATTTAAACGTGAAATTTGCTTCTTATAAATTTAAATAAATTATTTCTTAGCCCTGATTGAAAGTAATATATTCTTATTTAAACATGAAATTTGCTTCTTATAAATTTAAATAAATTAAAATCTTATATTTTTTTATTCCTAAGTTTGTGATATATTATCATAACTTCTAAATATATGACGTATTATTTTTTAATACATTTAGAGTGGCCAATAGTGTTATTTTTTAATACATAAATAAAAAATATTTTAATTAATTTTTAAATATGAAGAGTGTAAATTTTATTTTTAAGTGAACAGATAATTTTTTTAAGCCGATGGACACTTTAAATTTTAAATTTAAATTTTACTTTTTTTTTTTTTTTGTATAAAGCATTAGATTTTTTCCACATTTTCATATTATAAAATTTTTTCATTTTTTATTGTATGAAAAAATTAGAAAAAACATGCATATAAAATTATAAAATTTAGAGTAAATAATAATAAAATTAGATCCCTATAGAGAGTTAAATTTACTCTTTATTTTAAATTTAATTAGTAAATATTCAATCAAAGTCTCGTCTAATTATATTGATTCGTTACCATAAAAAATTTAAGACATAAAATGCCACTTGAAAATCCTCTTTACAAACGTGAGATATGCCGCTTATAAATTTAAATAAATATAAATCTTATATGAATTATTTATGATTTCTAAGTTTATGGTATGTAATTATTAATCGTAAAAATATAATGTATTATCTTTTTTTTAATGCATTGGGTACAGCTAATAACCTCCAGTGAAGATAAGGGGTCACTTATCAATGTGATATAACTTTTCAATTATCCTTCTACTGGTCAGTTTGGAATTTAGAGAGCACAAGGAGCACTCTATCATGTTGAGATGACGTCACTTTTAATTAAATTGTAAGATATTGACAAAAAAAAAAAAAAAAAGAGAACGAGGCTGTTTTTTACTGGGAGAAAAACAAATTTGTCTTTATATATGTTAGAGTGATTGGATAAACCGAAATAATATTTTTTTTAAGAATAAATAGGATATTTTATTAATTAATAGCAACCATCACTTCAATAAGAGTTTTTTTCACGACGAAGGACTAATATAAAAACGAGTTATTTAAGTAAAAGCATAAGCTGAAATAATATTATAAATTATTTAATAAAAGTAATTTTATCATTTAATATCCCTCATTAATTGAGATAACAATTTTTTTTTCCAAACCAAATCTAATTCATTGAAAAGAAAAAAAAAAAAAAAAAAAGAGAATACGTCATAGGATGACAAAGCTTTAAGACTTGGGGGTGATGTACAGACCATAAAGGAGGTAAGAAACTACTCCATTTAAAAGAGAATATGCAACCCTATGAGCAGGTTTGTTCGCCTCACATTCTGCCCACTTAACTTTATAGAATGAAAAATTACTTTTAAGATTCCATATATATTTTCCATAATTACTTTTAAGATTCTATTCATTTATATATATTTTTTAATTTTATATATTTTTAATGTGAAATTTCACACATTTAAAATCTTAATATATACTGTATTAATTATGATACATCTAAAGAATATTAATGATCAAATATTTCTGCTATAATAAGAAAAATAAATGATTCATAGTTTCATACTCAAAACAATTCATATTCTTAATGATAGTTAATATATATATTAAAAAAAATTAGTAATTTGAGCTTTTTATTTTTCTGACTATCATGATGCATAATTATTAAATTATTAATAATAATATAAATTGAATTTTTGTTTCCTCGACTGATATTACTAATGCAATATCCTAATACCCCATATCTAATTTTTTATCGTCTGAGAACACGCTCGCTCAACTTCCTGCTACACTACCATCAGTAAAGATGAATACCAGAATTCCAAAAGATAGAGACAAAGGGGGGTGGAGGGTGAAGGGGCAATTTAGTCTAATCATGTTACGATAATCATGAAGCTGTGGCATTTCCATATTAGTTGCGTACATAGCATTATTTATTTATTTTTTCATTTTAAAAAAATTACAGTAATTAGTTTTCATACATCATATTAAATTTAATTAAAAATAAATCATTTATGTTATGTTAAGATTAGAGAAATTAATAAATGAAAAAAAAATTCTTTATATTAATTACCAATAATTTTAATTTGATATACAAGGTACTGCTCTTTGAGTCTTGAATTATCTATCCACTTGAGAGAACTAATAAAAAACTAACAGTTTGTTTAATACATGAGATAAAAAATTAAGTACTTATGAAATAAATATTATTTAAAACTTAATAATCCATATCTAATATTAATGTGATTACTAATTTTTTTATTTATAACATTTTATTTTCTAAAATAATTTTATTTTTTATTCTATTTATTAATCTATATTATAAACATAAAATTAAAAAAAAATGATTAATATATTAAAATTTGTGTAACAAATAAGATTTAAAATAAATAATCGTATGATTTAACTAAGTGTATGATTTAATCCATCCGTTGAAATCCTATGAATAATTCAAAATTGATATATTAGGAGCCATGTGGCTACTTACTAAAATTACTAGTAAATTTTATTAAAAAATTTACTAGTAAATTTGATTATGTAATTCGCAAGTTATTAATTAAGTATTTGTGATTTATGAAGCAAATCTCTTCCACATGATCTATCTGTAATTTTTTCTCCTCAATTGTTTTTTCCTCATCCTGTTAACTTAATTTCAATGAGATTTGAATGATATTATATATATAATCATATAATTACATAAATAACTGTAAATGCCTAATTAAGATAATGCTATGAACAAAGAGAAATGGTCCATTGAAAATGGCAATGGGTGACAAATACATGATAATACCAAACCAGGAAAATTAAAAATTGGGTTTAAAGCTAAATCACATTAACTAATCAAAACAAAAAGAATTAATAATAATAATTAGTTACCATCAGACAATCAGGAGAAGCTTGCTAAATCTAAAATCCAATCCATGGAATGGAAAAGAAAAGAAAAAGGGAAAATTCAAACCTTGAAGAGAAGAGAGAGCATATACAGCCAATATGGGTAAAAAGATGTGGTCATGACTCTTGAGCACAACAACAAAGCTGTGTCTTGTTCCTATGCAATTATCACTCCCAGGTTTCTTTCTTAATTATTTTCCCGTTCTTCAACATTATCTTTTCCCATTCAATTTCATTCTCTGTCGTATTTGTTTTGATTATGATGATTATTATTATTATTATTTGTGTTTCATATAATTATCAGCAATTCTTAGTTTTAAGATTTTAAATTCTGGGTAGGTGTCATTTTCATTCTTTCTTTTCAATACTTTTGTGATCTACCTTTTTTTACTTTTTTTTTTTTTTTTTTGAGAAGAGCTGAAAAACCTTGAAGGGGTTCTTGTTTGTTTACCTCTTGTAGTTTTTGATTTTGATTTTGTTTATAAGGCGATTTTGATTTTGATTTTGTTTATAAGGCGATTGGTAACC
Source organism: Reutealis trisperma (assembly GCA_947687605.1). Lineage (NCBI taxonomy): Eukaryota > Viridiplantae > Streptophyta > Magnoliopsida > Malpighiales > Euphorbiaceae > Reutealis > Reutealis trisperma. The sequence continues at coordinate 9,805,495 of CANTUT010000033.1, read as the reverse complement.
TTAATTGAACAGAACTGGGTTGATGTAGAATGATTGATTAGTTTATAGGAAAGTAACATATTTGGAAGATCAAAAAATTTTATTTAGTAATTTTGAGTGGTTGATATGTTCTTCTGGGATTCCAAGATCTGGAAATGTTATTTTTGGACTCCATGGATTTTAATGTGATCCTGGGTTTTTTTCGATCTGGGGAAGCAAAGTATTGTTTTGTTGTTACATTCTTTTAGAAGTAAAAAAAAAAGTATATATATATATATATTTATATATATCTAATTTTCCTTTGTCAATTATCAGTTTTTGCTTGATCAGGCTTCAGATTAAGAGAGTTTTGAATCATGAAGTTTCAAGAAGGGGATTCAATAGAAGTCTTAAAAAGGGAACATGAGCCATGTGGCTCCTGGTTTCCTGGTAATATAATTGCAGTTGGTGGTGATTATTATACAATTAGGTATGATTCATTTGCAGATTGTGAGGTAGAACCTGTGATGGAGAAGGTGCTTAAGGAGGATGTTAGGCCTCGGCCTACCCATAAAAGGGGAAAAAGATGGATGGTTGGTGATGTGGCTGAGGTGTTTGATATTCGGTCTTGGAGGGTTGGGAAAATTGTGAAGGTTTTAAAGAATAATCTTTTTGTCATAAGGTTGTTTGGATCCATCCAACTCAAAGAATTTCATGAATCTAATCTAAGGATTCGGCTGGCTTGGCAGAAAAATTGTTGGTCAGTGATTGGCAAGGTAATATATGTTTTGAATTTTGCTTGTGCTTTACCTTACTGTTGATTTGCTCTATTTTAGCTGTATTTAGTCTTATTTTCTCTCCATTCATATAGGTGGTATTTTATAGACTTGAGTTTGTTTATTGCATTTTGATTAGTGCAGTCAAATCTTTAGCTCCCAGTGGTCTCTTTATATTTTACGATGTGTGAAGATTTTCTTTAGAAATCCTTTTAACAGTTGCTTTTCTTTGCCATCTTTGATGAGTTTCTATGCATGTGTTTCTTTTTTTTGAACACACGTTGATGTGCATCCTCTAATTTTACAAACTGAATATATTTTGGTATTTTAATTTGATGTATCGTTGTGTCCACTTATGTTGGTTTCCATTCATTTCACTCATTATCACATCGTTATAAGGTTTCTTACTTAAGAAATATTTTCAAATTGCATCGGAGAACTTCAATATTTCCGTGTTCTAGTACTGCATGCACACTTACAATTTAGGAAAATAAATATCGTACTGATTCGTTGGGTGAGTCGGCCTCACTGATATATGTGTAGCTTTTCACTGCAGGTTGATAAAGAATCTGCTAAAAATTTTATGCAAAATAAGTCAAAATTTTCTGGTACTTTGGTTTGCAATTCTCCATTAGAAGTGATAGGCAAAGATTCATGCTTAAGAAAGAGAAATGGGCACAATAATGTCAAAAAGTGTCTCCCTGCAAGAATGGTAAATAGTAGCAACATTAATTGTCCTGAAAAATCTTCCAAGGACCTACTTTCTCGTGTGGGAGGATGTCACAGGCCTCTCATTCCTTTCTTTAGGCGGACAGATGACATTTCTGCTCGAGAAGAGCTAGCAGATAACAAATTTGATGACGGATATAGGGAAATATATGCTGATATAGATAGACAAACTACTGGTCAGCTATATAACTCTCGTAGACCTCTTTCAACTGAAGAAAGTGACCAATGCTCTGTAGCTAGTTGTAGTTCAGATGATTTTGCTCTCCCTCGGAGTCTTAATTGCAATAATAGAGCATTGGAAAATATATCAGATAACTCAGATGCTGAATCATCAGTTCCTCCCTCTTCTGTCAACGTACACATAATGCCGTATTTCGAACAAAAGTTAGAGGCTGACATCCATGAACTAGAGTTTCATGCTTACAGATCAACCGTACGGGCATTGTATGCTTCTGGTCCTTTGAGTTGGGAGCAAGAGTCACTTTTAACAAATCTTCGCCTGTCTCTTCACATTTCGGATGAGGAACATCTGCTCCAGCTGAGGCACCTGTTATCTGCTCAAGTAGTGTGATAATCTATTTACCTTCTGTTTTGTTTTCTTCTGCAGGTTCACTCAATACCAGCTTTGGAAACTGCTTCAAGTTGATTCTCCAAACAATTTTATAGATACTTTAACAACTTTTTTTTTATAGGCTTTTTGAGAGTAAATATATGTAAAGTTGGAGGATTTAAGTTACTGTTCTTGAAACTCCGAACCTAAGATAGATTTTCTTGTCCTATGCATGTTTTTCGGAATTTCAACCTTTTTGGCTAGACGAACTTGTATGTATGTATGAATAACATTTTCAGTATTTAGCCTGTTCAGACTTGGTTTCTTGATGTTAAACATTTTGATGCAGAAAAGCTAAAGCTTGCAATATTTATGACCATGGAGATAAAGCAATTAAACCACAACATGCAGAGACATCAATTTGACTTTCTAAAATTTTGACATTTAGCTTTTCAAGATTTTAGTTTTTATTTTTTTTAAAGAATATTTTATACTAAAAATGAAAAAATAGATCAAGTATTTGAAAGCTAAAATAGAAAGCTCTCACTGCTGCATGACTTTTGATTCTCTAAAATCTTGATATTTGGCTTTATAAGATTTTAGTTATTGATAACTAAACTTGATTTTTAAAAAAATAATAATAATAATAATAATGTCACAGAACTAGAGACAGAGAAGAAAACTAAAGATTTACCTTCTTTATATATATATATATATATATATATATATATATATATATATAACTAAAAAATAAAAATAGTACAAAAACAGTTTTGAAAAGCAGGATAAAAACAATGAGATAGACAAAGCCCTTACATATTTATAAGAGTAGATACATTACATATTTATGTGTTGCTACTTTTCCCAAAGTTCAGAACCCACCTGTTACTGCTTTTCCAAGACAACTTTGTCGCCAATAGAGAGAGAGTATCAGTCCAAAAAATGAGCATGCACACCCAAAAAATTTCTTCAATGAAACCAAGTCATGACAATTGTTTTTCTTTTCTTTAAGTTGTGGTAAGAAATATCCATGTACTGGCTCTCTGTAGTGGTGACAAACTTGATTTACAAATTTTATCTGAACAGATCAAACATTTTACATTAATTATAATGAGTAACCTAAAAACTATGTTGCATGCAATTTGAAAAACCATTTTCTGAGATAACAATTGTGCTGTAACATGTTCACAAGTCTGTTCTGTAGCATAAGTTGAAGCCTCCAGCTGATAAAATGACTAACAAATGTTAGATTTTGCTTCAATCAAATCAGAGTATCCAGCATCGGCAACCTTGAGATTCCTGGGGCCCTTCAAACCATCGGTCCCATATTGGGTTTACAGGGCCACTTGTTCTGTAATTGGGAAAAAATAAAATGGTGACTAAGCATTGAAGATAAAGAGCTATCATGCTAAAACAATAAAAGGGAGTTCACAATAGGTGTTGTAGAAGTTACTCTGATAGCAATGGATCGGGTATAGTATCAACATTTCGCAGCAATCTGAGAAACACCAACAAAACTGATTTTAATCCCTAATTAAATTCTTACCAAGATAACCAGCTTAAGTGATAGAGGAACTATATATATTTTCTCTTTCTGGAAAGAAAATACCACTTCTTGCACTTACTCTTCACACACTGTTGATACATTGTCTGTTCTCTCAAGTTCTTCCAACTCATCCTGTAAAAGATTTATGGAACAAACTTAATAAAATAAATCCAGGTTACTCTTTGTTGGGAATGAAACCCACGTCGAATAATAACAAAATGTATAACGGATTTATAAGTGAGTGGATGTTAGATCTAGTACAAGTCAGTTGGTTTTGTACAAATGGATTCCAACACTTACCTACTTATAAGCTCACGTGTGTATGGGGCCTATGGACTTTCATACTTTTTAGCTCCAATTGAGTTCATGCAAATACAAAATTACTTTCTGTTGCGCCTAAATGAACACAGAGACATTGATAGTTCAGCCTCATTGATACATACCGCATGCTTTCAGAACAAGGAAATTGAAGCTAAGATGCGGAACAAAACAAAACTCTTATGTGAGGTGGGTGATTTTATTGGTGTCCTTGTGCTTCAACTTTCCTTAGCACAGTGAAAGTAGTTTCTATACCATGTGCATGTAAGGAAAATTCCATATGGTGCAAGCCCCTATATGTAACCCATTATCTCAGCCATGACAAGTTAGTTAAATTCCCTAAACCCAAAGGATATTCCACATTAAAAACCTGTTGAAATGCATAAACTTTTATCAAGACACCAATTCTCCTAGATTTTTATTGAAGGTTTTGTCACTCTTCAAATCTCTAAACTATGCAGAGTGAATGGGCTCCCTAATTATGAGCAAACAATTATAGGAATAAGATAGGGCATAACCATGTGAGACCATAGTGCTTTCAACACTTTATTGATGCAGTGCAATGGGTAATCGAAGAAACATGAGAAAAGCATTTGAAGGAGTAATCAATATGTGAGAACTGTTAAGAGTTCTCTACAATAATTCAAAAAAAGACGACAGCAAAATCTAGGAATATGAAAAAAATGCAATTTATTAGATTCGTACTAAAGATTGTTTATAGGTAGTTCTAAGAATTCAAGAAAAAGCTCTCTGGCATTTATAATTTAGGAAGTGTAAATAAAATTGTACAATGCATGATACCATTGAACGTTGATGTCTATTAAACAGGCATGCAGAGGTGATCTATGCCTCAGAAAGCAGCAACTTGGTCCCAGCCTCCCAAGTGGTCCTTTCCTATTCTATAACTGCAGTAGGAGGCACTTTAGGGGCTATTAATTATAATAGACTACCCAATGCAGTCCTAACATTTTCCTTCACGCCAATTTATACCTAAGCTTTGCAAAGCAAACAAGTTAAATACAGTAAAGTACACCACCCCCATGCCATATAATTTATGCAAGCAAGTGAAATATCGAACTCCGCCCATATTTGGCAAAAATGTGATTGCTATATGATACATTGTTATAAACATGATATGTCAAAGTTGGTTGAACAAATGAATGCAGTAATAGGACAAAAGTGTTAATCACAGGAAGTATTCACACTGTTGGTTTGCAACATAAAGGTGGATGTAACATGTTAAGCGAACATTGTCTTTGATAAGCAGTTCCAACTTCCAAACAATGTATAATATGGCTATTAAGAAATCCAAGCTCATATAACCATTTCAAGACAAAAGAATTCATGTCAAGATTTAGGTCTACAGTGTAGAAGGCAGTAGAAGTTACTAAAAAAAACTAAAATTAGCATTATGACCAAGTATTTTTTGGACTATTGTGAACACTATTAGCCTTCTCCATGCATAATTATCACCTATAAGCACTGTAATTTATATAGCCATTTCCATAGACAATATAAGAATATTATATTTAAATTCTTGTATCGAACAAAAAAAAAATTCTCTTTTCTTACATAATCAGCTAGCTAAGTCAAATACCCAGTAATCTCTCATTGCTCTCATTTCAAAATGGAGGAGTCAAGTGTAAACTAACTTTAAGTCCTAAGTCCCAATGACACCCAAAATAACCCAAACCACAAAAGAAATGGCAGCACTAAATCCACAATGTCCTAAGCAAAATCTCAAATATTCAGTTGAATCCAGTAACCGAACTAAGCATCTAATTGGATTTACTAGAAAAAGAATACCCCAAAGGTATCAAAAGCTTAAAAAGAAATCAATTTTAAACAATTTAAAAGCAGACCCTTTCATTTACCTCATTTTTCTAGTAATACAGCATACACAGATAAAGAAAAGCTGCAACATTGTTGCAGAAAAATAAAAAAATATATTTCTAATTTTAAGAACAAAAAAGCTATAAAGAACAAGAAACAGAATTTCAAAAGAAGACACTAAACTAACCTCCAAGCACTTGATTTCTTGCTCAACGCGCTTAAGTTCAGCAAGAATCCGATGTCTACCTCTGGTATCAGCTCCAGGTCCAAGTGAAGTAGAACCAGCGACTTGTTCATCCACCGACGACGCCGTTTCAGACTCCATTAGCAAGAAGAATTTAGAACTATAGCTCCATCATTTCAAATCCAGTTTTGATAACGGGGAAAAAATAAAAAAAAGATGATTACTTTGCTTTTCATCACCACATTGAAAATGGAATTATAAAAAAAACACAGTGAAGAAGAAGAAGACGACAGATCTACAAGAGTTTAGAGCATGAAATGTCCGTACAATTGAATCTGTGGTTTTTAGGTCCCCTCTCCGATGGCTAAATGGTTTTTCAGCAGAAAATACAAAATGACTTTTCCTCTTTCTTTGGCTCATTGAAAGCTGTTTTTCTTTTTCCTATTTAAAACGAAAATAATTAGTAATTACTCCTTTTTTTTCTTTTCTCTTTTCTCTCTCTCTCTCCGCGTTTATCATTTGGATGATCTATATAATATAAATAAATAAATACTTTCAAGTAAGCTTTCCGAAAAATGAAAGATTTAAAAATAAATAAATAAATAAAATAAGGTTGGATATTTGGGCTTTGGAAAAAGGTCGACCTCATTTTTCGAGACTTTGATTAAAACTGGGTTTAAAAAAATATTTTTTAATAGGATTTTTATATTTTTTAAAATTATTTTTTAATAAATAAATAATGAAATATTTTTTTAAAAAATAAATGTGAAAAAATAATTTATAAAAAATAATAAAAATTAATTAATTAATAATTTTTTAAACCCTAATAATAATTTAAACGCATTCTAAATAAATTGAATCTTGATTTTATTTTTAAAAATTTGAGTCCGGCTACATTTGGCTTGAATTATTATATAACATAAATATTTACATTTTGCATATAATAAAATTAAATATCTCAATACATAAATTAATAATTTTAAATATAAAATAATTTAACTAAATTACATGAGTACAATTTATAGATTATACTTTATTTTTAGTATAATTTATATTTTTTATTTTTATTTTTATTTGACAAAAAAATAAATTCAAATGGATTTGTGCATGCCTTGATTATATACATAAAAATGCTAGACTTATTCATATAATTAATTAGGCTTGAATAGTAAGATCGAGTTGAATTTGATTATATTCACATTATGTTATCAACTAGTTTAAACTCGATATAAACTCGGCTCAGCCCAACCAATAGATAGATCTTCTTAGAAGATCATTATAAATTAATTATTATTATTATTATTATTATTATTATTATGTGATACTATAAATATTCATATCTTTTTACTATATAATTAAATATAATTTTTTTATATATATACAAAATAGAAATTAAGGATTAATTTAAAATCTCACGAATTTTTTTAATGTATATGATAAATTATATAAAAAATTCATCATATTTTTATAATCTTTTAAATTAACTAAGTTTCAGTTGGATTCTCAGCATTTTAAGTATACTTATTCTCTAAATTAATATTTTTAAAAAATATTAATATTAAAATATTAATATTATTTTCCTTAAGAATAGTATAGTCAATAAGATTATTAAATTTGATATAACAAGAATTGTAGTGCATATGAAGATAAAGTTTAAAATTTTCTTATTAAGAAGACAAAAAAAAAATGTTTTTTTTTGGAAAGAAGACAAAATTGTTAAATAGTTGAATTTGTGTATATAATAAATTACACAATTAGTAACATTTTGTCTTAATTGTGCCTTTTTCTCATGGTACCATTGAAATTGTTCTGAACACACAAGTCAAGTAGTAGGATGTAGGAATATTTTTTTAATTTAACAAAAAAATGGAACCTTTTACAATTACTTACTTTATATTTAAAATATATTTAGAAGACCATGATACAATATAATATAATATAATAAAATACATTTTTAGTATAATATTTACCCTAAAAATACGTTTAATTACATTACATTTAATGACATCATGGTCTATCAAATATAACCTTAATTTTTATTGTGTTTTATGTCTATAAGACTGAATTTTAAATTCAAATTTATAATCGGATCAAAATTTACAAAAACATAAATAATTAATAATGTCTAAAACACATTAAAAAAATTAACATCAATAATTAACAATTCCTATTTTTTTTTTAATATTGCTAATTAGGAGGTTATATTGGCTTAAAACTATTTATGAATCCATTTTTCTTTTAAAAAAAAGAAAGATATAGGCTAAATGGTATTTACATTACGGTTTTAGCAAATTTTTTATTTTTGAATTTTGACTAATTTTTGATTTTTGAATTTTGACTAGGTGCTTTTACAAAGGAGGAATGTAATATAAATTTTGGCTAAGTAAATACATAATGAAATATATAACTACTATTTACCTAATATATTGGAAATTCTTTAGAAGGAAAAATAGAGATATTAGAGTTTAAATTTCTCATCTCTTATAAAATATTTTTAAATCTAAAATTTGTTTAATTACTTTTTTTTTTATATTAGAAATTTGAAGGTACTATATGTGTATATATTTTATTAATTAGATCCTAATTAAAATTTGCAATTACAATCTCATTAATTCAAATGCAGTTTTAGTATTATTAATTTAATAAGCAAAACTTTTAATGTGGAACACTAATATCCACATAGAAAAATAATTTAAAAAGAAAATAAATTGTTATAATACTCATAAAATTTGTCATTACTAACACATTAGTCCCAAGTATTTCAAGATTAATACTTTTAATTAGTTCCTAAATTTTGAATAACTAATACTTTAATCTATAACTTCTATGATTTTATCTATAGTTTTATTTGTCAATTTGTCTTTGAATTTGGTTGAGAAACTTCATTTCTCTCATGATGGGTAAGGAAATATGATCCAAGTAAAATAATCAAAATGAAGCTTATAAAAATTTCTAACTTCTAAATAGCCTTCATCTTAATACTAATCATGTCTTCTAAGTCCATGGTGTATAAAAAAAAATATTTAGGGTGTGTTTGGTAAACCATAATAAGATGTCATGTAATATAATCAAATTAATTTTTAGTATAATTTTATATTAAAAATTTATTTGATTACATTATATTATATTTTATTACAGTCTACCAAACATACTATTAAAGTTTATATAATTAAATTTTAATTTCAAACTTTTAGTTTTTCAATTTTAAATTCTAAATAAAAATAAAAAATTATTTTATTATTTATTCAGCCAAAACTTTTTAACTTGAAAGGGAAGTGTTTATTTATCATTTGAGAATTTTTACCAATTGGTGGGATATATTAAAGAAAATTAAGTTTTGACTCTTTATATAGACTAAAGAAAAAATAATTTAATTGTATTTATTGGGTGAATTAATTAAATTCATTGAATTTATTATTATTATTATTATGAGGTGGTAGCGGCCACCACAAAGATGCCGTTTTGAAGTAGAGCAAATGGGTTTGTTTGTTGAAAGTTGATAGGTCCTCCCCACTCAGGAAAGTGCCTTTCAAAGCTGTCTTTGTCTGCTTTCTTTACACATCTTCTGATATTGTTACACACCCATTCTATATTATATAAAAATAATCATAATTTGGGTCCATAAAACCTCAAATCATCAGATTATTACCTTAATTTCGGACCTACATTAATTGGTCCCAAAACTATCCAAAGCCAAGAAAAGAAGCCAATGTGAAGAAAATGATACTCCATCAAGTGCTGCCTTCGCTCAGTAACAAATAACTTCGGAGGCTTAATTTAATTCTGTCCCTTCCAATTCATCAATTTTTATTAAGAATTTGCAGCGCATATTCTAGGAGTATAATTTTAGCAATTAATATCGGCAGTGGATCCCTGTGGCAGGGTTGGCAATCTCACTTGAGACTTTTGAAATTCTTTTTTTCTTTTATATGAAGGAGAGGAACACTCTACAAAAATATAGTAGATTATACAATAGAGAATAGCTTTCTTTTTTAATATTTTTCACCAATTATTTATGATTTGAGAGACTTGTTCGCTTGTACCTTTTACTTCTCACTCTTTTAAATAAGATAAAAATATTAACCAAATTACATCTTATTGGTATTTTTAAAAAATTTTTGATATGTATAAAAATGTTATTTAAATTTTTAGAAAAATAATATTCACTCCTAAAATTTATATTCCATGTCATCTCTTCAAATCTATGAGTTTAGATCTTCCACTTAAAAAGAGATGAAAAAACTAACCAGATTGTATCTGATTAGTATTTTTGAAAATTTTTTAATATGTATAAAAAAGTTGTTTAAATTTTTAGAAAAATAATATTCACTCGGAAAAATAATATTCCATGTCATCTCTTAGACTTCTCACTTTTTACTCATTTAAAGGAGATGAAAAAATCAAATAGACTACACCTAATTGGCATTTTTGAAAAATTTTTAACATGCATAAAAAAGATACTTAAATATTTAGACAAAATAATATTCAATGTCATCCCTTCAAATCTATAAGGTTAGATCTGTCATTGATTAGCATGCTTATTGTGTTTTTTATGGGACAAATTTTATGCACACGAAAAAACGTACTTGTTTGAAATGAAATTGAAATTCATTCACTGCTAATTAAAAATGTTTTCAGTATCATTAAATCAATGATTCAGATTTGATTATATATGAAGTATTGTGATAGATATATAAAGTAATGGGAAGATCATAATTCCTAATTATTACATCCTCAAATATATATATATATATATATATATATATATATATATATATATATATATATAAAAGGAAAAAGAAAACTTCATTTTAAATATTTTGTTTCAAATATGAATGGTTTGAATTCAAGCATGTCATTTTCATCTAAAATTACTTATGAAATATTTCTTGAGTATTAAATAGATGTGATTGAAATCTATTGATTTTTTTAAAAGACAAAGAGACGATTTTTCATCATTTAAAAACAGTATTATGCTATAACCACAATTTAAAAAAACAATCTCTCAATGTAAAACAATAATATGAAATTAATTAATGTCTTGAATGTTGGGTTCTTGGATTTTTTCCTCTCTAGTATAAAAATAATAATACTAATTAAATGAAAATATTATTTAACATTACCAATAATTCTCGAAATTGTAATATCATTTTTACCATTTAAAATTTTAAATAATACGTAAATCTTTCTTATTAATGAACCATTTTATCACTACTTATATTATAACATTTTGAATACATTGTATTGATCAAAGAACCCATAAAGGTAAAGAAGAGAATTTAAATGATTATAATTGATCTCTTTGAATTTGATCAATGACAATATATATATATTTTTTCTTTTAACAATATAGGCATTTCATTTGAAAAATTCATTCCAATTTAATTTTGAAATAATTGAATATTAATTGCTTAATATGATAAATTAAAAAAATTAGATTTAATTGTTAATGCTTTTCAAATTAATTATAAGTAAACTCTACTCTCATAAAATGGTGAATCCCACATATGATCAATAATTCACCCTCATTGTAAGAGAAATGAAGTAAGCTACTCTCTCATTCAACATATAATCTTTCATTATTTAAAAAAAAACTGAAATTATTTAAGTATAAAAATCAAAATTAATGTCCAAAACTGTTGCCTTGTTGAACAAAAAAAAGTTCACACATATCTAATTACACAAGTACAATGATCATGATCACTGGAAAAACCCTAGTGAAGATATAACTTGATTCTTATTACATTAAATTGTATCAGTAGATGAGAAAATCATGATTATGAATGTTGGATTCCCAAGTGAACAAACAAAGAAAGTATAGAAAATCAAAGTAGACTTAAAGAGAAAGCTTGATCAAGCCATTTCAACCTGACCACCACCACCATTTTTAACCACTTGAGGGAAATCTTGATCATAAACAGAGTTATGTTTTGACTCATACTTTTCTCCATCTCCCCACAAGGCATAGGCGTCTTCTCCATGAATTGCATCATCACCGGTTTGCAATTCATCATCAGCCAATCTTAGAGGAATCACAAATTTAATCAAGAAACAAATAATACTTGTGGTCAAAATGTTAAGAAGGATTACAAATAATATTCCAAGCAATTGAATTCCCATTTGCTTGAATCCTGCTGTAGCTCTGCCTGTTTTGAGCCCATAGAAAAGCCCTATGTAGTGTTCCCAAGTCTCTACCATATAAAACAGTCTATTCAGCTTTGGCTCTGCAAAGAATCCTGTTAGAATTCCTCCTAAGCTTCCTGCGATAGCATGGGTGTGAAATACTGCCATTGTGTCATCTACTTGCTTCAATAGCCATATTTTCTTATGTAGAACCATCATTGAGTACCATGGAATGCTTCCTGACAATATCCCCATCAGGATTGCTGCCCACCCTTGCACAACTCCTGTTCAATTAATTAAGAAAGTTCAGATATTCAAATTCTCTGATCGTTTAAGTTTTTTATTTTTTATTTTTTATTATTATTAATTAAGGTTTGATTAATAGATCAAGAGTCTCTTTCGCGACTAGCAAGTTTACACCTTTTTTTTTTCTTTTAAAAAAATATTGGTTCATAAAAAAAAAAAAAATTAAAAAATGAAATGAAGAAAGGTACCGGCAGCAGGGGTGATGCAAACTAGGCCAGTGATCATGCCTTGTGTGGCTCCAATCACCGAGGGTTTCCCAAAGAAAATAATGTCAAGAAAGAGCCAAGTCAACAAGCTAGTGGCAGTGCACACATGGGTGTTAAGAACGGCTAGAGATGCATCTATGCTCACACTGTAAGGATCTCCACCGTTGAATCCAGTCCACCCCATCCAAAGTAGACCTGCACCTGCCAACATCAGAAGGATGTTGTTTGGTGGGAACCTTTCTCTGTCCTTGTTTGCTCTTGGTCCCACCTGCGCCATTATTCCATATACTATTAACAACATCACAAAAATACCTTTTGATCGATCTCTTACTTATTCATGATTTTTTCGCTTTTTATTTTTTAAACAAAAGGATATCATTTTATTTTTCTTTTTCTAAATAAAAAGCGAGGCGGTTACCCAAAAAGCTGCAGTGAAGCCAGCAACACCAGAAGCAAGGTGAATAACATATCCTCCAGAGTAATCTATAATACCCTTTCTAGCCAACCACCCATCTGGGCACCATATACTATAAGCGGTAAATGTGTAAGAAAATGTTAGCCAAAGTGGCACAAATAACATCCACGCATGAAAATTCATCCTCCCTAGTAAAGCTCCCGCAATTAAAATCAATGTTATGGCAGCAAACACAAATTGGAAATAAATCATTGTGGCATTTGGAAATTTTCCGGCAAACCCCGGTTCCAATAGAAATTTTTGGTCCAAAGCCACGTCGGGCTTTCCAAGGAAAGGTATGAACTTATTTCCAAATGACATCCTGTAACCCCACCCCACCCAACATACCAACACCGCCGCGAAGGCGTAAAGGGCCATGAACGCTGAGTTCACTGCCCATTTCTTTTTTACAATGCTACCATAAAGTATCACCAAGCCCGGTACACTCTGGAGACCCACTAGGGTTGCGGCTGTGAGCTGCCACGCGTTGTCGGCTTTGCTCAACCACTCTGGGCTAGCATCGTCGGGCATCAAGCCGGAGGGGAGGTTCCAAGATGTAGACATTTTGGGGTCGTGCTGGGCTGGGTTAGGGCAAGATTAATAGTTGTGCAAACCAAAAAAGGGTGGGTGGGTGAAGGAGCAATGAGATAATGTGCTTAGAGAGGGGTGCTGGGCGTATAAATAGGTGAAAAATAGTGGGCAGAGTGAGGCTGTAATGTAGCTGGCTGTACTATGTTGTTTCTTCGCCGTTTTGTTGCCTAGCCGGCTGGTTGGCTGTGAAGTGAAATTCCTTGTTTGCCATAAATAACGTTTTTAGTTAAGAAGAATTTTGTTATGTTACTATTAAATTAATGGATAGTTATTTTTACAATTAGGGAAATAATGTCATTTTCTTCATAAACGGAGAATCCAATGGCTATCAGTTTTAACAATGAAATTCCCGCCAAGTTACAATACAATACATATACTTGAATTGATACCTCCAAGGAAGAATTAGGAATCGCCAATAACATCTAGGCCAAACAGTTAGGTTTGAGGTTCTGAAATCAAGAGGTTTCAGATTTGATCCTGCACAAAGGTGGAATTATTTGTATTTAATTTTATTGTTAAAATTTGTCTGTCATTGTATTGACATTTGCAGACAAAAAAAAAAATAATAATAATAATAGATAACATTTCATATCTTTTATATTTCAGTTACCAACAAATGCATCTAAGATGAAAAGGTTTTAGGATTTCAGTCTTAACCAACTATATTAGATATATACTATCATTAGATCAAATAATGTTTCAAAAATAACTACTTGAACTCTCTGGCTGTCTCTTTTCTCTATTTTTCTTGCCTTTAATTTAAACTTTTTTTTTTAAAAAAAAAAAAAAGTTATCAACAGATTTGTTTTTACAGGCGAATCCCTTTTCAATCGTTTCTCTTTGTTTATTTTTTCAACAAAGCAAATAGTATCACTTCAGTTCATATTTGCTTTGATGAAAAATCACAGCTAAAAAATTAATTAAATTAAATTTTGATGCCATAATTATTTTTCATGGGATATAAATTAATCATGAATTCAATTTATTTTATTTTTATAATTATATTTATTTATTTAGAATCAAACTAATAATATTGGAACCTTTAATTTAATTTACAATAATTGGATTTAAAATGGTATGATACATATATGTGGAGTTAAATTGGTTATAGTCTCAACGTGTATATTGCTATTTCTGCAGTTTATGCAATACACACATATATATGTATATATCTGTTTATGCGCAATAGCTGCACCTGCATGCAATAATTATGCTTAATTCCTGGATTGATTTTTGGAAATTATGTACAATTTTTTTTTTCCATAATTGCAATCGATAGGATTCACGAATATTAAAGTAATTATTATAATTATAAATAAGAAGAAGAAGAAGGAGACAGTGATAAAAATAATTTGGTAAAGGGCACATGTATATGGGCCTGAAGGCCCATTTTCATTCCGTTAAAACTATTGTTTATCATTAAGACAGCCCACTTGCTCCGTCTTAATTGCCCTTTGATTCATTATATACGCGTCCTTTTTCCATTCAGTCCGTATTTATACATTTCTAAAACATTTTGATTTGTTAAATAAGATTATGTCTACTGCTAACCAGACGTTAGTCTAATCGGTGTCTTGGTTTCCTCCAGAGAATCCCAACCTTCCAATATCAATATAATAAGAATTATCATTAATTTGGTTAAAGTAAAATTATTAAGGGAGATAGTCACTTCGCACTATTTTATGCCTTTCATTTTTTTTTTTCTAATTAATAGATTTAATAATATTTAAATTAATTTCTAAAACTGTGAATTCTTGGACTCAAATGTTAATAATTTATGTTAAAAAAAATACATAAGGGGCTTTGGCCTTTTTTCATAAAACCTAGCGGTAGCATTCTAATTTGAAGTTGGTTGAAGAGAAAATAGCAACGTTTTTTATATTTGTAATAATAAAAAAAGAAATTCTATAATTACTTCTAAAATTAAATTAAATATTTTAAAAAATTAACATTATAAGGATTTATACCATATTAATATTATATTAAATTAATATTAATTATATTTAAATTAAGATATTATTATTATAATTACAGGGATTTATACTATAGTAATTTTTTATACTACATTAAATATAATTTATATTTTCAAGTTATAAAATATTAATTATAGTTATAAATATGATTATAAAGTTCAACATTTGGTTCTTATATTATATTTGTTTATTACTCTCTCTATTTTATTTTATTTGAGACATATTTTTTCAAAAATATTAAAAGTGCATTAAATAGTATGTTATTTTTTTTATACTCTTTATTAAATACAGTTAAATTTTATTTTTTAAAATTTTATGGCAAAAAATCGAATTAATATCCGATAACAAAATAGGTATAAAAGGTAAAAAAAAAAATTAAAACAGAAATGATGTTGGGAACTAAAAAAAACACAAGCTATTTGCACAAGATATCAAGATCTCAGTTCACTTTTAGAATTAAGCAGCAATGGCTATATATAGCCTTACAAAAAACAGAAACATCGAAATAAAGCCACGTCTCCCATGATCTTAGGAAACATGATTACAAGCAGAAGACTAGATCAAATAAAAACAAACTCTATTATTTCCTGATATTCAGGAACTTATTAACAAACTAAAAGACTAATTCAAATAATAGCCAACAAAACCTTCCCCTAAACTAAACATGTCAGTTACATGTTAGTTTATTCCATGACTGCTTCTGACACCAAGTGCTTCTCTGAGTTTCTCAAATTGATCAAGCTTCAACGGTTTGGTCACAATGTCAGCTACCTGCTCATTGCTTCCACAGTATTCCAAATTGATTATCCCATCACTTGTAAGATTTCTTAGAAAGTGAAACTTTACATCAATGTGTTTACTTCTCCCATGGAAGACTGGATTCTTAGCAAGTTTGATAGTAGAAGAATTGTCACAGAAAATCTTCACAAAGTCATTTTGAGTACCTTTGATCTGTTTAAGAATTCGTTGCATCCAAACACTTTGGCAGGCGCAAGAGGCAGCAGCGACGTACTCTGCTTCTATAGTTGACAAGGTTACCACGGGTTGCTTCTTAGAAGCCCAAGCTACAGCTCCTCCACTTAACATGAACACATATCCTGACGTGCTTTTTCGGTCATCTAAATCACCGGCGTAATCGCTGTCAGTGTATGCCACCATTTCAGCTGTACAATCCCTTTTGTAGAAGATACCAAAATCAACAGTAGCCTGAATGTATCTAAAAATTCTTTTAGCTGCTAGCATGTGTGTTTCTTTCGGATTTGCCATGAACCTGCTTAAGAGACAAACACTATACATCAAATCAGGTCTTGTGACTGTTATATACATGAGACTTCCAATAATTTGTTTGAACAATGTTCCATCAGCTTTTACTCCTTCTTCCTCCTTTGTCAACTTGTTTCCTGGAATTATTGGATTCTTTACTCCATTACAGCCTCCCATCCCAAATCTTTCAAGTACTTCACTGGCATATTTCTTTTGGCTGATGTAGATTCCATTGCTGCCTTGATTTATTTCCACGCCTAGAAAATACCTCATCTCCCCAAGATCAGTCATCTCAAACTCGTTTTGCATTGAAGCTTTAAAATCTTGCATCATCAACAGATCATTACTTGTAAAAATAAGATCATCGACATAAAGACTTACAATTAAAATCTTGTTGTTCTCAAGCTTTTTGATAAATAAAGTATGATCACAACAGCTCTTTTCAAAACCTTCTTTGTTGAAATATCCCTCGATTCTACTGAACCAGGCCCTTGGAGCTTGCTTCAAGCCATAAAGAGCCTTTTGAAGCTTGTACACCTTGTTCTCCTCCCCTTTCACTTCATATCCTTGTGGTTGGGAGACATACACATCCTCGTTGATATTTTCGTGCAAAAAAGCACTTTTGACGTCAAGCTGAAAAACTTTCCAGTGATTTCTTGCAGCTACAGCCAACACAGTTCGAATGGTATCCCATCTAGCTACTGGAGCAAATACTTCAATATAGTCTATCCCCTTTTCTTGAGCGTAGCCTTTTGCCACCAGTCTCGCTTTGCATTTGTCAACTTCCCCATTCTCATTCAATTTGGTTCGATACACCCACTTAACTCTTATCACCTTTACTCCGGAGGGAGCATTTACCAGCTTCCAAGTGTTGTTCCTTTCTATTGCTTTGATTTCAAGATCCATTGCCTCCCTCCATTTTTTTGATTTAACTGCTTGTTCATAACACAATGGATCATTAGCAAAAATAAAGAGAACAAAGTTTTGTACCTCATCTTCTGAGAGCCCTTCTCCGCTTGTATAGTCTTCTAAATAAGCTGGAGTTCTTTTTCTTCGAATTGGTGATCCGACAACATCAACAGCAGCATCACTAGGAGTATCTTCATCTGTTTGATCTTGCGAGGCTGATGTATCACTGATGTCATAATCTCCTTCATCTTCGTTTGAAATGATTACATCAGTTTC